>CM070506.1:47037134-47473606 GCA_036346375.1 Guadua angustifolia | reverse complement strand
CTCTCGTCGGTGCCGGCGTCCGTGTCGACGAACATGCGGCGTAGGGCGCCCGCGAGGCTGCGGTACCCGGTGTGCCTGCTGAGGTGGACGCGGTGGCAGATGCAGCGCCCGTCCAGGACGACGGTAACCGGCGGCACCACGCCTGCGGCCACGTCGTCCTCCTGCTGCTGCACCGACAACCTCAGCAGCTTCCGCTGCTGCTGCCAGCTCTCATGGTCGGACGGCGCCGGCGCTGGGGGCCGCCGCTTCGGGTGCTGCTGGAAGCTGGCGCTCGCGCCGCCGCCGCGGCTCATCATGGAAAGAATGAAGTGATCTTGAGCTCGCCGGAGTTTGTGGTGGGCGGTTGTGTGTGAGAGAGAAGAGGCCGGGTGTTTGGAAAAGGGAAGTGATAACTTTTTCTTGATGGTTAGTTGTGTTTTTCGAAGGTGAGGTGTGGG
Organism: Guadua angustifolia; assembly: GCA_036346375.1. Lineage (NCBI taxonomy): Eukaryota > Viridiplantae > Streptophyta > Magnoliopsida > Poales > Poaceae > Guadua > Guadua angustifolia. The sequence continues at coordinate 47,473,169 of CM070506.1, read as the reverse complement.
AGGATTTATAGGAGGCCATGAGGTGTGGAGCTAGGGTTGCGACGACGACTGTATTTAATAAACACCGAGTTCACCAAAATGTCACTTATAAAATTCTTTCACGACTTTTGCAGCTAATACTGTAATGGAGTATTTGTGTATAACACCACGTTGAAAACCTATATTTCCCCAAACATATTAGGGCATGTACAAAGCCATTTAATATGGCGTCTCTTAGTGATGAGGTGGACATGCTTCGCTGATGTGGAGGAGGAAAAGTATAAAAATGCTAGAAGTCGACTCTTGGTGAAAAGACGACTCTTCACAAGCTCTAGGCAGAATTAGAGAGGGCGATATTAAATAGCATGTTGGCTCTTGTGCATGTCATTTGTACATGCTTATCTTTTTTGCCTAGAAGAATGTGCTAAGAAACACTCTTGACTCTCCATTGTACATGTCCTTATGGGTTGTTCAAAGACGTTGAAAAAAGCCGCTGAAGAAGTTTTTAGGACAAATTGAATTGAAGGATACCCGATTGAAAACCTCCTAACAATTGACATCGGCAATTGCCAGTAGGGTTGCTTGCAAGTGAGAAAAGGACAAGGATGGTACACACATGTTATAGATGTTAATTAACTTGCAGAGTTACCCAAGACACACATGCAAGAATAGGTTAAAGTCCAGATGAGCTCCGATTTCTTGTTGTTTCTAGGCATAGATGGCCATGTGTCTTTTTTTTTTTTTGGGGGGCTGCAAGTTGAAGTTGAATATCAAATCCCATTTGTTTAGACTTTTCTTCAGAAAAAATCAAAACCTAAAAAAATGAGTGGGTTTTGAATAATTCTTTTTCCAAAAACCATAAGTTTTTGTATAACTAAAATTCAAAAGCTAACAAACATGTGAATTTTTTATTGGTGATTAGTTTTAAACTAATATCTGATATTAGAGAAAAATTACCTATCTCTACCACACACACATATATATAAGCAAACTGTTTTCAAACTGCTTAAGAGAAAAAAAAATGATTTTAATATACAAACCAAAAGGCTAAGCCCAAATAGGCCCTACGAAAGTAGCAGAAAAACATAGCCAGAGAAGGGGCAGTTTGTTCTTAGAGCAACCCCAACCCACCCCCTAAACCTCTCCCTATCCTAAATTATAAGGAGACTTAGAAAAATATAAACTCCAATCCAACCCCTATTATAAATTCCTATTTTAGGAGGTACTCTCTCACCCCTACATCTAGGGGTTTCTCTTTGCCCTATTATTTTCTTTGGCATTTTTTATTCATTTTAAAATAATAATTCATGGGTGCAAAGTAATAATAATATTTAGATAAATAATAAGGGTGAGTAATAGGGAGTATGAGTTGGAGACAAATTTGATATAGAGTACTCTTAATTTTTATACCACCCCTAAATAAGTGATTTGGAGGGAAAATATAGGGGTTTGGGTTGGAGTTGCTCTAACCCGTGCGGTGGAGAGGGGAGTGGAGGGATCGTTCGGCAGGGGCGCACGACCGCAGGCGCAACGGTTGCCGAATGGCTCGGCGTTTGAGTCTCCGCCGGTCGTTTTTGCCGCCCGGCCATCTCGCTCCACCATCATTCTCCACGTACGAACACTCCCACTCGCCGAGTTCTCGTCTTCCGGCCGTTGGCATGTGATATTGTCACTGAGCCGAGCCGAGCAAAAACTAAAACGTACAACAGCTGGCTCTCGATACACCGACCGACCGTCCTGTACGTAATTTTGTGGCTTGTTTGGTGAAACACTCGATTATTGGCCCTGACAATCTGACGTGGGTGTCCCTCTGTATGGCACTTTTGGGGGGCGCGGCGAAGACGCATGGCAGGGGCTCGAATTTATGCACACGCATGTAGATATCTTTGGATTCGGCGAGCATTGCGGCCGGCCGGGCGTGCACGCCGTGCAGCATGGTAGTATTACAATCTACAGTGCGCATATGTGCTGATATGAAGACCGCAGGTACATCCGTACATGGTTGTGACCTAGGTTAAAAAAAAGTTAAGAAGTAGCTATAACAAATTTTGGTATTTCTTAGTACCGTTTTAATATAAATTTTGATACTATCTCGTGATAGTAAAAATAGACCGAAAGTAAATACAAGCACGGTAGAAAGCCTCAGGTAATTAAATATATGTAATATCCGTACGTGGCTGTCAGGTCGGGCGGCCGTCGATCCATCCATCGATGGCAATAGCGCGTCTGCGCTGCCTGCAAGCACATGCACAGACATCGTGCCTTTAGGGATGGCCGTTCAACGAACGTGTGTGGCCGGCCGTACGTGGCGTTTTCTCCTGAGTGGTAGCTTTGAAGTTGCAATCCATGTCTACAGGCTGCGATACTGCCGCGTCGATCTCTGCATAGATCTCTCAGCAAATCATGTACTCGAAGGGTGTAGTGGTTCCATGCACAATTCGGCTTCTGTAGTACGTATAACGTATCGATATGTGATCGATGACCTGCTGTATATGTATTTCTCTCTGCACGTACTACTCGCTTCGGCATGATGATTAACTTACGTATGCACATGGATGCGTACGTTGGCTCACTACACACACACACACATATATATATATATATATATATATATATATATATATATATGTATGCAATAAAAATTATTTATAAATAGCACTAATCTTATCGAATAATAATGTTCATTTTGAATATGCAATTGTTAAATGTTTAAATCAATTCATGAAGCATACAAATTCTAAGGACATATTTACAAACTCGATCTTAAAATTATCTTTAATTTCACAAGCTTAAATAATAATATCACAACACTTGATATTGTAAATTTTTAATGTCATAATTCGAAATCGATTGATTGATCGAGAGAGGCATCACCTGCTGTCCCATGAGCGCAATGGCGTTTAAGAGGTAGGCGTCATCCGTATGTAACTGCCACCATCAGCGGCGTGCATGGTTCGTACGCCTTACTCTGGCCATACCATAACTCCACCCCATGAACTTGCTCCACCGCCTCCTCGCCTCCCTTGCGAGTGCCTCTCTCAACTTATTAACATCATCCATTGTGGCGACTTCCAGCAGTAATGACCTATCTCGTCGCCCACCACCGTGACACACCCCTGCCCGCCATATATCGGCGAGATCGGAAAGGTCGTCCATTACCTCCGCTCAGCGGATAAGCTCAACACATCTGCGGGAGAGGCAAAAAGCGGTGGGGATATATAGATTCGATGTCGAGAAGATATCTATGGAATCCAGATTAAGCAACCGTCGAATAAGGAAGGCAACAAAAGGGAAAGAGGTAAGAAAAGACCCAACTCCATGAATCAAAACTTTGCTTCCTTTGGAATGGAATCAATTAATCAATCCAATCCAAAAAGCACCGGGAGTAATTATCGTCGATTCGAATGCCAGATTAATGGGAGAAAGGAAAGCAATAAATGAGTCATACATATTTATTTACCTTCCGTGATGGGATGATCCAATCCAATTTCAGGTGGTGGCCACTGCCCGTTTCCCACTCAGCCATGCGGGTGAGCACAAGTGTCAGGGTAAGGGTGGAGAACGGACGTACCACTACCAACTCCTAATTAGAATTAGTAGAGATAGAGATAACAAACTTATCTAGTCGCGTCATGTATGGCCGTACGTATGTTCTTTGATCTGCGAAATCAAGTCTATCCATGATTAGATTAAAAAAGATGATCTTATCTATACACGCAAGTAAATATTTATAGAAAGAATGCATATGGTAACTTAAAGTCAAATGGTAACTCAGAAGCTGTATGCGTACAATATATGAAAAAAGAACCAACTGTGTAGTATTTGAAAATAGAATCGGCTGATTGAGATAAGAGTCTGATACACCGTAGATCACGTATGCATGCATATCCAACCGAATTAAAACTTTCTCCGTTTCGTGGGTATGCCAGGGGATGGGGGAGAACAGACCACCGCCACCAACTCGTAATTAGAAGTAGTAGAGATATGCACATACATGTATACATGTATGTATATCTATATGTATACATGTATGTATATCTATATGTATACATACACATACATGTATGTATATATATGTATATATAAGGAGTAGTTACTCTATATTTGATGATTAGAAATACCACCCAAAGCGAACTTAAAATACTCCTTTATCATTTTGAGTACACTTATAGACTAATTATAAGGTGCTCCAATATGAAACATACAAAAAATTGCAGCAGTACATACATTACTATAGAAGAACTTATATTGGGCGCTCTATCATGGCGATTTTAAACAAAAACCGTCAATTAATTATAGTTAATATTACTGGTGATTTTTTTTGCTAAAACCATCAGTGTTGACAATGCTAGTCATCACTGACGGTTTTAACAACTATAATGATATGAATTTACATCATTGACAGATTTACCTAAAACTGTCTAAGATGACATCAATACAAATATACCTCGGTTACTCGCGCAAAATACCCAACCCTAGCTAGCCCCTCGACGCCTCCTCCCTCAGCGCAGACGCCTCCTCCCTGGAGCCGATGCACTAATCCCTACATAGTGCCTGCAGCTACTCCCCTACCGTTCGTTCCCAAGCACCGCCACGTCAACGCCGTCCCCACATGCGGGTGCACGGCCTCCCTCCTCCTAAACTCCCTCCGGCTGCTCCGCCTTTGCGCTTCCTCTGACCGGCAAAGGACGGAAGGAGGCAGGGCACACCGCGCAAGAAGCAGATCGAGGAGGCAGAACGAGCGAGGACAGACCTATGCCGGCGAGTTCCCGTGACTCCGCCATGTCGATAGGTCACGCAGCTGCTAGGAAGCCACCGTCAACTGGATCCGATGACCATCTGCTACGCCTCCGACACCATATTTATCTCTTTTTGTTGCTGACTGTCTATCGACACTGTTGAGCAGGGATGTGGCGGCTGGCAATATTCAGGTTCTGAAAGTTTCTAGGAGTGCGCCTGAGATCTTTCGCCTGTTATTTGCTGATGGTAGCCTCCTATTTTTCCCAGCAAATGAAGAACAAGCGATCCGCAAAAAAACAGACCCTGGGCAAGTACGCACAAGCAACCGGTCAGCTTATAAACATGTCGAAGTGTTCTTTGTTGTTCAGTGAAACTAGCCAGTGCCGCACGTTACGCTGCGTCATACGAAATTTCGTAGCATGCATTACATGTCATGCGAAATTTAGGAAATTCGGTCGCGATACTGCTTCGCGCGAAATTTTGTTCGACAGATATTTCTGTAAAAAAATTGGGTAATCACGATTTTCTTGTTTTTTTAAAAAATAGACTGCTAAAAGCCATCGATAAATCTTTGGATTGATAGGAGCCGTCGGTGAATCTGTGTTTTTTTTAAGGAAAAGCAGAGAAATCTAAACGTATTTTTGGTTTTTCTTTTGCATAATTCCCGCGTAATTTTGATTTTCTAATTATTTTTAAATAATGGGTTGTTAGAAGCTATTGGCGAATCTTTGGATTGCTAGAGCTGTCGGTGAATCGGTGTTTTTTTAGAGAAAAATGTAGAGCGACCTAAATAAATTTTTTTTTGCGTAATTCCGATTTGTTGTGTTTCTTTTTTTAAAAAATAGGTCGCTAGGACCCATCGGCGAATCCGTAGACTGTTATAAACGGTCCACAAATCTGCGGTTCCTGTTTTTGGGAGAAAACAAACGTATTTTCGTTTTTTTACGTAATTCGATCTTCTTGCTTTCTTAAAAAAAGGCCACTAGGACCCGTCGCGAATATATGAACCGCTATAAATCGTCGATGAGCGGTGTTTTTGTTTTGAGAGAAAACCACGGAGGATATAAATGTAATCTTGTTTGTATTTTTATTTTTTGCGTTAGGACCCGTCGGCGAACTATGAGCTGCTATAGATCTTCGACGAATCTGTGTTTTTTTTAGAAAACCGCGGCTAGCCAGAATAACGCGCTACGCTGCATCGCGCATGACGATACAACGTGAAAAATTTGAGAAATTTGGTCGCATTCTCGGTTTTCGTATTTCTTTTAAAGGTTAATTGGATATATGCCACTGTAGGAACCGCTTATTCGAGATTTGCCATCGTTCATTTGCTTTTTCGAACGATGCCATTATGAAACCGTGCTTATTGAAATATGCCACCTTTCATAACACATGTCCGTCCGGTCAAGCCAGAAGCAAGCATGACTCAAACCCATTCGGACGATTTTGCCCTCAGTATACGAATTTACGTCTATTTTGTTTTATATTTAATTTAAGGCTAAAATGGTATTAATATTTTATGAAAATTTTTATCAAGATCTGAAATAGTATTATTAATCTTATATAAAGTTTTAAAATTTTATTTTTATATTTAAATTTTAAAATTCTAACATTGCTATTTTCAACTTTATTTGTTTTCTATTTTTGAATTTCCAAAAGTTTCAAATGTAAGTTTTAATTTTTATATTTTTAGAGGTAGATGAGGATCTCGGGTCACCAAGGTAAAATCTTAGCTTCAGATCTTCTTTAGAGATTTCTATGAAATTCGACAAGACTTTAGGATCGGATCGGAGGGAGAATCGTCAGAATAAATTTGAGTCGTCTTCGGTTTGGCCGAGACGGGACACGTGTCGCGGCGGTATATTCGAATAAGCACAGTTTCATAATGACATCGTTCGAAAAAGCAAAAGAACGATGGCAAATCTCGAATAAGCGGTTCCTACAGTGGCATATATCCAATTAACCCTTCTTTTAAAAATGAGTCGATAGGACCCGTCGGCGAACCATGGGCTGTTATAAACCTTCGACGAATCTGTATTTTTTTAGAAAACCGCGGTTAGGACTTATCGGCGAATCTATGGACCACTATAAACCTTCACGAATCTGCGTTTTTTTAAAACCGTGGATGTTTTTTATGTATTTTGGAAAATTTGGTCGTATTTTCGGTTTTTGTATTTGTTTTAAAAAATGGGTCGTTAGGACTCGTCGGTGAATCTATGGACTGCTATAAACTTTCGATGAATCTACATTTTTTTTAGAAAACCGCCATTACGACTCGTTGGTGAATCCATGGGTTGCTATAAACCTTCAATGAATCTATGTTTTTTTTAACTGTAGAGGGATATAAAGTAATTTTTTTTTCAGAGTCCGTTTCGCTAAAAAAACACCGGAGAGCGAATCCACGAGTTACTATAAACCTTCGACGAATCTATGTTTTTTTAATTGTAAAGGGACATAAAGCACTTTATTTTTTTTCTAGGATCCGTTCCGCAAAAAAACATCAGGAGGGTCTAAATGTAAACTACGAGGGACCTAAATATAATTTAAATTTTTTTTAGATCTATTCTATTAAAAACCGTCGAAAGAATCTAAACGCGATTTCTAATCTTCGAAGAGTCTAATCACAAATTAGCTGACGTGGCACCTCTCAGCCCTCGGTATACTCTAGCGATATAATATATAGTATGATATAATATGATATGATGAGTAATCAGGAGGTGCAGGAGGCTGTGCTCGTGTGCCTGCGCGTTGTGGGAGAAGTTCTTGTCTGCAGGCGGAAAGGAGGTACTTCTTAAATCGGTTGCTCAAGCTGTACCGAGTTACAGACTAATATCACGAGCGTATTTCAGCTGCCAGCCTCGGTTACTAGACATCTCAAATAGTACCACTTTAACTATCTTTTAGTTATACTATATCAATAAAATTCTATATAGAAGAGAGAGAATATAAGAAAAGAGAATGTACCGTCTCTTTATATAAGAGAATCGATCATATAAAATAACGCAAATAGTAAGGAGTGTGAGGGAAAAAATGATAAAACAGTTTCAAGAACGATTTTAAAGATAAACTACCGAAGATGTTGTTTCTAGTTTTGTCTTTAGTTTAGTTAGAATCCTTAGAGATAATCTTAAAAACAGATCATTGTATATGTCCTTTAGCAAGGTGCATGGGAAATTATTGGTGGGCAGCTGAGATTGGCAAACGGAAGGTTCATTGGCTGGCTCACCTATGAGTTCTTTGCTAAAGCTGAAAGTGAAAGGCGTGGCTTGGTCTTCCGACCAGGGTTCACAAAATCGTCTGCATGATGCGGTTTTCGTAAAAACCGTCAAAAATCAAAAAAGTTGAAAATTTAAAAAAAACATCGAAAACCGTGGTTTTTCGCGAAAAACCGCTCGGTTTTCTCGAAAAACCAACATGTCCAATTGAATGTTCTTCGCAAACGGTTTTTGAGCAGTTTTTGACGAAAACCGCGGTTTTTCACGAAAAACCTTTTTCAAAAATTTTAAATTTTTATTTTTTTAAAAAAAATTAGAACGGTTTACCAAACGGTTTTGAATCTCGAACCGGAACGGTAAGATCGAAAACTGCGATTTTCGAGCGGTTTTTCATGGTTTTATGAACCATACTTCCGACACTTGAAATTGTTTAAACAGGCCCTGCTAGCAAGACAGTCTTAGGGGCTTATTGCGTATCCAGATAGTTTATGTGCAAGCCTCCTAAAAGCAAATATTTCCCGAATAATACCTATATTAAAGTTCATAGGATTCGTGGCCTCCCCTCGTGCGCTCGAGCCGTGCGGTCGGCTCGGCTCATACGGTTTTTTTACAAAAAGGACTTTTGGTTCAAAAAACATGAATCTTTCGTGAAATGACCCTAAATAAATACCGAAAAAGGTGTAATTACGTTTGGATCATTCCAGCTATTTTTCACGAAAAGAACCTTTCGGTTTAAGCGTGTCGCGGATCTTTCGTGAGAGGACCCCAGATAAATGCATAATAAGGAGCGTGATTGTGCCTGTATACTTTCAACCGCTTCACGCGTTTTCTCAGCGGTTTAAAAAAACGTCATTGAAAAAAAATTATTCTGCGAAAAAATGTCTGTGGCGTATCACGCCATGAAAAAATTCTAGTTAAACCTATGCCACAAAAGGTTTTAATGATATACGGAAGAAAAAAAGAACGAGAAAGAAAAATAATGTCTTCCATTTAATAGACGTTGTTATATATAGTTTTATATCATGTGTACCATTGTATAGACACCTAATACCTAATATATGAGATACTATTATAGACAACTTATTGTGCATTTTTATCTTTAGTCTTGTTTATAGATGATATGGAGATGTTATTATACATAACTACTTCCTCCGTTCAAAAATGAAAGATGTATTTTGACTTTGGGCAAGGATTAAGGTTGCGTTGAAATTGAGAAAAGTATGAGAGAAAATAACTTAGATGTCTTCACTTAATTGTCTTGAAAGATGAGATATATACTTTGTGTGTGTGGTAATGAATATATGCATATAGTTGAGAAAGAAATAAATAAGGGTATAGAAGGAAAGGCATCATTAAATCTACATCCAAGCCTTATATTTATGTATAAGACCAGGGTTTACAAAACTGATTTCGAAAAAAACCGTTCGAAAACCGAAATTCGAAAATCAGAAATATCGAGTCGAAAATCGTTAGAAATTGAAAAGTTAACAAATAAAAAATTCAAAAAAAATCAAAACCCGACCGGTTTTAAACGAAAACCAGTTGGTTTTCACGAAAAACTGGTCAAAAACCCACTGACCAATTGAATGTTCCTTAGAGCCAATTTTTGAGCGATTTTCATTCAATTTCATCGAAAATCGAGCAGTTTTTATCGATTTTCGATCTGTTTACATCGCATAAATTTTTTCAAACTTTTCTAATTTTTTGAATGTTTTTGAATTAGACCGGTTTACCGACTGGTTTTGAATCTCGAACCTGCCCGGTAAGGTCAAGCGGTTTTCATCAGTTTTGCAAACCCTGGATAAGACCATTTAAAAAATAAACCAAATGTAACTTGAATGGAAAGAATAGTGTTTATATCAATGTACATGTTCTAACTTGTGTTAAAGGGAGTTATGGTTTGCGTTAGAAAGCAGCCGTATAAATTATAAAATGCCTCCTGATCTTTTTTTCTTATTTTGTTGGTGATAAAAACTTCTGTGATATGTATACTTTATTATCATAGCAGCAATTTACTGCGCGATCTTGATTATTGGGTGTATAAATCGATCAATTTGACTACGTTTCTCTCAAAAAAATATTGTTAGTCTGATGACGTGATTTCTCTGAAATATTCGACACATTCCATTTTTCCTGACATGTGGCGTGAGAAGGTAGCGATGGGGTGCACGGGATGACACCGGGATGGCTGACGCCGCGGGCTACTTGTATGTATTCGAAGTGTTTTCCTTCCGATTTTATTTCAAAACTAGTGGGGATTTACTGGATACTGGTTTCTGGAGCAACCCATCTTCCCGTTGGAAATAGGCGTAATATTTTTATTCTAGATTTTATTTTGAGGTAAAGATAACAAAAAAAACTAGAGATACATAAAACAACACGCAACACATTATATTTGAGAATATCTCAAGAATTGGATTTTAATAGAGCCGATTAAACACACGAACGACTTACTATCAAGCTTGCTGAAGAACAGAAGATAGCGTAGCATAGACGTGGCCGTGGAAGTAGTCGATGTCGTGGAAGAAGCAAAGCGGTCGCGCTGATGTGCTGCCTAAAAACTTTATTGCCGTCCTATGCAGGTGAACTCTATGGCAATAGCTCGGAGATACTGCTCACCCTTCTTCACGGTACACACCGAGGAGGAAGACCGGCGAGATTTAACAGCTTAACTCAACAGTACAGCTATTCAGATAAAAGGAAGAATGGAGGAGAATTCAGTGAGTTTATATAGACGCGCACTAGTAACTGACCACATTATTATGTTAGTTAAATATGATAGTTGGCCTTGACCTGTTGAAGCTGGGGATTATACGGAGAATTGGCAATGATGAGAAGATCAAGATATGATGCAGTTCGTGGATTCCGAGATATCTCTGAAAATCTCTGGTAAGAAACGGCCGTGCCGGTTTAAGTGGGTCTCACAGTTAATTGATGCTGATAGGAGGTGATCAGGCGCTACTTTCCAGATCATGATGCAGAGGTAATTCTGAATGTTGAGTTACCTAGCAGACAAGATGATGACTGCATTGCATGGCATCATGAAAAGATGGGGTTGTTTACTGTCTGAAGTGCATACAATCTAGCTGTCAAGCTATTGGAGGAAGAGCAGAGAGTTCTTGCCCAGATGGACAGAGACCGATGTGGAAAAAGCTATGGCAACCGCAAGTGGCAACTAAGAGGAATAAATAACGTCGCACTCTGTGGGCTAATAGCATTTGTGATATCTGTAGTCTGACTCCTGAAACTGGGTTCCATACTGTAGTGGATTGCCCTCATGCTAGATTTCTCAGAGATGCTACGAGAGTCTACTGGTCTTTGCCACAATGAGCATCTCTTGAAGACTTCAGGACCAGATCGGTTGATTCTTATTTTGGACTCGCTAAGTCCTGGAGATGGGACTCTGTTTATTCTGCTCTTGTGGCGTATTTGGCAGGTGAGAAACAACCGAGCTCATAATACGGGGATGTTCTCAATTGCTGCCTCTGTGACATTTTTGATGTCATACTGGGAGGAACTATTTATGATCTGCACATGGGAGCTATTGAAAATGTGAAAGGCAAGCAACCTTTAATGGTTGCGGTTACGAGCGGTAGCTGTAATGGTTCCGAAAAACCAAAACTCTGCTGGGAGAACCCTCCGGAGATGGCTGAGTCGTGGTTCTCCAGTTTTGAGATTTATCTCGTGGTTAGCTAGCTCGAGGTTTTGTTGTTTGTAGCGGTGCTAATTTTGCTGCTGCTCCGAAAGGTTCTTGCCTTATGGGTATAGTTGGCGTTTTCGTTAAAGGCCCTGATTCAAGGCTTTTTCAGGGTGTTGGTCTCCCTCTTTTCGAGCTGGTATCTTTAGTGTTTTCTATCTAGGGACGATGTTTTTCTCTTCTTCTTGAAATGAATGATATAGTTCCGCCCTTGTTTAAAAATAAAAAGCCTCCGTAGGGCTAGGTAAAGCTGGACATCGACGGCAACCGAGCGAGCGCTCGAGTGGCTAGCGTCGCCAGTTGAGCGAGCAGCCGGCCCAGATTCGATTCTTCGGATCGCCCGAGCACACATCGGGGCCGGGTGCTGGCGCGTGTGTGTGGATGGGTAGGTGTGCGTATATAGCTCAATTTGTTGTTATTCTTATCTTGAATGCTAGAACTTCTAGCCAATTTTCAGAAAAAAAAACTGGACATCGACAGGGCCTTCTCTGCACATTCTGGTTTAGCTAGAATTGGGGCTGTCAACCATGCTGGCACGGACCTGTCGACGACGTGGCAGGTGTTGCTGGCGGAGGAGATGCTGAGGAGGTGGAGGCCAGAGATTGCAGCTGGGGACTTACCCTAGCGGCGGTTTGGGTCCGTAAACCTTAATTGTAGAAGCGGCGGACTGCAGTAACATCGTGAATTCGTGATGATGGTGAAGGTGGCGGATAAGCAGAGCTCAAAGTATGGCTTTATCATCCAGGAGGCTGCTGAAATGACACATCAACTCGCTTCGTCCTCCTTGGAACATGTGAGAAGAGAGTAAAACGTGTTGATAGCTCGTGAGCTTGCACAATTAGCAATGCGCACTAGATATTCGGCTGTTTGGTGGGCGCAGAATTTTTTTTACCGTAATGGCCTCTTAGCCGATTTTTTTTTTCCGAAAATAGCCTTTGTGTCGAGTAATTTGCACATATTTTTAGCGGGCGGTAAATGCTGATTTTTTTTCATTTTTTAGGCTGAAAACAACGGCCGGCGAGCGCTGCAAATTTTTTAAACATTTTCCAACAAATTTAAGTGGACTGGCACCGTTGATTTTTTTTAAATTTTTTCCTACGCGCGGTAATAATCAAGCTTATTTTATTATGCAGCGGAGCTGGACGGTTAATTTTTATTATAACACGCCTCTCGGTTTTGTTCTTAAAATCATCCAAATCACAGGCCATTAGATCAAATAAAGGAGCCATTCGATTAAAATCCTCTCCTCTCTTGTCTAGACATCGATCTCGAAAACCAATCCAACGCTTAAAAATTTAGATAATATTTTCTAACTAAAACATCCGGATGACAATTATCAAAACCCTATATCTATTTCGAAAAACTGCACACTTATCCTTGCTGCTTTGCGCCACATGCAAGCTGCACGTACGTATTACGTGGTCTTGAAAGCGGAATATTATCTCACGCAATAATCCTTTGCATTAGCTTAGCCAGAGTATTTGTAGGGAGTTTTACAACCAAGGAAAGAGATAACAGATTGCATCTCGAATCCTAGTCAATCCTAACAAACCCTATTAGCCAAATACAAAGGGCGTGCATGGTCCTGTTTCCTATCTGGCAGCATGCAGGATCACGGCAAGGAGGGTCATGCGAATCGCCTAACACTCCCCATGATCGAAGCAGTAGCGGGCGAGCGTTGAGGCGGACCAAAATCCGTGAAAGGCGGTTGTCGGGAGGCCCTTGGTGAAGATATCCGCATACTGTGTGGATGTGGGCACATGAAGAACGCGGATATGACCAAGAGCGACACGCTCGCGAACAAAGTGCAAGTCGATCTCCACATGTTTAGTCCGCTGATGCTGGACCGGATTAGTGGAGAGATACACCGCGCTGATGTTGTCGCAGTAGACCAAGGTAGCCCGATCGAGAGGAGAGTGAAGTTCCATCAACAGTTGGCGGAGCCATGTAGCCTCAGCCACCCCATTGGCAACAGCACGATATTCAGCCTCGGCACTGGAACGGGACACAGTCTGCTGTCGTTTGGACGACCAAGAGATGAGGTTGGCGCCCAGGAAGACACCGTAGCCGGAAGTAGACCGCCGAAATGTCGGAGACGGTACCGGCCGGTCGACATCCGTATAGAGCGACCGGAGAAATTTGGAGATGTCATTGGAGAAGAAGACCGTGGTCGAGAGTGCCGCGGAGGTAGCGAAGAATACGCTTAACCAAGGCAAGGTGAGGAACTCGAGGTCATGCATGTACAAGCGGACTCTTTGAGCGGCATAGGCAATGTCGGGACGAGTGAAAGTGAGTCTTGTAAAAGCACTGCGAGGCTCGAATGTCAGTAGCATCCGAACAGGATCACCGGTGCCGAGAGAGCGAGTGAGTGTCGTAAAGGGTCTTTGCAAGGTTTGCGATCGAGACATGCTGCGCTCGAGAATCTCGAATATAATGACTGAGAGAGATGCATTGAGCTGCTCTGTGCAGTCACGGAAAGGCCCAAGAAGTGATGCAGGGACCTAGGTCCTTCATGGAGAACTCTGTTGAAGTCTTTGCAATAATGCGGCGAAGAAGAACATCCGAGGAGGCGGTGAGGCGATGTCATCGACATACAATAGCAAGTAGACTAGCTTCGATACATGGCTGAATATAAAAGTGATGAATCGGACTTTGCTTGACAAACCCCAACGAGAGAAGATCGTCATAAGCCGGTGGAACCGAAGCCTGGCGCTGCTTGAGGCCGTAAGAGACTTGTTGAGGCGGCGGGCGTGGTCGGGTGGCGAGGATCGGCAAAGCGGAGGTTACACGCAGATATCTTGTCTCGGTGAGAGTGCCATGAAGAAAAGCGTTGTTGACATCAAGTTGATGAATGGGCCAATCCGTGATACAGGCCAAAGTCGAAACGATCCGAATAGTCGCGGTTTCACAAGCCGGGTGAAAGTCTCATCGAAATCAATGCGAGGTATTGTGTGAATCCACGAAGCACCCGCAGAGCCTTATAGCGATCAAGAGACCCGTCGGGATGAAGCTTGTGACGAAAGATCCATTCTGCGGTGACCAAGTTGGCGCGGTGGTCGTGGAACAAGATCCCGTGGCATTGTTCGGAAGCGATGCTTCGGCGACCATGGGCTGGCGCCAATGTGGGTCGCGAGGGCCCCTTGGTATGTCTTGGGGATTGGTGAGAGGCGGCAAACATGAAGATTCATTCGGTTGACCGGAAGATGAAAACCGGACTTTCCTCTGGTGATCATTCGGTGAGGATTAAGCACGAGAGGAATCGGGACCACCAGAGGAGGCCCTCCGGTCCGACTAGCTGCGGCTGGAGCCAGAACATGGGGCGCAGGTGCGGCATCCGGTGGACCAGCTTCAGCAACCGGGGCTTCTCTGCGGCAGGAAGGAAGCGATGGCGTCTGGTGAAACGGTCCCGCCATTGCAACAACCGTGGCGAGGAGAGCGAGCGGCAAAGAATCGGCCGGGTGGTGGCGAGGAGGTGTCAAGACCATCAGCGGTGTCTGGGCGGAGGCGGCAGGCGGTTGGCGCAACCGCTTGTGACGAACTAGCGGGGGCAACTGCATGCGGATCACAACCTGCAGGAAAAGGTGGCCCAATGGGCAAGACAGAAGACTCCATCTCCAGTAAAAAATCAAGATTAGTGTCAGCGGTGGCGGACGGTGGCGGCAAAAGGAAAAGAGTTCTCATCGAATGTGACATGACGAAAACAATGATCTGTTGGAGCTCATGTCGAGACACCGATAACCTTTGTGCTCGGGGGTAGCCAAGGAAGGTGCCTGGCGTGGAGCGAGGCGGGAGTTTGTTGGCAGCGATGGCGAAAGGTTTAGGTAGCATCGGCACCCAAAACCGGAGGTGATCATAAGTAGGTGGGGAACCGTATAAGGCTTGGTAGGGGGTGGAGAAGTGGAGGGTTTTGGTGGGGTGCCTATTGATGAGATAGGTGGCAGTATGGAGGGCTTCAACGCAATACTGGGGAGGCATGCTGGCTTCAATGAGAAGCGAGCGAATGACATTGTTGATGGTCCGAATGGAACGTTCAGCTTTGCCATTTTGCTGAGACGTGTAGGGACAAGACATACGGAGGGACACGCCATTGGTGAGAAAGAACGAGCAGGCGGAAGAATTGTCAAATTCGACCGTTGTCACATTGGACCATTTTAATAGGGGCACTAAATTGAGTCGGACATAAGCGAAAAAAGTGGGATAGAGTGGCGAAGGTGTCGGGCTTTAAGCGCAAGAGGCGTCCGGAAAAATGGGAGCAATCATCAAGAATAATCAAATAATACTTATAACCAGAGACACTAGCGGCAGAGCGAGGTCCATAGGTCACAATGTATTAAATCAAAATTTTGAGTGGCGAGAGGTAGATGACATGAAAGGTAGCGAATATGGCGACCAAGGTGGCGGGCATGACAAAAAGTATCGATGGTGCCATGAGTACATGAAATGGCGTGGATCGCGTAATCGATGAAGAGCGTCTGCCCAAGATGTCCAAGACAGCGGTGCCAAAGGAGGCGGTGGTGAGAAAGCATGTGGGGTTGATGGCGGCGGGTAGAGATCGCGGAACTATTGTACTGGCGATCACGTTCTTAGTGCGAAGGTCCTTCACGAAAGGCCAAATGGGTCAAACTCAGCGAACAATTATTATCGGTGGTGAAGCGGCGAGCGAAATAAGATTTTGATAATCGTGGTGTGACAAGCACGTGGCGAAGAGTGAGAGGACACGGGGTGGCCGGAATATGAGTAGAAGCCTCTTGAGGAAATAGGAATCATGGAGCCGCCTTAGCGACAATGCTAGAAGGAAAAAAAGGTGAGGGTGGGTGGGCAATGGAGAGGTTCTGGGATCGGAGGTCAAGTGGTTGCTAAGCAGGAATCCATGTACCATTGAGTGAAGCGGTGGTGGTGTCAAGCGCATAGTCTTTGAAAGCGTGGCAGGTACTGATCCGATTGCGAATGAGCCCATAGTGCGAGAACTTCTTTGGAGAGTGCTTGCTGAACCCATAGGGTAGCTAAACAAAATTTGGTACATCTGTCTGCAAACAGGACCAAACGTCGCGCCGAGAACCGCGCCGAGGCCGGTGGACCAGGCGGGGAGGCATGCCGTGAAATGGGCCATGCAAGCGCATTGTGAGGGCCACCGAATCCAGCGATGGTCGTGTGAAGCAGGCGCAGAGGAGAGGCGGGAACACGGCGGCGTGTCTGGACGAGGGCGGCCTTCGGCGACAGGCGATGCCGTCGGGGGTTGAAGAAGGAGGGTGACCCCCTTCTGCTTCTTTGTGGCGGCAAGTCCTTCGCCACCGTTGCGATTGTTCTGCGGCGACGCCGATTATTCTGTCGATTTCGCCGGTCGTGGCGTAGCGCCCCGCCGGAGAGCGGCGATGGGAGAGCCGGGAACCAGAGCCAAAGTCCACCAGCAGGCATGGATGGCGTGCCACCAGAAGTCGATCGATGGCCGGTGGAGAGGAGGGCGGTGGGAGGCCCCTTGGCTTTGTCGTTGAGGGTGAGTTCCTCCAGGAGCAGATCGTTCCGGACGTGCTCGAAGGATGGCAAAGGCGTTTGACGCTTGGTATACGCCGCCACATGCGAGAACCGTTCGTTGAGACCTCGAAGAGTGGCCAGAACGAGGGTCCGGTCAGGAACGGGCTCGCCGAGGCTGCCGAGTTGATCTGCCATGGATTTAAGTCGGCGGCAATAGTCGGAGACAGGAAGATCACCTTGAGTGAACATGCGGAACTCCGTGTCGAGCAGAAGTGCACGGGCCTCCTTGTTACCAAGGAACATATCTTCAAGCGAGCCACCAAAGACGGTGGTGGGTTGGTGGTTGAGGTCGTTGGAGGTCATGACGATCTCGAGGATGTTGGCGGAGATGGTGCCAAAAATCCAGGAGAGCACGACGCAATCCATGCGATGCCAAGGCGCGATGTCGGGGTGGACGTCGTCGGAGAGAACGTGATCGGAGAGGGTGTATTTCCCAAGATTGATGAGGTGAAGGCTGCGCCATTTGGGATAGGACGTAGAGCCAACCTCAAGAACCATGGGAACGAGAGCCTTGATCTTTGGTGAGGCGACGACTGCGCATGAAGGTTGGTGATGAGAAGAGCGTCGGCTTCATCATCAAGGCGACGGCGTTCAGCTTCCTCACGTTCAAGAGCAAGGCGGCGCTGTTTGTATGGCTTGACCGGCCTCAATGACGCGGCGGGCTGCGTCGGCGCGTTGGTCCTCCGGTAGCGCGATGGCGACATGGCAGCGTGCGTTTCAACTTCATGGCGGAGCCGTTCAAGCTCGATGTGGTCGCCGGCCATGGAAGTAGCGTAAACGATAGAACCGGTGGCGACTAGCACAACACGGCAAGAAGAAGCGCGTGGTGGGTCGCGCACGGAGGTGGACGTGCGGGCGGGTCTGACGCAAGACGGTGGTGGCGGCGATCAACAAGATCAGCGGCATGGAGTAGGGCGCGGAAGAAGCGCGGAAGTCGGTCTCGTGATACCATGAAAGCGGAATATTATCTCACGCAATAATCCTTTGCATTAGCTTAGCCAGAGTATTTGTAGGGAGTTTTACAACCAAGGAAAGAGATAACAGATTGCATCTACGAATCCTAGTCAATCCTAACAAACCCTATTAGCCAAATACAAAGGACGTGCATGGTCCTGTTTCCTATCTGGCAGCATGCAGGATCACGGCAAGGAGGGGTCATGCAGATACGCCTAACAGGTCTAGCTAGCTTGTTGTATTGCGCTGCAGCTGCTAGACTTTGAAGCCGTCAGTTAAGACGAATGTTCTTCTGGCTTGTAGTACGTGATCCGTCCATCGTGCGTGCGAGCGTGCTGCCATTCCCAGTTCTTCATCTCGTACCCGCCCTGTGCTGGCTGCGAGCGAGGAAGAAAGAGCACCCGCAAACCTCTCGGCCGACGAGGCGGAGGCCGCACGCCGCGCGTGGCCGGCTGACTGGTCCGTCGGTGTCTCGCTGTTCCTCGCGCCCCGCACGTGCGGTGGTGCGCTTGGGGTTGGGAGCCGTGCTTGCAGATGCAGCCAACAGCGCAGGGGGGCTGCGCTCCGTGCTTCGCTCATGAGAGTTTTCAGAACTTGTCACCTTTAAAATTCGTTTTTTCGGTATTTGACACTTTGGCCTCTTGTTATCGTTCGGATGGGCCGTATATGCATCTGCTGGGAAATTTGAAAAGCCGCGAATTAAGTGTCGTTTTAAAATTTCACCTTCGCTCACCAGCCTCCGCCTTGGCTCCGGGGCAAGATCGAGCGCCGACTTCAATCGATTCAGCGACTGTTCGTGCCTGCGTCCGGCGCTTATATTTTTCTGAAATTCATGCAGGGGACGATGGGTTCAGTTTCACTGCTCCTCGTAGCTCATAAATTATGTCCAGTTTGTTAAGTTTCTAATTACTATTTCTGTTCCCTTTTTTCAAGTAGCTGTGGACTACAAGACAAGTACAGTACGTGCTTGGTGCTGTTGACTAAGAAAAGGGAAAGAGAAGAGTAACACATTAAATTTAAAATTTTTTAAAAAATAGTTTTTCACCTTTTCTCTCCTCAATCCCCACAGAACTAGTAGGGATTTACAACAAAGTCTATTAAAGATGAACAGAAGCGCATTTTGAGGCCAGTCCGTTAGATTATAGCTTGCGTTTGCTGATTGGCAGAGAAACCGAACATCGAGAAAGCCACGGCATTAAGGGAATATAAGTAACCGGTCATACAAACTGATTTGCCTCTACGTTCAGAAAAGAAATTGATTTTCCTCGATCACACCGATAGAAGATTGAAGAACATACACATAGCACCGCATTAACCCAAGCAAAACAGAAGACAGGGCCACGTTATCTCAATTAATTGAATATGACAGACTTACATGGACATTTCTTGTTTCTGTATACATCATATGATTACCCCTATAACCCCTCGAAGCTCCAATACGCAACCAATACAAGAATTCCTGCTATGCGTGATGTTCCCTTGGCATCGTGCCAAGGTGCTGCTTCAGAGCCAGACGAGCTGAGCTTTGCTATGGAGGAGCAGCTCATTAAAGAAGGATCAGCAAGTCTTTCAAGGATATTTGGTACATTAATTACAGTGATGGCAGCATCAATTGTCACCTGCAAGAGAATTGTACGTTCATATTTATGACAACAAATGTGCTCGATCCCCACAGGCATCAACTAAATCTATATTGCCACCAGTTCATTCCTCAGAACATGCCAAATCCTACTGCTAAAAAAATGGGAAGAACACTTACAACAGTCGATACACATGTGTGTGTTTTTTTTTTGGGGGGGGTAGTAAAATAGAATAAATTAAACTGTGAAATGTGGAATTCATCGTTTTTTTTTGTGTGAATACTGGTTAGTTCCCCCTAGAAAATGAGTAAACTGGCTGGAACATGTAAATTGGAAGAAAAAGGCATTAGTAACAAATTGCTACTTACTGGATTGTGGATCAACATGAACAAAAAAACTGGCAGCAACTATTAGATAACACAGGATCAGCATAAGTCCTTTCAAATAGTTCGCAGTGCCATCCTGCAGGGTAAAAAAGAGCAGGTATCAAATATTCTACTTTATAGGAGACTCCAGTATATATCAATGAAATGAACAACAAGAAAGCCACCAAACTATTACACTGTTCAAGGAGGGAAAAGACCATAAAAATCACCAATTGTAACTTACGGGGACATTTCCTTTTTTCGGGTACAAAGAGAATGTATTTTAAAAAAAGATTCCTTAAAATAAGATACCAGCTATAATAAACTAACTAGATCAATTACTGTTGGCTTGAAGAGTTGACAAGAACTTGAATGAATAATATAACAAATCAACCATTAAAGCACTACAGGTAATAACAAGCATTTAATAGAAATTTGAATGTTGCTTAATGTTAAAATAGTATATAGTACTGCTACAGCAAGTCCACTCTAGATGGATGGTGAACCTTTACCAAGATTTGTGTATCAAATCACTTCAGCCCAAAAGGCAAACCAGAGATATGTTCTCGATGCTTAGACAACAAAAGCAACTTTGCAAACTTCCCATGAGGTAGGCATAAGTATATTTTAGTACCCACTTAACAGCCTACCTGTAGCATGAATGCCACAACAAGTACTGTTATGAAGAGAGTTGCTGTCTCAAATAGTTGAAAATTCAAGTCCATCCTTTGTCCCATCATCCAACCAATGACAACACAAAATGGAATCTGTATTAATGGAGAACTTATGTCAAACATCACAAAGAAAACTGGACATGATAAACAAACCAAAACAGAATGTGGAATGAAGAACATTAATCTATAGAAGGCATAGACCAACATCATACTTAGGGCATGCTTGTTTCAGCTTTGGATTCTCTAAAAGTTGATTCTAGATTGTGGTTGTAAAGAAGCTGATTCTCCAAAAGCTGGAATCCAAAAACACATATAAAGTAGATTGTGGATTCTAGTGTATATAGGTGGGCTGGATTGTGAGAATCGGATTCAAGAATCAGGCTGTTTGTTTTTTATTCTGCTTTTAGGGCCAGAATCTAGAATCAAAAGCTAAAACAAACAGGCCCTTAGTTGAACAAGTGCTAACAAGCATGCAGGGATCATAATGGGACACTAAGTTCAAAGTCATTACCACAAACATTGATATCTGCGTTGATGATCCGATTGCAACACCTAGTGTTATGTCCTGTAGCAGAGACAAGCATATTAACGAACAGTTAGGAGACAACCAAAGGATCAAAAATCAAAACTGAGAATATCTAAACACTAACAAGCTTATCTTTCATGGCAAACATTATTGCACTAGCATGTTCAGCTGCATTGCCCACAATAGGAAGCAAAATAACACTGATAAAAGCCACCGGTAGGTTCAACAAATCAGATGCTCCCTGACAGCAATAGAGCAAAACAATGACCAATTACATCCTTGCAGAGGTATACAGATGACCTGTAAGACTAACACTGTATTGATACCATGGCATGTGTAGTTCAGTCTGTCCTACAAGGTAGTTATTAGATATATATCCACTGTTCATGAAATTTTCCATGTGAATGTGGCAAGCATCAATCATCGTATATCCAAACAACTAGTTCCAAATTAAAATGAACATTATCCTGACACTGAGAGTGACCCACTATCAACAAAATGGAGTCGCTCATCATTTGGTCAGTCTTGTTCTACTAGGGGAGATAAAGAATACCTTAATGGCATTAACCAGGTATTCAGAAAGAACAGACACCCAAAGAGTTAACACTGCGAGCCATGTAATGGCCTCCCACATGCCAATCTCTGCGTCTTCATCTTCCTCTGTGGCATTCTCATTAGGCACTTCTTCCTGCAGTAATGATAATATATGGTGAAACATCGACATGCAAATAGTTCTTTAGCAAGGAGATTTAGTTCATCAAATGGTGCTCCAATTGAAAGCAGCAACAGTGTGTGTTACTATTGAATTAACAGGGACAGATCCACAATAGATATTATAGGATCAGGGTATGGTCCTTGTCATCAGCAAGGAAGAAAGAGAATTGCGGAACCACACTTACGCTGCCAATTGGACTGTAAACATTACTCCGTCCACTTAGATGAACATAAAGATAGCTAGCATATGCCACAAGCATAATACAACTGCTGAACCTTGAAAGAGCAACCTCAGATGCTCCTTGCCGCACTTCCGAATGTGTGAAATGAAGGACAGCAGGGAACATCAGTCCCATGACAGCCATCAGCAGTAAACCTGAGTTAACACCTGCAATTGCCTGTTGAAAATAAAATTTTAATTTCACTATCAGAGATTTTCCATGGAAAAACACAAAACCAATCACACAAACATCACCTTACTGAAGACTTGGTCTTTATTGCGATGACTTATACCGCCAGCAAAGAAAGCGCAACCCAAAACCAACAGCATATTTGATAATATAGAACCCAATAGCGATTGCTGAACTACTCGGATCATTCCATTTTTCAAGGCATATATTGCTATTATCATCTCAGTTGCATTTCCAAACGTAGCATTCAGAAGGCCTCCAACTGCAATTGTAAGAAAAAAGAAACTATTATTTGTTGTTTGAAAGACTTCATTTTCTATTAGGTTACAAACCACAAAGATAAAAGTGCATACTTGTTGGACCAGTGTATATCGCTAGCTGCCTGTAGAACAATAATTGGTGTCAAATTTTAATAAGGTCAGGAAACTAAGTAGAGAGTTTATAAACTCACTCAGTTGCATAACCCAAACGCTCGGCTAACGGTGTTATTCCTAGCATGCTGAAAAGGAAAACCAATCCCTGCAATTTTGATGGAGTAGAAAGCATTTCAGCATTGGCTAACAGCTAGAGAATCATCCAAAACATAAACCTACCATTGAACTGAACTGAACAAACAAAGGTGTGTAAATGATGAAACTTTGTAGCGTAACCAAAACTACTGAACGAACTACATGTTATTGAAGAACAGTGAATCCAACCATTAGCTTTCCTCAATTGGCTAGTTTAGTTTCTTTTACACGTGTTGTTTTGAAGTGAAGCCATCTAGACTACAACTAATGGTCTATAAACCAACAGTTCCGCAATTGGAAAAACACACTTACATGCCTCCTAGTAGAGACATGCAGAACGATCGACGCAGGCCCGAACGGCAACAGCAAGTTGAGCTTGGACGTGAAAATGACGATCCTGATGCTCCGCAACACTCCCTCGACGGTCCTCTGCAAGTTCCAGGTCTGAACAATGCTGGAACGCAGCCCGCCGTTCGGCCCCTGCGGACCGTTCGCCTTGAAAGCCCCCATCTCGATTTGAGGATTCTCCATCCTATAGCAGCACATGAAACGATAGCGTTGATGAGAAAAATAAATAAAAGTAGCAACTTTTCCACAACGAGGTGCAAATTCGATTCCTTTTCTGTTAGATTATCCGGCTTCTATCTCAGTTTCGGTTGCTATCGAATCGCGCCAAGGAATTTACTTCCTAATTCAAGTATGTTAAATCAGCCCCCCCCGGATCCACGCCGAATATGACCGAGCAAGGGATCCTAATCGCACCGACCCAAATCCGAAAACTTTCGATAACTAACCGAATCCAAGACTGCCAACCAACCTGGAACACTGCAGGCGGCAGCCGCTGCGATCGGCGAGGGAGTCCGGGATCAGCAGTCGCACGGGGGCTCCGGCAGCGGCGGTTCCCTGGGGATCATCATTCGCCACCGCGGCGGGAGAGAAAGTCAAGTCGCCGCCGAGGGAACGAACGAGGGTGCCGGGGGGAGACTGTAATGTGGAGTCGCTGCCGCCGCGGCCGGCGAAATCTTCGTCGTTCTGGAGTGGGTGGGTCGCTGCTCACACCGCCCGCACCACTGCACCAGCAATATCCTTGCTGTTTCCTCACCCGCTTCCTTCTCGGACTCGCTCAGGGGAAGCTATCGCCTACGCCACGCGCCTACGCCTTACGACGACGTCTTCGCGTCTCCGGACTTTTCGATCCATATATACTCTTTTTTTCTTCGCGATTTGTTTCCGATTCATACTGTGCCGTCCTCCTGACTCCTCCTGCTTCGTTGTTGGAATTTCCTTCCCGTCTAGACTTTGAACAACGGCAGGTACATTGCGCGCTTTGAATGGGTAAAAGTTGGGGTGCAGAGTATAGCAGTAATTTTTTTTCTAATGGCGCATTTGGCGTCGTTGGGTAATAGGAATGGACGAGAATTAGCGAGACTTGATTCAGAAGGCGGAATTGAATTCCTACGTTTAAGTTGTAAACTCCCATTCCCTTCTCCAATTCCCACCAACCAAACAAAAGGATTTTATAACCCATCTCTCTCAATTCTATTCCTTCGGTCAATTCCTCCAACCAAACAGGCCATAAAAGGAAACCGTCAATTGTTTTCTGGGAAGTATCACCGCTTACTTAGCGTGAATCAAACAAACTACACGGTATGATGTGAAAGTTGGTGGCCTACGCAGTTGGTGATTTCTGGTTAAACATCTCCAACAATTAGACCTTAAAATGAGTCCTATACCTCAAAATAGGTCTAAACTAAAAAATTAGGGCCAAGATAACTATTGACTCGCAATTAGACCTAAACTCAACTCGGGGACACGAATAGGGATGGGGTTTGGAGAGCGTTACCAAATATAGCTACTGAGACTCAAGTCCTAAACCTATTTTGATAATTTTTCTCAAACTACAACCTCTGTTGGAGTGCTTTTTTCCATCAAAACCCTAT
The DNA here is from genome assembly GCA_036346375.1 of Guadua angustifolia. Taxonomy (NCBI): domain Eukaryota; kingdom Viridiplantae; phylum Streptophyta; class Magnoliopsida; order Poales; family Poaceae; genus Guadua; species Guadua angustifolia. The sequence goes on along the minus strand of CM070506.1, from coordinate 47,448,334 downwards.
AATTATAATTAGCAACCTATTTAGGACTCCTTTTGGAGATGCTCTTACAAAAACTTGGTAATTCTATGTCTAGCCAAAGTCCTAAATTAGCACAGGTATGTGATTTAAAAGTTCTCTTCGCTCTTGCGCAAGAATAGAGCCACTTTTATCGAATAGCTCGGTTAAGCACACGATAGTATATTGGTCATGTCTAAAAGCCAAACCAAAAACAAATATATATATATATATATATATATATATATATATATATCTTTTAAATAGGCTTTTTCAAAGCCTTAAGTCTGTATATAATTAAAAGTCAAAAGCTATCGAATAGATGTTTTTTTTAGTTTATTGAGAGTTGATTTTAAACTAATACTACTGAAGTTAGACTAAAATTACATATCTCTATCACATATAAAAGCGATATATTTTTAAGACTCAAACAAATGGGTGACTTTTTAATTATTCTTTTGAAAAAGCTTAAGCCATCCTATAACTATAAGCTAAAAGCCAAGAAAGATACACTTTTTTATTTTTGTGAGATGAAATAGCCCTTTCCCACTTAACTTCGTCAAAATTACCAACCAAATACGATTGCATATAACATTGTAAGTTTGTAACCCTTCAGTTTTTTCCTAGATCCTTCTTCCTCCCCGAAGTGAGCGTGCGCTTACACCCACATTGCCCTTTTCATCTCCTCACAGGGCGCCGAGGCCGGCATCCCCATCATCCTTGCGCCAAGTACCCCTCCCCCACGCATCCGTCGTCCTTATGCCTCAACGCCAACGTCTTCTTCCCTAGGGTGCCACGTGAGCTATGTCCGATCACTGCGCCCGGATTCCCACCGTTGAGTCCCACTGTTGGATCCCTCTCATCCGCTCGCCCCGTTGCCTCTACCTCCACCGGTGACCTTTTTGTGGCCGTCGAATGTTCTCTCCTTTTGTTCAGATCTAGACGCTATCCTTCAAGCATCGGTGGTACCATTCTCCCCAAGCTAGACGCCGGCCGATGACCCCATCCTCCCCAAGCCCGATGCTAGTGGCACTGTCCTCCCAATTCCAACGCCGATGATATCGTCCTACCTAAGCCAACGCATGTGGTCCATCCCCCCACTCCTTCGCAACCCCATTCATCTCATTCGAATCTCCATCGCAACCCTTGTCTTCCCTATGCCGTCACCGGATCCCCACCTCCGATGTCTCCTGTTATTCCAAATATTGATACAAATTGAATGAATTTAGTGACGATGATTTCAGATCCACTATCCTATGTACAGACAAGATAGAAATGTCATTATATTTTTGGTACAATTGATAGTTTTCAAGTTTTATGCTATTAATTTTCAAACAAAACTACATAAAAATATTTAAATCACTGCTATTTTGCAATAAACTCGTTATTGTACAGTGGATAAATAAGTCATTAGAACTATGGGTATTTTAGATAATTCAACAATAAGTCATAGCTCAAAAGCTAAAAAAAGTCAGGTTAACAAACACCCTGATTTGCCTAAAAGCTGTGTGCATATGAATTGCTTAAGCCAAAAGGCTAGGTTTAAATTGTGTAGGCTCAAATAAACAGGACCTAAGCCAAAAGGTTGGCTTTAAGCTATGAGCCAAAAAAATTAACCTAAACAAACATGGATGCTACTCCGTCTGGTCATAAATAATTGTTATTTTTTGACATCGACACGGACTCTAAAACACAGTTTTGATCACAAATTTCTATTATAATATATTTGTAAAACCCAATAAAATTATAATATTCTGAAAGTACTTTTTAAGGCAAAACTCTCCATGTGATTTTTATGTATACAATTTAAATATTTTTAAAAAAATCTTTGTCGGTCAAAGTTTTAAAAGTTTAACTGTACTTATGTATAAAGGATAATTGTTTATGATGGGTGGGAGTATCTCAGACAAACTCTTATTAACTACGCTAAATTAATCTAGCTTCAGTCAAGATGACTTACTCTGCCTTAGCAAAACATCAGGCTCCACATGCGTTCATGCATCCCACGCTCCCTGGAAGCAACGAATCACCCTTCCAGATAGCTCTTTTTAACTTGAGAAAACAATCTTCTAGAGCCAAAAAAACCATCAAAGAAAGTGCCTAAAAAACCATGGCCCCACCCACAGTCTCTCACACACCAGCCTCCCCCTAGAAAGATCCCCATCACCACGCTCCAAAGAAGTCAAGAGTCCCAGCTCGAGCTCCAAACTCCAAAGCCATGGCCCTCGCGACGACCCCACTCGTGCCTCTCACCCTCACCCCGCCCCCGATCTCCGCCTCCCAGTGCTCGCTCCTCCTCCCGCGTCGCCCTCCCGCCCCCGTCTCCCTCTCGGTCCGTCCCGCCTCGCCCGGCGCCCGCCTCCTCGCGGCCGTCGCGGCCAACGAACCCGAGCTCGGCGGCGGCGGTGAGGGCTCTGGGAGCGGTGATGGAGGAAGTAGCGGCGGAGGCGACGGTGAAAGTGACCCGCAGGGCGGTGGCGAGGAGGGGAGGAGAAGATGGGGAGGGGCTGTCCATGTCGCAGAAGCTCACCCTCGCCTACGCCGCGCTCGTTGGAGGTAATGCCACAAGATCTCTTTTTTTCGTAGTGATACACTGCAAATGGCTAGGATTCGAGTAAATTGTTTTCTTTTCTATGCGTATTGCAATCCATCCTTGGTCAATATAAGCCATTACGGTCCGCATTATGGTATCGGTACTGAAGTTCGATCTGCGGAGAAGGTCAAACGGGCAACGAGGGAGAATACGCTCAACTCGCCCTTTGAGATCGAGACAAGTTGGCCACTATCGATCCCACTGTCACTGTGGGAATGTCTGGACATTGCGCACTTTACCTCCTTAGCAGCAAGTGATTACTTGCTGGGGTTATTGTATGCGTTTGAACTACTGACTACTGGATTATCCCCAATTTGTTAGATGACACGTTTCTCTTAGCTCCATCCTATGCGAAGTTAAATATTTATGCCCTGGATAGTCAAATTAGATGTCCAATTTTTTGGGACGATAGTTAAAATTGACTCGACAATTGTACAAACCAGGAGGCGGACTCATCAACTCTCTTTTGATTACTCAACTCCTGTTTGTATCAGAGCAACAATAAAACTGGGATGTTGCTCTCTCTCTCTCTCTGTGTGTGTGTGTGTGTGTGTCACAAAATGGTCTTCTTGTTCATAGTGCTAACCATGGTTATCACGGCGTCGCCTAAGCGATGCCTAATCGCCGCCCTAGGCATCCGATGCAGCGGCCTTTGCCATGGCCTTCGCCTCTTTGGCCAGGAAAGGAGGCGCTCGGAGGAAAGAGGCCACTCGCCGCTTTGGTCCCCAGAGCTCCAAGCGGCAGATCTTCTGCGCCGCGCCTCGCCTTGCTTTCTGCGTCTGCTTCTTGCCACCGCCATAGCAAGCCGTCGTCGCCAAATCTAGGAGGCGGCCTCGGGGGGTGGGGGCGGCGCTGGCGAGTGTGGCGCCTGGCGCCAGACGGAGATCCGGATCTGAGGCGGCACTCGAGGAGGAGGCGGGCTTGAGCAGAGGCGAGGCGCGCGGCATTGCAAAACAGAGTGAGGAGGCGGCGAATGGATGGGGAGAGAGTGTTAGAGTCTTGATAGAGTATATTACGGTGTGAGGATTAGAGAGGATCCGGTCCGGGCATGATTGGTAGGTTAATCTCCTTACTGTTTAGAGCTGCAGTTATTTCTTTCCTTCATATTCTAGGCAATTAGTTGCTTTATTTGTCAAGTTATTTCCTTCCAAAAGATGTAGTATTTCCTTCCAAAAGATGTAGCTTTGATTGAGAAATTTGTAGGAGATGAATAAAAGGAGAAGAATGAGAAGAGAAAAGACACGTTTAGTGTCACAAAAACTTATCTCGGTAGCCGTCGATAGCCGATCGGTGGCTCGTCTGACCAATCCTCATTTCCGTCCACCTTAGCCCTCACGGCACCACCATCCCAATGTGACCAAAGTAGGTACGAACCTATTCACGGAACACTCTTACCAAGCTGAGTATCGAGCCGCCCGATCCTCGGCCCATGGAAGGGTCCGACGAGCATATCCTGGCCCAGGAGAGCCACGGTGGGCAACCTCATCGGCTCGAATGCTCTTTGGAGGCGGATGATGGGGACCTCCTCGAGAGGATGTCCAAGCAACCCGGTCAGGAGGATGATCTCATGAGATGGTCGGACGAGTCAAGCCGCCAGGGCGCGAGGCGGTCGCCTCCTCGTGGGCGCCTCGCCTGTGATCGAAGCGAAGACGGAGGGCGTAGGGATCATGGGGATCGCCGTTGGGCGCCACGGCCTCAGTCTGTTGTCATTTTATAGCCGGGACGGAGACCCTCGGTTGTGGGCTGCGCCCGATCTGGCGCTTTCTGTAGCGCCCATGACTGTTGGGCGGTGCGTAGAGATGGCGACCTCCATCTTGTGAGCGAGCCACGGAGTCTTTGGACAAGCCGGGAAGCGGAAGAAGCGGATTATCACATGGGCCGATTCTGCGACACCTTCATCCGGCGGTTCACACGCCAAGCTTGGCGGAGACCTCTGGGGACTGTCTAACTGGCGAGTCTCGCGTGGGCGACTATGCCAAGGAGTTTCAAAATTGTTGTCCGCGCACCCGCGTGAGGAAGAAGATCAAGTCGAGATGTTCAATTTGGGTTGTCCTTGACACTCGCGGCCGATGTCCGCCATGACGAAAGCGCGATCTGGCCGTCTTGCTCGGCTTGGCGTGGGAGGCGGGCGCAGTGAGGAAAAGCGTGGATTGCGAGCCCTCGCTCCTTCCGTCGGGAGCTTCGACGCCGGCCACCGATTCGGCGGCGGCTTGGCGTCTTTCACGTCGGCGAGGGCTCGGATCTTCGCCGCTCCCTGGTATAGCGCCTGCTTGGAAACGGCCGGCGCTCGGTCGAACACCCTCGCCGGTCTTGCTAGCCGGGGCCGGAGAGACGGACCCGGCCGCGGCTTGACTCGCGGGGTTCTTCCGCCCTATTGCTCCGTTCCGTCGTCGTCTCAACTTGCCGGAAATGGCGAGCCGCCCTGCGACAAGGGCCTCTGTTACAATTGCGACAAGGTTTCGTCCAGAAACGCAGTTGCAGAAGCTATTTCTCCTTGAGGTCTTAGATGAAGAAGAAGAGGAGGATCATTGCGGATCAAGAGGAAGTCGAGCCCGACCTCTCGGCGATGGCTCTCCGTGGTCCATAAAGAAGCGACCACGATCACGGATCAAAATGAAGATTCTTTGGAGAAGAGCTTTTTGGGCTTAGTGGACGGTGGAAGCACGCACAATTTCTTGAGCTCCCTACATTGCTAGAAGATTGGGTCTTCCTCGGGTTTAGGAGAGAGCGGCAAGTCACGGTCGCAAATGGCGCCCATCTTCCTGCTTAGGCAAGATCGGACTGCACTTTTCTCATTGATACCCACTCATCTGCGCCTCCTTCCGATCATTCCTCTCGAGGGCTTTGATGGAGTCTTTGGGCATCGATGGTTGCAAACCTTGGGCAATATCAATTGGAACTTTGATTCCTTCACATGTCATACGCTACAGGCGCCCGGTGAACATCAAGGCATTGGCGATGAACCGGGCCATGTGTGCACATCTTTGGCTGCGGGGAGAGAGGAGATAGCGACTCACGCCCTCTGGCCGCCGACGAGCTATTCGAGAGCCATCAGGGTTGCGCCATCAGCGCGCATGTGACCACCGCATACGCTTACTGGGAAGGACCAATCCGGTGGTGGTGCGGCCATCTGGAAATATCCTTCTGCAAGCAAAAGGGCGAAATTGAGAGGCAATGCGGAAATGCTTTCTCAAGGCATTATTAAATCCTAAGCAGTTCTCCGTTTTCTCGCGGTCCCTCTTGGTCCAGAAGGAGGGCGGCCGTGGCGGATCTGCGTCGATTCAAGGGAGCTCAAGCGCCGGGACAATAAGGATAAGTTCCCATTCGGTGGTGGAGGAACTTCGGATGAAGCCTGCGGCGCCAACTTCTTCTCCAAGTTGGACCTTCGCTCGGTTACCATCAAGTCCGGATGAATCCAAGCGATATCGAGCTTGACATTAGGACTCATCATGGCCACTATGAGTTCATGGTGATGGCGTTTGGGCTATACAGCGCCCGTCCGCTTTTCAAGCCCTCGTGAGCGAGGTCCTCGCGCCTTTCCCGGAAGTTTGTCTGGTATTTTTGGCGACATCTTGGTGTCTGACACTCTCTCGCATGAAACATCTTCACCACTGCGCATGGTCCTTGGCAACCGCCACCATCACCTCCATTTGAAGCGCTCCAAGTGTGCCTTTGTTGAAACGCCGTCGATTATTTGGGGCACATCATCTCCGTGAAGGGTGGCCGCCAACCCCAATAAGGTGCAAGATGTGCACGTTGGCGCCTCAGACCTCGGTTCTTGCGGCGTCTTGCTGACTCTCAGGGGCTCATGGGTTACTCGGCGCTTCATCCTCCGCTCTGCCAACCATCGCGCGCCCTTAACCAACTTCTGCGCGCAAGAATGAGTTTACACAGTCGTCGAGGCCGACCACGCCTTCAACAACTCAAGGAGGCCTTAATACTGACACTCGTCCTTCGCCTCACGACTTCGACTCCACCGCCGTGATCGAGTCGCGATGCTTGAGGCGTCGGGATTGGCGCGGTCCTTCGCGGGAGGCCATCCGATTGCCTTCTACGATCGGCGCTGGCGCGCGCCATGCCAAGTGGCGACCTATGGCGAGCTCATCCGGCCTCTCCAAGCGATTCGACCACTGGAGGCCCTACACGTGGGGCGTCCTTTCATCGTCGCCGCGGATCATGCCGACCTCAAACACCTCGCCGAGCAAGCCTTGATTACTCCTCACTGCGGCATTGGCTTAGCAAGTCGATGGGATTCGATTTTCTTGTGGAGTCCGGCCGAGGCGGTAAATGGCAAGGCGGTGATGCTCTATCCGCCTCCGGGAGGAAGCCGTGGCCACTGGCGCTCTCCATCCCAAGCCATGCGGCGTGCTGCGATGGGAGGAGGACCTCTGTGAGGACCGGAGGTCTTGGTGGCCTGCCTTGATTCTGACAAACCACCGGCGTCCCGACGCCCGGCGCGACTCCAGCTCCATCCGCCGACCACTTGGGACGGTTAGCAGCGACCTCCTCTTCCGTGTGCCGCCTATTCCTCCAGCCACATCGCGCTCCAAATGCAATTGGTGGTGTGGGTCCATGATGTTTCCACGAAGGCATCACGAAGATTTGCCGCAGAGTAAAGCAACACTTCTATTGGGTCAACATGCGCCAAAGGCGGTGGAGGACTACGTCGGCACTTGTACCATCTGTCGACAACACAAGGCTAGCACCCAGGCGCCCGGGGGTCTTCTTCAACCCCTACCCATTCCGCTCCACATATGGGCCGATGTGTCCATGGACTTCGTGATCGGCCTTCCCAAGTCACAGGGTAAATCCGGTTGTTGGTCGTGGTAGATCGCCTCTCCATCGCCAGCTTCTTAGCTCTGAAGCGGCGATACGGCTCAAGAATCGCCGACTTGTTTTGACCAGATTGTGAGGCTCATGGCATGCAGAGACAATCGTCTCGGATCATAACCGGTCTTCCTCGGCACATTTTGCGGGACCTCTTCGGTATTTGTGGGACCAAGCTTCTCATGTCCTCGCATATCATCCTCGAACGGACGGACAAGCGGAAGTGGTCAACCGCGCGATCGAGATGTATCTCCGATGCCTTGCGGACAAGCCCGTCGTCTGGGTTAAGTGGTTGCCATGGGCGGAGTTACGCTACAACTCCTACCTACCATTCCGCCTCGCATAGCGCCTTTTGAATTGGTTTATGGCGATCACCACCACGCTCGCCCCATATTGTCGAGTGCGACCACAGCCGCCAGCGGTGGGTGTACATTGGTGGGCCGAGATGAGCTCCTCGGTAGTGCCGCCAACACCTCTTAGCTGCCCGAACGCATGAAGCAACAACATGATCGGCATCGTCGGGAGGTCTCCTTTGCGGTGGGGATTGGGCATGGCTCAAATTGCTAAACATCAGCTGACTCTCCATGCGCTCCTCCACATCACAAGCTTTCCCGCCACTTGATCGATGTCGGTGGTCGCAAGGATCGGGCGAGTCGCCTCTGGTTGGCCTTGCCGAAACGACCAGAATCCATAGCGTCTTTCATGTCTCCATCTTTGAAGCCGTTCATGGTACTCCTCCGGATGCTATTCGCCCTTTGCTGAAGAGGGTCATCCGTCCCAATTGCGATCGCCACTCCTTTCAAGTCTTTGTCATAAAGGTTCATTAGGGGTGTCGGCAAGTCTGGTCCAATGGAAGGATGAACCCCTGAGCGGCCACTTAGCGCACGCGCCATTCAGCTCGCCTAATCTTTTTCGACTTTCGACTTGAGGACAAAATTTGAATGTGGAGGAGTGTTGTTAGAATCTTGATAGAGTATATTCTGGTAGCGAGGATTAGAGAGGATCCGGTCCGAGCATGATTGGCAGTTAATCTCCTTACTGTTTAGGCACTGCGAGTTATTTCTTTCCTTCATATTCCTAGGCAATTAGTTGCTTTATTTGTCAAGTTATTTCCCTTCCAAAAGATGTAGTATTTCCTTCCAAAAGATGTAGCTGATTGATTGTCATGTAGGAGATGAATAAAGGAGAAGAATGAGAAGAGAAAAGACACGTTTTAGTGTCACTAAAAACTTATCTCGGTATGCGTCGATAGCCGATCGGTGGCTCGTCTGACCAATCCTCATTTCCCATCCACCTTAGCCCACGGCACCACCATCCCCAAGTTGTGACCAAAGTACGGACGGGCCTATTCACGGAACACTCTTACGAGAGAGAGGAGAGGAGAGAGGAGAGAGTTGAAATTTGAAATTTGTGAGAGGGAGAGGAGAGGTGGGTGATATTAATGGATTTTTGGTTGCCTAATCCTCACTAGCGTCCAGGCGCCGGGAGGCGACTTCGTCTCATGCAGTGTTGTGATAACCATGGTGCCAACTCCATTAAGGGCTTACAAACAAGCACGATGTGGAATGTTTCTCCTAGGAAGTAGGATATAACAAGCATCTGAGACGAGATAAAGTGGTTGGCTTTATTCAACACCGATTTATTACTATTATTATTATTTCATATGAGCTATAGTGTTCTTGCTATGTCTTTGTGTTAGGCGTGGATCGGATATACTCAGTGCGGAGTTAGAATAACACGGTCATGGCATAGTGGTAGGTTAATCTCCTTCACATTTACAACTTGCGGTTATTACTTTCCTTCTTTATAGGCAATTAGTTGCTTGATTAGTTATCCCTTTCCAAATTCTATTAGTTTATTTCTTTCCAAACTCTATTTCCTTTCCAAACCGGATTGGACTCTGTATCCGGAAGTTATGAATAAAAGGAGGGGAAGAAGAAGAGAAAAGACACGCTTTTGTGTCACCAAAAACTTATCTCAGGAGCTGCCGTCGATACCGGACGGTGGCTCCGTATAATAATACTTCCGTTTTCCCTAGTCGTCCTCCGGCGCCTCCTCGTCAGCTGCGGCAACTGGCCGCATGGCGTATTCTCGAAAACACTCGTATCAAGCGGTATCGAGCCATCCGTTCCTCGGCCCATGGAAGGATCGAAGAACGTCTCACCAAGTTGGAGGCGGCGGTGGGGAATCGATCGGCTCAATGCGGTGGAAGCGAGATGATGGCGGACCTCCTCAAGATGTCGGCCAAACAACCCATCTGGAGGATGGTAAGCGGGATGATAGGGCGAGTCGGCGTCTACGCAACCGCGCGAGGCAATCTTCGCCTCGCGAGCGTTCATGATGATAGCCGGAATGAAGACGGAGGCGGCGACATCTTGTGGACGCCGTGGGGGCGCGGCCTCCTCGTCTGACTCATCATTGTATGGCGGTTGGAGATCTGTTGTGGGCTGCGCCCGATCTGGCGTTTTCGCGGCGCCCACGACCTTCGGGCGGAATATGTGGAGATGGCGGCCTCCATCTTGCGGCGCGCGGAGATCTTTGAGCGATTGGGAAGCGGGGCGAGCGGATCATCACTTGGCGAACCTGCGACACCTTCGTCCGGCCGGTTCACCGTCATGCATCGGCGAGGCCACAGGGACTTAGCTACTCAGAGCGAGAGTCCGCGTGGATGAGTCTGTGAAGAATTCAAAATTGCTATCCCGCGCCCGCATGAAGCGAAGACCAAGTCGGTATTCAGCAGCTTGTCCCGTGGCGGCGGGACGTCTTGCCGCGACAAACCCGCAGGACTGGCGAAGCCATCCGGCTTAACGCAGGCGGAGCCGAGAAAGGCTATGGATCGCCCGAAGCCGCCCGGTCCGCTGCCATTGGCGCTGCGAATCGACCTGCCATCTGGCCGGTGGTCTGGCGTTAATCTGTGTCGGCCAGGGGCTCGGGGTTCAGAAGCCGCCTCCGCCTGCGTGGGCACTGCCGAGGCGGTCGGCCAGTTCCGTCTGGGCCTCACGACCCTACTGCGCGGGACAGGGAGGGGAAGAACACCCGGCCGGCTCGCGGGGATCTTCCTGACCTCTACTCCTTTCCGGCGCCACCTGAAACCGGAAGAGATAGCGGAAAGGCGCCTCAAGGGCTTATGCTTCAATTGCGGCGAGGTCTCGCCGGGCATCGTATAAGAAGCTGTTCCTCCTCGAGGTACTCGATGAAGACGAAGTAGAGAGAGAGGAAGTGGAGAAATCGAGCGACTCTCTGCAATGGCGCTAAGAGGTCCCTTAAAGCGACACTATGCAAATCAAGATGACCCTTCTTGGGAGAAGTCTTGATGGGCAGTGGGATGGTGAATCGCCACAATTTCTGAGCTACGCGCACCAAAAGGATGGGCCTCCTCGGGATTGAGCGAAGAAGCGGCAAGTCTTGGTCGCATGATGGCGCCCATCTTCCATGCTTGGGCAAACTCCAGAACCGCACCTTCCTCATTGGACCTCATGCCTTTTGTGCATCCTTCTTGGTCATACCACTCGAAGGCTTTGATGGGGTCCTTGGCGTGCAATAGTTCTGTGGTGCAGGTGATATCAATTGGAATTTTGATTCCTCGGATGTCATTCGATGCCGGGGAACGGTGGACATCAAGGAATCGGCGGGGTTCTGCAGTGCACATGATGGATCTTGATAAAGGAAGAGGACACCTCCTCCTCTTGGCGCCTTTGAGGAGATATTCCGGGAACCTAGGAGTCTGCAAAAATCACGCACATGTGACCACCGCATCTGTAAAGATGGTACCAATCCGGTGGTAGTGCGGCCCTCTGTATCCTACAGACAAAAAGACGAGATCGGCGGCAATGCGAGGAGATGCTTCTTTCGGGGCCTTATTCGCCCTAGCAGTTCTCCATTCTCCTCATGGCCGGTCTTGTTGGTCAAGAAGGAGGATGGCTCGTGGCGGTTTTGTGTCGACTATCGAGGCTCAACGCCTCTTGCCGTCAGGACAAGTTTCCCGTCCGGTGGTAGAGGAGCTTCTGGATGAGTACGCAGCGCCAAAATTTTTTCAAAATTTGGACCTCCGTTCGAGCTACCATCAAGTTCGTATGAACCAGACGATATCGAGAAGGCGGCGTTCCGCACTCATCATGGCCATTATGAGTTCTTGGTGATGGCTTTTGGCCTTTGCAACGCCCCGTCCACCTTTCAAGCTCTCATGAACGAGGTCCTCGCTCCTTTCCTTCGGAAGTTCGTCCTTGTGTTCTTTGACGATATTTTGATATACAGCACCTCCCGAGCAAAGCACCTCCATCACTTGCGCTTAGTCCTGGAGCAACTTCACCACCACCAGCTCCACTTAAAGCGCTCCAAATGTGCTTTTGCTCAGGATGCCGTGAGTTACTTGGGACATATTATCTCCGGGAACGGGGTGGCAGCCAACCCCAACAAGGTTCAGGATGTGGCGCGGTGGCGCCAACCGACCTCCCAGTGAGGTCCGGACTTCTTGGGCCTAGCCGGCTACTACCGACGCTTCATCTGCGACTCTGCGACGATCGCCGAGCCTCGACTAATCTTCTGGCGCCAGAATTCACATGGTCGTGGCGGCGCTCATGCCTTCAACGACTCAAGGAGGCTCGATGCGGCGCCGGTTTACAACTTCGACTTCAACTCCACCGTGCGTGCCGAGTGTGATGCCTCGAGGGTATGGGCATTGGCGGTCTTTGCGGCAAGAGGACACCGATTGCCTTTTACGATCGGAGATTGGCGGAACGTCATGCCAAGTTGGCCGCTTATGGCGCGAAGCTCATTGGGCTATCAAGGCCATACGCCCTTGGAAGCCATACCTTTGGGGCGTCCATTCCTTGTCCGAACGGATCATGCAAGCCTCAAGTACCTCCTCGAGCAAGCCTTGATTACTCCGCCAGCAGCGGCATTGGCTTAACAAAGCGATGGAAGCGATTTCTGGTGAAGTACAAAGCGGCGAGAGCAATCAGCCTTGGGACGCCTGTCCGTCTCCGGATGATCGGTAAATTGCTTAGCGCTCTCGGTTCGATAACAATCGCGCCGCTGATGGGGAAGCCCTACGAGCAAATCGGAGTGCGAAGCAACAGCTGCATGTAGCAAGCCAAGCCCCGCGCCGCAAGGATCTGGGGAGGCTCCCAGCCCAACCGCAGGAGCTGCGTCCACCGGATCGCAGCATTCTTCTATAGGCGATTCGAGATGGCCTCCTCTTGAGGATGGTCGACTCTTCTTCCGACATCCTCGCCGCTCGGTCCACAGTGGTGGCCGATTCATGATCGGCACATGAAGGCACCACCAAGACCTTACAAAGGGTCTGCGGACACTTCTTTTGGACTCACATCGACAAGCGGTGGAAGAATATGTCAAGCAATCTGACATCATCAACAACATAAGGCCGCCACCACAGCGCAGGCGGATCTTCTGCAACCCCGCCCATTCCACACCACATCTGGCGGATGTGTCCATGGATTCGTGATCGGACTACCCAAATCCTGGGCAAAACGGCCTTGTTGGTAGTAGTGGATCGTCTCTCCAATCGCCCACTTCATGGCGCTGAAGCATACCATACAGCTCGATGGTCGCCGACTTGTTCTTTGATCGATTGTTCGACTTCATGGCATGCACGAAACAATTGTCTCGGATCGCGACCAGTCTTCCTCGGCACATTTTGGAAGGACCTCTTCCACATTGCGCACCAAGCTTCTCATGTCCTCGCGTACCATCCCCAAGCGGACCAGACGAGAGCAGAGGTAGTCAGCCGCTGACAATCGAGATGTATCTCCGTTGCCTTTGCAGCAGACAAGCCGCCTCTGGGTGAAGTGGTTGCCTTGGGCGAGTTCGCTACAACACCTCCTATCCTCCGCGCTCGCATGTCGCCTTTTGAGTTGGTCTCGACGACCACCTCCACCACTTGTTCCATATTGTCAGGGTGCCACTCCTGTAGATGCCGTGGATTGTAGATTGGTGGACCGAGATGACCTCCTCAACCGTGCTCGTCAACATCTCATGGCCGCCCGAAGCAGTATGAAGCGACAACCACGATCAACACCAAAGAAGTCTCCTTCTTGCGTTGGCGATTGGGCTTAGCTCAAACTACAAAAAGCATCGTCGACTCTCTCGTTCGCGTCACGGGCAGACCAAGCTCTCGCCCGCTTCGCCGGACCATACCAGGTGGCAGCACGCATTGGCAAGGTCGTGTACCGCCTGGCCTTGCCTGACAACGCCAAAATCCATGACGTCTTCCATGTTTCTATGTTGAAGCCCTTCCACGGGCCTCCTCCGTCCCACATACCGTCTCTACCAGAGGATGCCGCCTCTCCATCGTCGGAGCCGGCCAGTGCTACCCCGCTCAAGGTCTTATCTCAACGATTCGCTCAAGAACATCGCCAATTCTTGGTGCAATGGTTGGATGAACCGCCAGAAGCAGCAACATGGCTCGATGCCATTCAGTTGAGCGATCTTTTCAGATTTTCAGCGAGGACAAGCTGAATGTGGAGGAGTGTTGTTAGAGGCGCGGATCGGATATACTCTGAGCCGGGTTAGAATAACACGGTCATGGCATAGCTGGCCGGTTAATCTCCTTCCTGTTTACAACTTGCAGTTATTACTTTCCTTCTTTATAGGCAATTAGTTGCTTGATTAGTTATCCCTTTCCAAATTCTATTAGTTTATTTCTTTCCAAACTCTATTTCCTTTCCAAACCGGATTGGACTCTGTATCCGGAAGTTATGAATAAAAGGAGGGGAAGAAGAAGAGAAAAGACACGCTTTTGTGTCACCAAAAACTTATCTCAGGCGCTGCCGTCGATAACCGGCCGGTGGCTCCGTATAGCCAATACTTCCCTTTTTCCCTAGTCTGTCCTCACGGCGCCTCCTCGTCCAAGCTGCGGCCAACGGCCGGGCACGAGGGCGTATTCTCGAGAACACTCGTATCATACTGCCTTTGATATTTAGGGTTCCTTTTCTCCATTGATATTATGTCTGAAACTAGCAGTGAGATAATAACTCCTGACATAATTTTAGCTCCATAAATCAAGTTCTGCAATTTTTCATCCTTGTATAAGGTTCTAGGTCAGTGTCTGTTTTAGATGTAAATCTTTTATTTGCATTATACCTGAAAGTATTCCGATATGCGACAAAAATGCTGTGTTAACTATTCTCGCCAATTTGCAATATTTTATGAGAATTGATTGTTGTGCTTATAACTTCTGTAGCTGGTGGAGTAATGGGGTACATGAAGAGTGGAAGTCAGAAGTCATTAGCTGCAGGAGGCATATCAGCGCTGGTCCTGTACTTCGTTCACACTCAACTCCCAGTGAGACCCGTCTTTGCATCGTCGATTGGTTTAGGTATGCAGATTTTTTTTTCTGAGACATCTTTGTTGTGAACCTGTTGTCCTTTTCATCCTTGCTTGGGAGTTACGTCAACCCTGATTATTGGCCCGATGCCCTTATTTTGTTTCGCTTTGCATTATAGGTATATCAGCTGCACTGCTGTCAGTCATGGGATCTCGCTTCAAGAAGTCAGGAAAGATATTCCCTGCTGGTGTTGTGTCTCTTGTCTCCTGGTCATGGTCGGTGGCTACTTTCATGGGATTTTGCGTAGCTCACATGCGTGATGCAGTCTGGCAATTCCTACTTAGCCTTACGTTCATTTGTTGTGTTACATGCACTTCTCTGCATCTCTTTTCGTGTTTTATAATCTGCAGTGAGTGTTTATTTTTACTTTGATGAATTTGTTAATGTACTTGTTATCATGCTGAGTTCCATGTTATGGATGGTGGAAAGCAATAATTTGCAAAATCATTTCTGAATCCAGGTTTATAGCAGCAATATACGGTAGCAATTGGATTGGACCTCTGCTACACTGATGAGAGTTGCCTCTATGAAGACGTCTAGTTGAGCCAGTTTAGCACTTTAGCTAGCTACAGCACGAAGCTGAGGCGGAGCCGTTTTCCTGGCATGGAAGAGGCGAGGCCAGGGTTTCAAATATCAAAGAAAATCGCTTGAGACCGGTTCGATAAATTATACCGATTGATAAAGTGGTTAAATTAAAAATAAAAAAATTTGAGAAATTTTATGGGACGTAAACCACTCAATTATCAGTGAAAATTACTCAAAAATTGGTTGTCGAAAAATTTCGCTTGAACGGTCGACCAATTTTCGATGAAAACCAGTTGATTTTGATTTTTTTTTTAAAAAAAATCAAAAAGCGTGATTTCGAAACCCTTTGGTTTTTGACGATTTTCGTCAAAATTAGTGCCGACTGGGATTCAATTTTCACCTTGGGCTGGAGACCGCAATGGCAGGACGTCAGAGAATGAAGCTTCCCGTTGACACCAACACGGGGCACAACTAGGGATGGCAATCTTACCTGATTACCCGTGTACCCATAAGGAAAAACTCTAATAGAGATGGTTATGTTTCTTTTTTATTACCCGCGGGTATATTTATGGAGGCCAAACTTTATCTGACAGGTAAACGGGTATGGGTATAAAGGAGTTTCACTAGTACCTGTTCCGCCCGATTATCCGCCACCTTCTATTGACATATGGCCCCTGATCCCCAATTTGTGATATCTCATTTCAGTAATTGTGGGACTTGACATCTGTGTATTATCTATCTACATTTGTTATTTTAATTCTTGTTCTCATGTATATTTGAAATTTTGAATCGTTGATAATCATTCTTCAATCCACATAATGTAGCTGATACTCATAATTTCATCAAAAAGATTGTATTAGTCCCATAACTCATTAGCCCTTAATGTCGTTTAGTTAGAAAGATTGTTGATGGTAGCAAGTAAACGGGTAAACCCGCGGATATCAGATACCCGCGGAAGACGGGTATAAACGAGAGTCTTCGCCCGTGATCTTTCGCGAATATACTATAGGAGAGATTTTAGTTTACAGACATAAGTATGAACGAACACAACCCAAACCTGCCGCACCCGATTGCCATCCTTAAGCACAACCACCCTTGAAACAAGAGCCTCTCAGGGTTGCTACTCTTTTGTCTTCAATACAAGCAAAGGCACAGCCACGTAAGGTATTTGGGGTAGCAATGTAAAAATGGAACAAAGAAACGCGATTTCAAACCAACAAAAATAGGAGCAACTGCAATAGCACAGACGATATCATTGCTAGATGAACATGGTAACATTGTCAGGCAGATGACACGCATGATGTACAATGACATATTATAGCAGTTCGGTAATCGAGTAAACGAATTCATAACAGAATAAACTAGCACATGACAACAGAACAATGGTAATAGAGGTTCTGGTCCGATTATTAGTAAGGGTCTGAGATGCGACATCAGCTAACACATCCCTTCCTCCAAAACGTCAGCCTTCACCATTCGAACTTGCCGGTTCACGGCTGTCTTTGGGTCACTGGGCCTTGCCCTCTGCAGTTACTAACATCCCAGATGCTTCCATGCCTTCAGATGATTTTGCATTACCATATGGAGCTTTGTTCACCAACCTACTTCATACAATCACTTAATCAATTGAAGCAAGCAGAAGCAAAGATATTGACTGGTTCCAGCTACAGATGTAAGATAACGCAAAAACAAGTACGCCACCTGGATCAGGCTATGAAACTATTGCTTTATTGCTGAGATGTAACTCATGAGGGCTCCTAACAGGTAGCACCTAGATTCCATAAGGTTTCTTTTCCATATAAAATATTAGATGAACACAGGAATGCCTTTTCCATATAAAACATTAGATGAACACAGGCATGCGCACGTTATCTTTAGCATCTTTTGCACAAGCCTTATATGAAAATACTTGCTCAAAAATGTTATCCTAAGATATAGTGGATGCAAGTACATTTATCTAAAAATACAGCTTAGTGTTCTCCCAAGTGTGGTGAGTGGTTGAATGCAGCCTATTGATCTCTAACTATCACCTGAAGCAAAAGACATGCATAAACATGAGCTACAACATGCATGAAAACTAAAAAAAAGGATAGTTCACATATTAGTGCAGAGCTAGCATCAATATAGTATTTATCTCATAACTGACCATCAGAATTCGCAGAAAGTGATAATTCAATAAGACAATAACTACTACAACCCAAGGCTACCGGCTGCTATGTTATGTGTTGTAGAATGACACATAGTACTAGATTTATTTCCATCTCAAACTAAAGCAAAGGCTTTATCTCTTACAAGTCTCTTTCAAGGAGCCATGCACATTTTTTACCACACAGAATCACAGATCACTTTTGACTGTAAATAATGTGTATTGCATACCATAGTTCTCACGGTAGAACATTCAAGTTGAAAATAATTTAACTTTCCAAATACAACTAGAAGGCCAAACAGATTTATTTGATTTTTGATCTAGAGGCGGTAAATAGTAAATGACTTATTTGATGGCTTGGCCTCATAAAAATGCATTTATGAATGCTGCGGTACACCATACACAGCATGTTCAAAACTAAACCTAAAACTACCGCTACCGTGCATTCATGCTAACCTGTCACGACGTTTCTCCAGGAAGCGCTGAAGGAGTGCCTCCTGGCAATGGGGAGATCTGCACAGCAGATGAAATTAATTTTACAGTCACGGTAGATGATGTCAAGACTGATTAAAACATCCCTTTTTTAGATTTCACAGAAAGATCGTCTTACCAGACTGAAGCTTGCAAATTAAGCTAGGGTCAGCGACAACCTGAGGTTGACCAGTAGCAACAGAAGTGCTCTGCAGTGAGGGTGACCGTGTGAGCACAGGAGAGACTGCTGCTTGGGCATCACTGGTTGCAGGCATCGCTAGAGGCTTAACAGCAGTGGCAGAGTTGCTTTTGGTGGCTGCTGCTGCTGCTGCGATAAGCATGATTGCTTGAGCCTGTCAATGCCAAGATCGCAAGAAGCAGTATTAGCATAAACTTTCAAAAAAGAAGTGCTAGAACATAATATATGTAAGAAGTGTAAATATGACCTTCTCTGGTGGCACTGAGTCATACACACATACTAATCCACCATAGAAAATTGTAAGCTGTGCAGGATTAGCTGAAGGGCTCGACAATGGCAACATTATAGGCCTAATGATTAAAAGCAAAAATAGTAAGAATATGCAAAGAAAAAGTAATACAAAAAACACATAACTGCATATAAATGTATCGGAAAATCAGCAAACAACTGGCACTCTGACTAATTGCACACATTAAATTACATAAAATGGGCATCTAAGAGCAAAGGGCGATGTGAAAATTGGGGGCCAAGCTAGCTCACTCATGTACAATGTTCAACTACAAAGATTTACTAAGGGTGCGTTTGGTTGGGTGTACGAGGGTGAACTGAACCGTCCCGTACAGGATTTGATTCTGTCTTTGCGTTTGGTTGGCTGAACGAAACCATTTGGTACAGGATGAGATGGTATTGATTCTTGGAATATTTCAAAGAGATATTGTACCATCCCGTACGAAAAATTTGGTTGAACCAATCGATTCAGACGGGATCGTTCACTCTCACCATCTCTCAAACCAACCTCATCCCTCAATCCAATCACATCCCTTCAATCAAACATCATCTCGTACCATCCTGTATCATTTCATCCAAGTAACCAAACAAAATCTTGTATCATTCTATTCAGACAACCAAACATCTTTGCTGTACCATCTCATTCAGGATCATCCCATCCATCTTGTACCATCCTATCCCATTCATCCTCGTACACCCAACCAAACGCACCCTAACTCCCTATGTCATATTGCCATCTTTTTAGATGGACTGAATTAATGGCAAATATTCAATGTTGAAAAAGCTTTGCTTTCATCTGCAACCAGACAAAAGGAACAGCTCCTCCAAAAAGTAATTATTCTACTATTTATTTGATGGGGAAAAAAAAGGAAATACATCTTCAGAAGACAAGAAGTTTCTACATGGCGACTGAATGGACGGTCTCTTAGTGGCAACTTATATACATTGGCCCTAGGGCCCACCTAACAACAGTAAAATTCAAGTCAAAGATCAATAACGTTAACTACTTTGTTGGTACCTCACATTCTGAGCATAACAGCATCTATATCACAAGACCCAAGATCCAATAACAGCAGGCTAGGCCTAGAATTTTGTGGTCCACTCTGAAGTATCCAACAAGTGCAGGACGGGAACACACCAGGCGTCCAATAATTTGTCTGACTAGTTCAAAGGTTGTCCAAGATGGATGGAATCTGTGTAACTTTGAAAGTTCCATCCTAAGCACCGGACCTACTAAATTATCTGTAATGTCATTCTTGTTCAAGAAAGCTCGGCCTTACCTAAAAGAAGTACATCTTAAATAATATTCAGCCTAGAGAATAACGTTAAATTGAATGTAAAATAAAACAAAATTGGCATTAGCTGAATCTAGGAAAACATTCTACTATACTTTGGACAATATGGTGAATAACTGAACACTGTGCAGCGGACAAATCTGCCGAAAAGCTTGGAACCAATATTAAGCTCAGCAAACCATCCCACTTGCACGTTTGCAAAAAACAGGGATAGGCAAAAGGAGCCTTAACATGTCAGGAGATATCTGAAGGACTAGTTCATGTTGTGAATTGGTGGCCAGAAACTATATCCTTGGTCCCCAGCTTCAGATCAAGTCTTGAATTAAAGAGAAGACAAACATGGACAGGAGGTTTTTGCAATTGAATCCTTGGTAGATGGCAGTATTATGAAAGTTATCTTTAATCAGATCTATGCAGATTCCAATTCTTTTCTGAAAAAGGATAACTCGAGGTGTATATCATAAAGAACAATGTAAGTGACCAAAAGGAGTTTTCCATTATGAACCCAATTCAACAGTTAAACAGAAAACTTTTCATAACACTTTCAAGAATTTCTATAAAAAGAAACTGAGCCAACTCGGGCTTGGATCTGTGCTCCATTTGGGCAAAGTTCTTTCATAACCATAAGGTAGCTAACCATTTTGGCCTAGGAAAAAAATTATTGCCTGGTGAAGAGAACCAAATCGGCTCTCCCATGTAAGTAAACTTGTCTAAGAACATGCAGGCTTAAATTTTTTTTTCTATCACCAAAAACCATTTTATTTTACTGGGTGTCCAAGAACAGAAGAATGAGATTTTTGCCATTAATTCAACCCATAAGGGAGGTTTTTGCAATAATAACACCAAGTTTATCACTTTTCTAGGCCAGTGTAATTTTCTTTTCTTTTGGCAAATCTCGCCTCTTGAAGACAATTGCAAAAATAGCCCCATCCCGACTCCAGCACGTGTCATCTGCGGCACTCCAGAGCTTAGCAAGCCACCGAAGCTCAGCTTCTTCCTTCCGAGCTCGACACGTGTCGCTTGCGGCCGTTTCCGCGGTCGGGAACTGGGGATTTGCAAAACTAGCTTTTCGCAGTGCTAGAAAAGGGATGATTTCAATCATACAAGTATAAGAAGGAAACGCATGCAAGTTAATAATAAAAGGATAAGAACACGTGCTACTAGGATTTCACCCTAATTCGATCCAAGCTAAGAACAGTGAATAGGGTTGCTTCCATGATAACATCACAACAGGAGGTGCCAGGCGCAAGAGAGCATCATCAACAGGAAAGGAAAGATGGAAGATTTGGACTGCAGAGAGAGGAGAAGCAAGAAAGAACACGCATTCCCAAATCCACACCGACCCATAATCCCCGCACCACCTAGCCGAGAGCAGCTAGACCCAAATTTGATCCACCAAGACTAACTAGGGTAAGGGCTCTGCAACGATAACACTAAAGGTCGGGGTTTCAACTGCAAAAATGCACCGAGAAGAGGCAAAAGGGGGGGAAAGGTTGGGAGGACGAGGGAGGAACAAGAAAAGAACCCAGACGCACAAATCGATCAGTCAGCCAGAGAACAAGCTAAGAATTACCCGGCAGATGCGAAACCCTCAAGGAATCCTCCTTGATTTCCAAGAGCGGATTAGGATTCGAAGGCTACCTGCTGCTGCCGTTGGCGAGTGAGAGGCTGAGGCCTTGCCCTTGCTGGGACTCGTCGGTCTTCTCCTCCTCCTTCCTCTCCTCCTCCCCCTCCTCTTGGCCCTTCTTAACGTTCCTCTCCAACAGATCCATCTCAAGCTAACTGCACTACCTCTTGTTATCTCTCTCCCCCTTTCTCTCCTCTTCGGGGAATAGGGACTTGAAAATAAAAAGAAGCTGTGAGAGGGCGAACGAAGAAAGAGAGAGAGAGAGGGACTGCGGGAGCGGGTATGTGATTGTGTACAACAAACAGCGCACGTGAATGTCCTGAAGGATTCTATATTTTAAACTGCAAAATAAAGCGATTTCTTTACTTATTAAATTTTAATTGAGCTTTCTCTCTAACTTAAAAAGCTAAATAATAAATAAGTACGTGATTTTCAACTGGTCTTTTTAATAAAAATCATAAGCCTCCGTAAAACTAAAACCAAAAATCACCTTAGAGGTGTTTTTTTTCTTTCCCGAGGATTGCTTTTAGACCAGTATCATTGAAGTTAGAGTAAAATTTCTCAGCTCTATCGCATACAAAATTGAACTGCTTTTAAATTGTTTAAGACAAAAATATCATTATGGTATAAGAAAAAAATAGTTTGTTTAGGATTAGGCATTAGAACAGTTCAGATTTTAAGCGGCTTTTAGTATAAATTAGAAGTCATATATAACTAGTAAAAAATCAAAAGCTAAAAGTTGGGCTAGACTTACTTTTGTAGCTCATTACTGAGAAAAAATAACCTTTTGTCAAACGATCTCTTATAAAAAAATTACAGCTACTTTTTAATTCAGAAAGCCAAAAAAATATTTTGGAAAAGTTACAATTCCCTCAAATAGGTCCTAAGCTTTTCGGCTTATAACTTAAAGCTATTTTTTTTACTCAAACAGTTTAAAAGCAGTTTTCCTTTTTCCTGATTTCGTAACTTATAGTTCAAAGCTAGTTTTTTTTTCTTATAGCTTAAAAGTAGTATAACTCGTAGTTTAAAACTTACTAATTTCGTAACCTTTTCTTCCTCACTATTTTTCAGCTCCCCCATTTGCATATGTACTTTCACCACTAGTTGTATTAACAACAGAACATAAATTCTAAATTCACTGCAAATACCTCCAAAGCTCTGGTTTTGAGCTCCATGTTACAGAGGTAGAAGCACGCAGAAGACACTGTACATGCTCTAATTTTGAGCTCCTCGATGACAAAAAATAAAGCCAAAGCCAGGTTTGCATCTAGCTTCTTCCGTTACTACCTATGCCTGCCAGCCATAGCGATTGTATTTTCTTCAGCTTTGTTCAATACATGGTGCAGTAGTAAACGTTATTTTCTGTATCCGACACGTTGTGCGGTTACCAATCGGACGGTTCAAGCACGTACTGAACAGCATAAAAAAAACCTACAAATTAAATCTGATCACAACGTTTTTACTATATTTGACCCGAATTCCATGGAAATGCGAGGATTACTTTACCTGCAGGCTAATTCCATCTTATTTTTGACTGACAAGTCACGACTCATGACAAGGACCAGGCACCACCACTTGCCAACGAAGTTCAGTACAAAAGATCGCAGCGGAGGCCGCGACACGGAACGTAACGAGCTCCACAAGCGATGAAACCGTACGTACGTGTGGCCAAAAACCATAAGAGACTCACTTGACCCCAAGGAATGCCACGTCACTTGGAATGAGACGTGCCTGGTTCTGTGGCCAGAAAGGCAAGGGGAAGGGCCGGGGTTTTCATTACCAGTGTTATTATCTACAATAATTTTTTTTTTCATATCATAATTAAAGACCGTAGAATCTCATAAAGACAACCTAAAATATCTATTGTAGAGATTATAGTATTTAGTTTTTGTCTCGTGATATGAAGAAGTATATAGATATCAATCATCTCTACTATTATACGTGCTTTCGTTAGCTCATGCCATCATACACATACGCACTTATCTTTTTCATTTTTTACTCAACGTGGCACCCAGATGCATGTTTAACAAGCTTTGGCAATGGAGACTATGCCAAAGGCTATAAGTTAATAAGGGGATTGCACCTTAAACAGTCTCTATAGAACCGTTCGTTCGAAAATTAATGACTTAGTTTAGATGGAAAATGCTATGCATTTTTTCTACTGTAGCAAACCATTGTCCATTATTTTCCCCAAGTGATCTGAACCGTCCGTTGACTCAATCGGACGATCCACATCTGTAGAGACTGTTTAAGTTGTAGTCCCTACAAAGACTACATATGAACTCTATCCACCAATATGTGGCTAAGAGATAATTAAAAGAATTTTTCTAATATACACCTAAACTTTTTTTTTGACTGTTCATCTTGTTTGATCTGTAAGCTTAGATTGAAAATGATGACATATTACCCCTAGCAGGTAATGGGTCACCTATGGCTATTTAATGGGTGTTAGTGTCGTTTATATTTGGAATTAATGCACTAATGATTTATATAGAAAACATATTATTTTAGATTAATACCAAACTTGGGACTACTGTATAATTTACGCGCATACATAGTTGCAGTTTACCAAGATATAGACTATGGTGCTTCGTAATCAGAGGCGGATCCAACAGTATGGCAGGTTGAACTGCTGCCCCACCCACAATTTTGAAGACCTCTTATACCCAGGTGTGTATATTGCATGGCCTAACAAATTTGGTCTATAGATAGAGTAGGCAGTCAGGTTAGAAACTCTGTCGGTGGCTCGTTACGATTAAGAATTGTCGGTACTACTTCAAATTTGCCTCACCTATAATTTCTTCTTGGGACCGTCACTGTTCGTAATAATCTAGGCCGAAAGACTATAATTTGGCATGCAGCCAAGAACATTAAAAGATACTAGTATTTACGAGCGTTCATCTCCTTCTGGTTTCGAATGCTTCCAATGGTTTCAGTGGAATAATGCTGAGTTTTCACGTTAGGCGTTGCTTTCATGATAAGTTCAAGGCGACCTGCGGCTCGAATCTCCTCGCAGGCGCATGCGTCCGGCAACGTGCCAGTGACGACATGCTATTGCAGCGGTGGATAGGATAGGGTTTTGATGCAACTAGGCAATAGGTGAAATTTCCATTCCCTCGTGGTGAGACATGGGAATTACGATTAGAGGAAATTAATTGCACTTCTATTTTGTAAACATGCCATCACAACCTGCTAAACCGGTTAGACTACTATGGACCTCACTTTACCAAAGCAATCAACGGCCTGAATTTTGCCTACTCCTACCTCCTAAGAACATGCTCAGAACATGCTCACCACGGCTCTTGTTTCGGACGCCTGGCCCAATAAAGGAGGTTTCTACATGCCACCGTGGACAGAACACCAACTAAAAAAACAGCCGGTTGTGTTGTTTTGAGATGAGTCCGATGCTTGAACAGATTGGTTCATGCTTATGATGATATTTGGCGCTTGGGATCAACGGTTATACATAGAACAAATATCTATAAAATAATTGTTTGGATTTGAGGTTGTGACTCTTGAATAGATATTTCAAATTAACCCATATGTAAATTCATATAAAGCACGTGCATGCATGCTCCGACCACGGGCAAGTATTTACTATGCCGTTTTTCCCAATAGAATAGACAACTGACAAGGAGATGGCGCCAGTTCGTAATAAGCCTAACCTAACCATACCAACTTTAAAGGATACTCATCTGCTCCCTCGAAAATACTAGTTCGGACAGCAAATCTTTCGTCGGGCAAGCGCCGTCTCACCAGTCGCAAAACCTCTCCTCTTTTCGTCTTTAACCGGCCGTGTGACAGATGTCCAAAAGGTGTGATAACCTGTCTAATCATGCCAACTAGTGGAGTAAACGGCAGCAGAAAGAAGGAAGCTACGATGACGAAAGGTATGCGCGTAATTCATCGTCATATATTGCTACATGCGTGCAGCTGAGTGCTGAGAGCTGGCTTGCAAATTTAGGAGATGAGGTCGTGAGTCGACGAAGAGGTCTCCAAATGCACGCGTCGCTGCGGGAGATAGCCAGATAGGTCGATACTGGGGTGTAATCAACTTGGATTTGGACGGATATCGTTTCTTTCATATCTTAAATTATATTTTCTTTATCCTGCTTGTGAGTTGGATTAAAAGATATTCCCCTATAACATATGAAATATAAGTAGTAGCACTTGAATCTAATCACTAGATATAGCTAGAAACTTTAATAAAATTTGATTTAAAGCATACAAAAATATAATATACACTATAGGAACCCGACATTTTTTCGTCGGCCATGAACCAACGATAACAAGGGGTTTCGATTTAAACGAAGTTGCCGTTTTAATTAAACTAAAAAAAAGCGGACAAAACAAATCCGACGAAAAGCCTAGCCGACGAAAGAACAATCCGATGGCTGTTATGTTTTCGTCAGCCTTAATATAGCCGACGAAAATACGATTAATTTTGTCGGCGGCATGTCATAGATATCTTCGCTTCGGCATAGATAGCCGAGCGAAAATATCGAAATTTCAAAGATTTTCATCGGCAATACCTAAACCGACGAAAATACTGGAAATGTCCCCATAATGTATTTTTAAGTAGTAGCATTCAATGGCCAAAATGTTTTTTTTTCTTTTTTTATGAGAATTTTTCGCTATTTTTTCATAGCAACTCTAAAACACATATCGATTTTAAATATATAATAGATGGATTCACGGAATGGCACAAGAAACAACTAGACACAGTAAATGTGATATATTGTTTTATATATGTGAATTAAGCACATACTAAAAGTTTGCAAAAAATAAAATAATAATTAGAACCCATCGCATTTACACAAAACCACCTAACCGATATTAAAATTTGATAACAAAGTGTTGACCATGGAGCCCTTCTAGCTAAGACTATTAAAAAATTAAAGGTGGAGTAAATTAGGGGACAAGAGAGGGCCCACGTGAAGGTGAAAGGCAACAGGCGACGTTCTAAAATAGGCCAAACAGGAACCTTCCGCTACTATACGCACGTGTAGCATTCTGTTCCTGCATACATTATTTTCTACGCTCCGCTGTTGTGGTACGGGCCCACCACCTCCGCCTTGGGACCACGAGACGCGTGTCTGCTCGTCGGCTTGCTGTACGCCTCCCGGCTCGGTGGTGTAATTGCCGGTTTCGCAAGAAATCCTCTGGTTTGTGCAGAATAACGCGGTGATAAAATCGAATCTTACAAGGGGTAAGATACAAAATAATCTCAAAAGGACGCAGGTCTTTTGTTTCAAATTTTGGATTCTTTAAAAGTTGATTCTGTATTGTAATTCTAAAGAAGCTGATTCTTTAAAAACTAGAATCCAAAAGCACATATGAAGTGGATTGTGGATTATAGTGTATATATGTGGACTAGATTGTAAGAATCTGATTCTAGACTCAAAGTATTTGTTTGTTTTTATTACGATTTTGAGGTCTGTCTGAGAATCAAAGTTAAAACAAATAGGCCCTTAAGGCTGTTTGTTTGATTTTGGATTCTCTAAAAGTTCGATTCTGGATTGTGGTCGAGAAACCGATTCTCCAAAAACTAGAATCCAAAGGCCCTTTCGGAGCGACCGATTGTGCGGTCTCGGATTATAATCGAGTTGTCCGGAAAAGCGGTTTCTGAAGAATCTGCGACTAGAGAATCGATCGTTCGGTAATCTGATTATTCATCTTGATTGTTGATCGGCGTCGATGATGGATGGCGGATGAGGGTGGTGGAGGGCCTAGGGGCTGCGGCGGAAGCTCTTATACTGCGGCGACTCGTGAGGCGAGAACTCGCAGAATCTGAGTCGAGACCTGAGAATCAGTGAGTGATGACTTTTGATTACGTGTACAAATCGATTCTAATTGCAGGAGTTCGTTTAGAATCCTCCTGTTCGGCGGACAATCACTTTTCTTTTAAGTCATTCCTAACGAAGCCAAAACACATATGAAGTGGATTGGATTCTAGTGTATGTGATTGGTGAATAGTGAGAATCAAATTCTAGAATCGGGTTGTTTGTTTTTATTTCGCTTTTGAGGCGTAATCCAGTAATCAAAAGATAAAACATGCTCTTAGTAGTATATCTTGTACATCACCTCTAATACCGGTTAAATAAATTTTAAAGTAAACAAAAAAATAATTATGTCATATCATTCATTAATATTTTAATATTTATATAACTTACGAGAAGAGACAAGTCGAATCACATATCATGGACTTTCTTTCGTCGGTGACAAGGATCTTTCCTGCGTTTGTTTCTTTACCCGGGAGAGAGGGACGTAACAGTGCTTGACCACGCACTGTGGAGGCATGGTGAGCAGAGAATCTACTGTCGTTGTTACCCGGTAGAGAGGGACGTAGCAATGCTTGACCAAGCACTGAGGAAGCATGGTGCGCAGAGAATCTACTGTTTTACTACATGCAGATGCAGGTCGTTCCTAGCTTGCTTTTTCCCTCGCGTGTAGTGTAGACTGTAGAAGCCATCATGCACGGAGGAAGTAGTAGCTAGTGGGGGGCCAGAACAATTGTCGAAAACCATATGGTAAATCACAGTTCCCAAGCTCACGTCCTCTTGCAGAGTTGCAGACTGGCTCACAAGCCATATATCACTCTTGATTCTTGAAGAGGGTAGGTCCCATCCGTCATCAGCATGGGCGGCCATGTTTGAGAGTTGTCTATCAAGCATCAACAGCAACCGAAAACCACCAATGGTCTCATCTGCTGGCATCTTGGGGCCAGATGCAAAGTTGATTCCCTTGCTAATTAACCTAGATTCCTCTCCGAGTCTCGCCCTTTCGCTTCGGTTGGCATTTGTTTAGTGCGGTTGTTGTTGTCACAGAAGAAAGCAAACGAAAGAGAAGTAGGAAGAGAGAAGAAATGCATCGCAACACTGCAACTAGCCAAAAGAGGAGCTGCTGCGTACTAG
Source organism: Guadua angustifolia (assembly GCA_036346375.1). Classification (NCBI taxonomy): domain Eukaryota; kingdom Viridiplantae; phylum Streptophyta; class Magnoliopsida; order Poales; family Poaceae; genus Guadua; species Guadua angustifolia. Next base: position 47,420,110 of record CM070506.1, on the reverse strand, counting down.
CTCAGTAGCTCGTGAGTCGTGACGACAGTTCCACAACCACCACCCCATTTTTTGCGGACGTTTTTTTTCTCGTGCTCCTTCCTATGAGTCCATGACCGATCGTCCGATCCTCCATGGATGAGTTCTTCCTCGTCAGTGCAATTAAGTCTGGGACTGAACATTGCATCTACTGTATGTACGCCGGCCTCTTATTAATTTGTGGAGTATGTACGTAGTTACGTACTCCGGAGAATTTCTATGCCTTGTGGCTTGTGCAATGTACCTCAAGAAACGGAAGGTACGTAGCTATGCATGATGCCTACGACCAGTAACGTATGAGTAGTTAATGTGGTAAGATTTATCTCATGCTAAAAACATGGACAACATGTACACGAGCCCCCACGCCGATGACGAAGCATCCTGCTTCAACTCAGGCCACCGTACGTTTCGCTTTTTCTGCTGGCTTTGTTCTTTGTTTTTTAAGTGTTCTTTTACTTGGATTTTTCACGTCAAAATGATATTACTCGATTTATCATTAAAAAATACTCTGACATCGTTAGATACTAGCATATAATTAAAAAAATAACGTTTAAAGGCATGCTAAAGACAATATGAACGTCTAAAATTAAGGAGAAGTAAAATTGAACATACGTCGCAGTATGGCGCGAGCGCGCTCAAAGTCATCGATCAAACAAGCAAGAAGAAGAAAAATCCGACAACCCATATATACGTTGGTCGCAAGCAAAGCCAAGAACAGTACCTGCGTACGAAGCATGTGGACCTCTCTCCATAATGGACACAGTCAATCGCGGCTACATCGCTAAGAGCATCTCCATCTGCCGCCACTTGAGAGAAATTTATATAACGATTATCTCAACATTTTCATGGTGGAAGGGAAAAAATAAGGAGAGAGATATAGACCGGCTACTAATGTATAGCTAGGCTTTAACTAATTCCAAGGCACTTATTACCTATTACATGTGGGCCAATATTTAATTTTATAGACAATGCTATAGCTAATCCATTGGAGATGTTGTCTATATGCTATCTATAGATGACATGGACATTTCTTATAGCTAGTACCATTGGAGATGCCCACCTTTATAGCTAGCTGAAGTGGCACCATTGGAGATGCCCTAAGGGGTTACCGGTGATTCGATCTGCGAAGAAACGTACGGCGTGGCGCCGGAGAAATATACGAGCCATGCATGCATATTTAGGCTCTATTTGAAAGTATAATTTTTTTAAAACTATGATTTTATTATATTATGGTTTGTAATTATTTTGTCATGAATATCATAGTTTTATCAAATCTCTTTAAAACTATGGTATTTTTTGGAACTACTAACTGTTTGGATGCAACATCACAAACCATAGTATTTGAGTGGAAATAGACAAGAAGTTAGCTAAAACCATGAAAACTTTAGGTTGGAGTGGAATTTCAAATACTCCAAAAATACCATGGTACCTACAAAACCATAGTTTTTAATACAGAGTTTTTGTCATGATAACAAAACACCTTATAGTATAAAATACCATGGTATTCATAGAAACCATAGTATTGCCTAAAAACTATGAAAAATACATTGCTTCTAAACAGGGCCTTATGGCCTATTTGGTAGAGCTCTAGATCCCAGTTTTATCTGAGATCGATCTAAAATTTATAGGCTAAAATAAAGTGAATTAAGTTTATATTTTTGGTTCAAAATGTAAACAAGATGATTCATCTAAACACTCTTAGACCCTATTTGGGAGAGTTTCAGATCCCAGTTTCAGCTCAGATCTCAAACTTATATGCTAAAATAAAGAGAATTAAATTTATATTTTTAGTTTAAAATGTAAAAAAAATTGATCTACCTAAACACTCTTAATGTACCCATAGCTCCAGCTCCAAAAATTTCTGGAGCTAGAAATACCCTGCTTCATAAACTCCACAGATTTTGATAGAACTGAAGCTATCCCAAACACCCCTTAATATACTGACAGTTTCAACTCCACAGATCTGACAAAACTAGAAATACTCAGCTCCACCAAATCCACGAATCTAATAAAACTAAAGCTCTACTATCGGCCGGTGTGTACCAAGGACCAACCGATTTTGATGGCGCAGCTGTCGACCTGCCCGTATGTACGTACTCGCCTGCTATACACGTACGTCGGTCGATATATCGAACTCGATCGGTTCTTTTTGTCAGCCGATGCTATCGTGTCTTCAGCTGGTACCGTGGCAGATCAATTAAAAGACCTTAACGATGGTGTGCAGCTTTACGGTTGCAGGACGTGCTCGCGTCATGCGACCTGACCTCCTTCAGTCCCGACGAATACCGGAGATCGAGGTTGTTCTGGACTGTGCATATCATATCAGTATTGTTTGATCTAGTCCGTTTCAGCTACGCTTTCAGTGATCCATCTCAAGTGTGGCGTCAAAATGAGCAATACAATTTCTTTTGAGACTAAAGGACTACTACACTAGGATAGAAGTTTGTTGAGATTACCTTTACTTTGTAGGCACAACGTTAGTACAAGTGTATCCTTCATGGAGCATACTAGTCATTAGTTAATTGTTCATGCATGCTAAGGGTAGTACAATTGTCTATCTCTTACAATTGTCTTCAGGGATTCTAATTCAGCTAGACATAGCACTAGAGAGAACATCTTTAACAGTATAACTCTAAAATCATTCATCTAACCATGGTCATGGTTAGACAACACATTCTCCGAATTTTACACGATGTAGCTGAGAGTTAGCTGAGGTAACACAGTTGGTGTTGCCCTGACTCGACCTGTCACACAGCATGTGATTTGGTCAATCCATACAGAAGCGTACTGGACACTGGGCATACGCATGTGATGCAAATGGTACGTACTACCTAATTACCTATACATCGTGCCAGCTTACTCGGACCAGCTTGTCAAAAACGGTCCCGGGACCTGAACTCTCACTTATGAATACGCAAAATGTAGGCCTAGGTACTGGCCTTTAGTCCTAGGAAATGCAGATTTACCAACCAATAGAGCCTCGATTCGTGCCGTTTGCGTACCTTGCCGGCGACATTTTCACAACTCTAGGACTAGGTGTGCACAAAACCGAGGAGAGCGGGAAGAGACGCAGAAAGACTGTCTAGTCACTTTTCGTCCTGTGATAAACGTGAGTGCTAAATAAAAATGGAGAAATGCTGCAGCCAGTAGCCCAGTACTGCTCCATTGGTCGGTGAACCCATCAATTTGGGCCTGGCCGCGGGGAATTGACGACGATCTATCACTTACAGACCTGGTATTAGCCTAATTTTTTTCCCGATGCAGGTAGAGATGGCAAAATTACTCGTGGGTTCGGGTATGGGCGTGGGTATGTACCTATAAGAGATTTCGGGTTCAGGTTCGGGTATGAATTTCTGGTTTCGGGTTCGGGTCTGCGGGAGGTGTACCCGCCCATACCCGCCCGATTGCCATCCCTAGATGCAGGGCACGATAGGCATAGCACGTATATGTATGGACGGAGCTGATATGGTATAAATGATAGGGCTGTGTTGAGTCTCATGGTCGAACACGATGGACAGCATAGCATGTCACGCCTGCATAGACCGTGCATGGGCTGGCAAGGCATGAAACAGGCCTGGTGAGTCCAAAATAGCAATGGTATGTGGCAGGACGCTCTACCGTGATATTGTGTTATGTTGCGATCGCCCTACGATTGGGGTCTTTTGCGGTCCTCGCATGTGGACAAATGGAAGCCAATTGAGATGCTAAAAGGTGGGAAAAAAGATTGAAGAGTACATACTTACTGACACAAAGCATGCATACCGAGTCGCTCTGCACTGGGGTATCCCATATTGGTTATAAGGTTTATAATGAGATAGTAACGCTGTACCTGTTGAATAATGAATAAAATTTAGTTCCTTTTCCCTCGATATTTGTATCTACTATCTCAGCTCCGTGTGTTTCTGGTCCCTTTCCTCTAGTCACAATACTATAAAACGGACCAGATTTGGGCCGGCCGGCACGGCATGACACATCACGGTCGACGGTCCGGCCGTGATGGCATGGTACGATTTAGGCACGCAGCCCGACAAGCTTATGCCGTTTTGGCATGACACGTCTCCCACCTCTAATCACATTTTTTTTGTATGCTGATTGAATTGATCAATTGATTGTTTTGTCACAAATTCATTTAATCGGTACGGTTGAAAGTTTCTGTCATTTGGCCTATCACTAATTTATTTAGCGACAAATCTTGTGTCATCGATCGAGACATATTTTTATATTTTTTTGGATTTTTTTGTAAAATTATTAAAAATGTATTATTTAAAAAAATCCGTGTCCTTGCTTCTTCTTGTACAGTCAGTTCTTTTTTTTTTGGCAAAGCACAATATGTCTGGACGCAGAAGCGGCTCGTGTTGTGGCGTATATAGCCGCGTAGGCAAGGTCGACGGCCGCAAGTCGCAACTCTTGTACACAGGCGACAGACTGGTCGTACGTGCCAGCCATAGAACGCACACTGACTCCCATAACGCCGGCCGGCACGAGGGCAGCAGGGGGGGCGATCGCACGGACGGCAGCACAGCAGCGTGCAAACAAAGTGAAGACGCGAACGGCAGCCGACAGGAGGAGCCAACAAAGTGTGCAGCTATGACGGGCGGCGACCAGCGTCACACGGGAAGTGCGCCGAGCAAAGAGCGTCGACACGAAACGGCAGTGGCAGTGGCACCGCTCGCAGTCACACGCGCGCCGATGCAGCAGCGTGGCAGTGGTGCGGGCGTTCACGCTGCTGGCCCGGCGCCTGAGCCTGGACGGCGAGCAGACGAGCCCAACGACTCGGCCGGATGACGCGTGTGGCTCTCGCTCCACTAAAGCATTTAATTCCAATCGGACGAAGTGTTGATGCAACTAGCGCCTCGCGGTGAAAACAAGATGGATAATTCTCGTCCTATTGATGTTAAATTAAAAAAAAAATCACATGAATTATTATTTCTTAGTCACAACTCATATTCAATATTATCTGTAACAAATCTTAGATATGAGAATAGCAATATTTCCTCTATATCTATATTTGGTAGGATAGTCAGAAGATATCCAACAAATTAGCAAAATGGTTATCCGATAAACCATCAACATCCTCTAATATCCTCTATGTCTTTCTAGTCATTGACTAATTTAAAATACAAATTTAAAATTTAATTATGTTTCGTTGTTAAGTAGGATAAATAATTTTCTAATGATAGTATATTTTTTAAAAATTAACTAGAGGCTTTGTCATTTATCAAAGAAGGAGGACAACAGTTAGGTTACAAACACACTCTCATACATGCACACACACCTACACACGAGCTGCACCGTGGCTCTGTGAGCCCTCACGCTTAAACACAGGTAGTTGAGCTCTCACATTGAGCCTTAGCCAACCAAGCTAGGCTCGGCTCTCTAATATATACTATCATATATATGTCACTTTTGTTATTAAAGTCGTAACTTTTTTTTACGTATGTAGTATATGTCATATTATTCATGACCGATTCAAATATGATTTACATCTGCTCTATACCTTACTCAAAAAATTGTATTTGTACCTGTATCTGATTTTAAATCTAGATTAAAAATATGGGTTACGACGCCGGAGGAGCAATGGCTCATCGTATGGATAAAACCATGCGGCACGAGAGGGATGTCGACCCACTGACCAAACGGTCCCACCTGCCAGATTCTCCTCCCTCGAACCATCCACATTCACTAGTCCCCAAACCCCAGTACCCACGATATCGAAGTTCGTAACACCCCAACCAGCCTCCCACGCCTCGCCGCGGTCGTCACCGGCGACGGCGATCCCGATGGGCGCCTCCGTCTCCGTCCTATCCCTCCCGGTGGCCACCTCCATCCCTGGTGCCGCCACCGCTATCGCAGGCGCCGCCGGCTGCTTCGCCCTCGGCTACCTCCTCGCCCTCAGCCGCCTCCCCCGCCGTGGCGCTGCCCCCGCTTCCGGGGGCCACTCGGATGAAGATTCCGAGGATGACTCGGAAGAAGATGATGACGAAAATTCCGGCCGCAGCCGGACGGCGAAGCGAGCTTACGGGCGGAAGCGCACCGGACTCCGTCTCCTCTTCTGGGCCCGCAATGTGGTCACCAAGGCCGACTCGGTTAGGGAGGCGGAGAGGGCCCAGGCCCAGACAGCCGCCAGCCCCCTGGAGATCGAGAACCTCGCCGAGATAATACAAGATTTTAAGATGGTATTGGAGATTTAGTTCAAACTCCCCTAACTTTTGTCTGTTGGGTGATGCTCTGATGTGGGAAGATTGACTGTTGATTTTGTTTGCTGAGCGGTAGGTGTTAGTGGTGAGAAACGACCTGAAGATGGGAAAGGGGAAAATCGCCGCGCAGTGCAGGTAACAACTTTTTAGTCATCTGGGTTGTCATGTTAGAGAAGTAGAAACCTAGACGACGAACCAATGTCAATGATCCTCACAGGCGGATGGGCTAGTCCGTGTATCGTGTGGTTAGAAGTTGAGCTTCTTTGAATTTTGAACCAAGTCTGTACATCTTTACACTTGGAGATGTTGGCATGACATATCTGTTTGAGAGTGTAGGTTCTGTTAACGCTGACGATGACATACTTTTGTGAGCTGAAACTTGAACAAACTTGGCTTTCTGTAATAAAATTGGCAATTACATATTGTTTGGCAAAAAGCCAAAAACATCATAGTATTTGCCCTAACAACTACACCAGCTGATTGCCTCATCCAAGACACTCTTACCATCCTCATTTGATTCCCCAAAAACTGGGAAAAAAATTAATATTGGCTGCTTCATTCGTTAGGACTTTTGCAATGTCCAAATGTTGCTCTTTGTACCCATGCTACAAAGAACTAACCAGCCAATATATTTTTCAATCAGGATTCCTTAGCAGCTTAGCTAGACAGCAGAAGGCAACTTTCATTCCCAAACCGAATGCATTATTGGCATTCCTCGTTGTCTCTTGAAGCAATTGTCATAACACAAGCTGCTTGCTTGAACTCAGTAAGATTATTCAGCGCCTTTCAACAAGGATAGACAGGCTACATAAACGACCTTAGGTCAATCATGATATTACATTTATTTTTGGCAAGGAAACAAATGGAACCTTTCAATTATGAAATTATGCTTATATGTGTCTCTGAGTTCTTTAATTATCACCTTCAGCAGTGAAAGAGTTATCATGCTTACAGTTACAGTGTTTTTGTCTGCTGTCTTTTTGTTATTTCGTGAAATATGGGCAGTGCGTTAATTATTCTGGTTTATTTCTTTTTCTGTCGCAGCCATGCAACACTGGGCTTGTTTAAAAACTCCAGCAGAGAGCACCAAAATCATTAAGAAGGTATTACTAAAACTTTTTCTTAGTGTGTTGCAAGCTACTTTTTGATTGTCATATCGATGTATAATAAAATGCCTTAGCACTACACAGAGACAACAAAAATGGAATCATTTCTCATTATGATTTTCATCTTTTGCAGGTGGGAGAGGTGTGGGCAAGTTAAGGTGGTTGTGAAAATAGAAAGTGAGGAAGATATGCTTGTTTTACAAGTAAATATTCTACCTTGTTGCATATTGACTCGTTAATCTTGAAACCACTTTGGGGATATGAAAAGATAATAACACAGTAAAAGAGGTCACATGTACAAAAAAGAGTCAGGACTCCCGGGAAAAAAATTGATCTTACCAATCAGTTAGCAGCGAGTAATAAAAAACTATTTTCCTACAGTAGCGAGATGTGCTTGAATACCAGGAATATTAATATATTACTGTTTGAAATAACTGGATTTTTTTATAGGAGAATATGCCCTGTTCTGAAAAGGCTCCAGGACTATCATTGATTTACCCCTTTTTTTTTCAGAAGTGGGAATACTTGATTCGTACTTGGCCTCATCCCCTATATCCTCCATTTAGAGAAATCTTTTAGCTAACCTCTTACTGTATTTAAAACAAAAAGGAAACAAGGTTTTAATTTCCTTAGAACATGCTTATCATTTGGCATAATTTCCTTTGTGATGTTTAATGCTTATGTTCCTTGTCCATCACGTTGTGATTTACCTTCGGTTGCAGGGCAGAGCAAAGTCTTTGAATCTGCCAACTCACATAACCATTGATGCTGGAAGAACACAGATTGCACCAAGTGAGTTTTTTTTAGTTTCATATATATGGTTGTGTTGACACCAGTTCAATTTTTTCTGTTGTTGACTTGGATTGATATCCTTTTGTCTTGCCTTCCTGTAGATTCAAGAACGGTCATGGCTATTCTTGGTAAGCTACATGCAATTTCTGGTATATCACGATTTTAAGTACTTGCGGTGAACTGATATTTTGTCGTTGATACTACCAGGGCCGGCTGACATGGTTGATGATGTCACTGGTGGTCTGAAGCTTTTATGACATCGCCTTCTCAGCACTTTCAACTTGCAAGTTCCAAGAACAATGCTGGAATTTTACAATCCACATTGGTCCCGCACTTTCACTGATTTGCCGCTGAAGAATGAACCTTGGTTTCATTGGTTAACTGATCTTGTTGTTGGAGGATTTATTTGGAAGGAGGTTGCATTCACTTTTTACTTGTATCGAGTTGATTTTGGAGCTCCGATTTCCCACTGGATTTGGAGTTGAGAAGTTATGGACCCTTCATTTCATCTGTAACATATAGGTAAGAAAAGGATAAATGTAACGTTTCCCCTTCCATGGACATACGAGCTCTTGTCTGCAGACATAATTATCTGAGTAGCTTCTCAGATTTAAACTTTAATTTGCTTGCTGCTGTATGGGAGTTTGATTATTGAACCTGTTAGAAGACGATCATGGTTTATAAATAATATCTATTTACTTCTATCTTTGCCAATGTGACTGTGCTCTATTGATGATTATGGCCACAATTTATCGGTTCGCACAGATGTTAGCTGGGTACGCTCTAGGCCGTCGGCGCGTCGCTGAGAGTACAAGCCAACTTATCCAACTGGTTTTGATGGATGGCGTTGGGCCGTTGGCAACGATCTTTTGTTTCGGGGGTGTTTGGGGCGAACTTTCTAAAATCTGTGGAGTTGGTGGGCGAGAGTATTTCTAGCTCAGAATTTGTGGAGCTGGAATTACAGTACATTAGTGTTTAGGTAGATCATCTTGTTTACATTTTAGACTAAAAATATAAACTTAATTCACTTTATTTTAGCTTATAAGTTTAAATTTTTGAAATTTGATGGGATCTAAGCTCTCCCAAACAGGGCCTTCGTTGGAATAAATTATTTTACCATAAATGAGAAGATCGCAAAGCATGGACAAGTAGAACGCTCCGAGTGCCGAGTTTGCTTTGTTTATCCAGCTCTCTTTGTCTCTTTGATACCATTGTCTCTTTCTTTGGGCCAAAGCAGATGTAGCGTTGATCGATGATATAAAGTATCCAATCAGGAAGGTACGAACGGGTCCTTCGTATTTCAATTAAATTCCCCTACGATAACTTTACTTTTCGGGGCAGTCTTGTGTTGCGCAACATTTGTAACTTTAGGTACCTCTGCACAAAATACAATCGAGAATGCTACAGAAAACTATGAAAGCAATAATCTAATTGTGATTTCATATCTAAAACGTTAGCCTTCACAATATTTTGCGCTCGTCAATAAGTGATTTAGCTATTTTTCAACTCAGCTGGGGATAATCTCCCAATGTTTGTGGGATGAGGACGAGGTAGTCAGCCGTCTTATTGCCCATGGCGCGTGATGTGAGCTTGAGCTTGAACGTGAGAAGAAATGCGATTGAAACAATCACCAGTTAATCGAGTTCGGAATTCCTATTTTACGGTCACCCGTACGGAGCTTGTGGTGCACTCAGCATGCAAACATGGCCACGCGTCTCTTCTCCGATGCTTTTTCGTGCACTCGGGAGGAATGAGGCAGGTTCCTTTTTCTGATTTGAATTTTTTTTTGTGTCTACTGTCCCAATTTGAATTTTGTGTCCAAGTTCTTTTTTTTGTGTTCGGCTTCCTTTTTCGTGCGCTCACGCTTAGGCTGCGAACTTTTTCCTGATTTGATTTTTTTTTTGAATTTTAAATAGAAACTTTCAAACCAAAAGTTTTTGAATTAAAACTCTTCAAATAAAAATTTCTGAATCAAAAGTTTTATGTGTTGAAACTTTTCGATTTGAAAATTTTCAAGTTGAAATTCTCCGAGTTGAAACTTTTCTGATCTAAAACTTTTCGTGTTGAAACTTTTCAGTTTGAAACTTTCTAATTTGAAATTTTTTGATTTAAACTTTTTTAGTTGATTTTTTCAAGTTGAAACTTTCTATTTAAAACTTTCAAAGTTTAAATATTCTAATTTTAATTTTTGTGTTAGAGAGGAAGAGGGGGTGAGTAGGGAAAAGGGAATATAGAGATGATGGAAAAGATGACACATAGCATTCTAGAGAAGTGACCTTAGATTTGTTAGTTTGAGGTTAACCTCAAAATAGTCGTTTCAATCAAGTTTGCTACTTCCACTGGTTTGCGAAACTTGTCGGTTTTAGCTGCGCTTGTCAAATTTTTGAAACTTTAGTTTCGATATCTTTTAATATTTAGATTGGATGTATGAAAATCGTATATGTAGATTCGTCTCGAAATATACTTTCATAATATTATAATTTTACTGGATTTTTAAATATATCACAATAGAAATTAGTTATCAAAGTTGAGTTTTTAGGACCGTGTGTCGTTGTTTAAAACGACAACTATTTATTACCAGAGGGGTATTACTTCATAGTTGTAAACGCATGTAGTAATGCTGAGGCAGCTGATGTGATTAATAAGTGCTTGTGAGATCATTTGTGAATAACCATGAAGCTAGTATGTTTGTAATTTTTTCTTCTCTTTTCAGCTTTTTGTTTGTTTTCGCCTTAATTTGGTCATACTTCAGTCTGAAATATAACAGAAATATAAGGATACAATGCAATCGCAATTCTGCTGTAGCAAATCTAAGCTACTTTGGTGAATGGAAAATACATCTAGTGGTGATCGTAATTGCTGAAGTTAACATGGTCGGACAGGATTGTCTTATTCTAATTCAGAGTGTAGGCTAGTTCCTTTCCCTTTTCTTGTTTAATTTCTATTGGATCAACTGCTCTGCAACCTGCTGTTCCCACCGAAGATCCGGTTCAGTATTGCAGCAAGCCGCACACCTCCTTGAGCAATTCGCTTCTGGACAACCGGTAGCGCAGAGAAGAAATAGTCATCTGCAGTTTAATTTCATGAGGGTTACATTACAGTTCTTCCACTGGAACCATGAACCAATCTCTACGATTACAATCTACTACCTTCTAAGGTGGAATCTTGCTCAACACCCTCGTACGCGTTGCAAGCCAGTACCGCACTCTCCTGGGCGTACCTGCATTCGCTTTCAGCTGTCAGCCTCTGAAGATTAATGTTTAGTTGGATTGGATCCATCAAGATAACGAGCTTACTTGTCAGCACAAGTCTTTGTTCGGCTACGGCACGTCTCCCACTGCTGCTCTTCATTGGACCACTCCTCCTGTAGGATAAAAACTCAACCAAAACTTACTACGAACAAGGCTAAATCTGAAGCTGTAAAACAGTGCAGTGCAATGCAAGACAGTGCAGTGCAGAACTTACAGTAATGTTCAGCTTGATGGCCTCTGTCATCGTGGTTAGGTCGTCGTTGTAGAAATCTTTCATGGCTGTTTCGATAATGTTCACATCCCATACCTAAAACAACAAAAAGGTAAGTTACAGTACCATGTATATATATCAGTTTCTTGGTATGTCTTCAAGCTGTAAACAGAGAACAAAACGAAGCAATGGTCGATTTATTCGATTCTATCATTGAACTTTGCGTACATGGTGAAGGTTGCTCTTCCTTCTGTACCAATGGACAACGATGGTGTTGCCGCCCAGATCGGCGGTATGGCCGCAGTGGAGAGGCTGGTGGACGTCGCCGACGAAGTGTGCAAGGAACATCAGGCTCTCTGTCGGATCAACTGATAGCAGCATATGTAACCATGTAAGATGCTGTGTGTATCAGTACATATAAAGCTTAATGCATACCGGAATGACATGATATTTACATCAAGGAATGATGATATGACTGATGATGCTTACAAGGACTTGATGAGTCTTCTAGCGCGGCAGTGTAGTTGTTAATTGCTCCAACAACACACCTATCCTTCTCTCCTTCTGTATCGTGGCAGTCCCCTGATCAAAAATAATACCAACAGACCTCTCTCATTTAGTCATTTTCCAAAGTTCAGCGCACACTATACATCAGAGTTAACATAGATCCTGAATCTCTGATACGGTTTGCGTTGGACTTTTGTTTGTTCTTACTCTATGTTTGGCTCTTCTTATGAAAACTTTAACAGCTTAACTGCCGTGATGGTGCACGAATTCTGCATCAATCCATCAGATTGACAGCAACATTTATCAGACATCACTGCTCAGGCAAAACAACACAATAAACTGTATGTCACCTATGGCGGTGATGCAAGCCTACCTTCCTTGCCCAATCAAACAAGCAACCAAAACTCGGACGCATCGTCTCGAGATTGGCAGGTCAGTCCCGTGATCCCATCCGACCTGACGAACTAATAACTCCTGCGTCCGGGCAGTAATATTGCCTGAAAGATCTTTCAAAGATGGAAGCTTTGCCCAAGCCTTTTTCATCTCTACTCTAACCGCTAGCCTGACGCCGGTTGCTTCCGTTGCGGGTGAACAACTGAACATACGGCACGCATGGCAACAACGTGTCATGACATGATACGAGTCTCTAGTTAACCATCAGCTTAAGACAAAGTGCGCGTTGATGCGTGGAAGGTTAGTTCAGAGTATGGGAGCGCGTACGTACGGGCGTAGCTGAACTTGCAATCTCCTGGCGTGTCGGCGAAGTGCAGGGGGCTCGACCACGGGTACCGGAAGCGCTGGTTGTCCGCCCACGAGCACGTCTCCGCTAGCTCGCCGCCGGCCCACCCCGGCAGAAGGTCCTTCACCGCCGTCGAGGCCTCGCTCGTCAGGAAACTCTGCAAGGTTTCGATCCCATCAATCAGCTTCTCTCTCCAACGTCTCCGATAGCTAATCAAACAAATCAGCCAAGTCTCTGCTGGGTTCGGGCTCTTCGACCTCGGCGATCTTGCACACCATGTAGTGGCCCTCCTTGCCCCATGCTTGGGCCGTAGGAGCTCCTGCCGTCACCGTGGCCAGAAGGATGTGAAGAAACAGGAGCAGGGCCATGTTGGCTTTAGCTTAGCTTTGCGCTCTCGCTCTCTCCCTCCCTCCCTTTTCCCTCTCTGTGCAGCTGTGCTGTTATGTTCTTTCTATTCTTGCCTCGTGAACTGGTCCCCTATTTATACAACCGGCTTACTAATGACCGTGTTCTGATTCGTATCCGTGATGCCTTTCGTCCGAACATTTGGACGAGTTTAAAACTTGTAATGGACTGGTTCCACGTGTCTCCGGTAAGTGAGATGTACATACTCTTTTCGTTCGTAAATGGATAAATAATGTTATTTTAGGTTCTTACACTTTTATCAATACTAGTCATGCGCCGTGCGTTGCAACGAAATCTTAATTTGCGACAAAAAATTTATTTACAAAGAGGACTAACAATGAAAAAGGTGGGTAATTTGTATTACATTTCTTCGTTATATTTTTGTGATTACGTCTTGTTCTACTCTACAGTAGTAAATGACATTGAAAATAGTTAAAAAAAAGAGAAGTATAGAAGAAAAAATAATATAAAATCACCTTAAAATTATAAAATAATATATTTAGAAATAAAATTTGAAAAACATTATATCCCGAAACGGAGGAGTAATGGATTGGATAGGTGCGCGACATGTGTCGTAGAAGAGGTGTTACCTAACAAACGCTGTTTCCTCCGGTCGTCATCTGCTCCGTTCAGTCGGTTCGTTCAGCCGTCGCTTCATGCCCACTCCAACCAGCGTCGTGCATTCTTTTGCGAGTTCTGATTGGAGAAGGGCTTGTGGATGCAGATACAGATCTCGGATCTATCTTTCTCTGCATTAAAAAAAGCATTGACTAGTTGGTTATTGATAATATACATGTGATTTTGCTTCTTGAAAAATATATCATTGAAGAACTTTAGAACTCTATTTGTGATATTTTGATATTATATGTTATAGGAAAAAATATATTGGTCCTTTTTGCAATACTTATCATATGTGATCTAAACTTTCTCCTCTAAATATTTGCATTGCAAAACTTTAAAAGTAGTATAACATAACATTTTCTATTTATACCACCATCTCTAAATTTCATTATTGCAATGCTAGGCTCTTTCTTCCTGTACTTTTTATTGCACATCACATTGCTTATACTAGTTTAACCAAACAAACACCCGTCGATATATCACTCTCTTAATCTCTTCATTCCGTGGAGGTCCATCAAATAAGGAGTTAGAATTTTTCTCTTTTGTTTGATAATTTTTAAGTTATTCTATATATATATATATATATATATATATATATATATATATATATATATATATATATATATATATATATATATATATATACACAAACCAAATTTCTTCCTTATTTTTTTCTCAAGTTAGCATATTTTTGCAATACTAATTTCGAATAAAACAAAAGTTTATATTTTTCACTTATTATGGAATTCAAAACAATCCTAATTTATTTTATTATTATTTTTTGTTTTTTAGTTAGTTTCTAATTTTATATTTTAATTTAGAGTTCAAATCAAATGGTCAATTACATTTTGTTATTTATTCCAAATTTATGTTAATTTTTATTGTTATTTTTATTTTGTGTATTAGTTTTATATTAGAGTTTGTATAAAGATCCAACTGCTAATTTTTATTTAATTTTATTTTGAATTTTATCTATTTCCGTGTTTTAATTCAGAGCATATGAAAATCAAAATTTATTGTTTTTATTTAATTTCGAATAGTGGTTTTGTGGGACATTCGTAGGTGAAATTTAGACTTCGTTGAGACTTCAAAACTAGTCACATCCCTTACTAGTTTACAATGGGCTGTGATATATTTCTAACGGAAAAAAGAATAGGAAAGGAATATCATTCATATCCTTTGGTAGCAATTGATTATAAATTTTGTTATAATAGTAGAGTGATGATCAACAGTCTAGATCGTTGAATTACATGTGGATGACTCAACACAGTAAAAGATAATAACACGTCTAGAATGCGGGAATTTTACAAGATCCATACGACATGCAAAATACATGTAACATTATCCTATTTTACACATACGGATATACTTTTACGCCGGCAAGGCTCAAAACATCCTTAAATCTCTACTATACAAAACAATAGTTTCTTTCCACGTCATTTTATCAAAATTAACCATCTTTACTACTGCTCTTTAATTACCCACCTTTGCCACTGCTCTTTAATTACCCACATGTGACACTGCTCTTTAATTACACACTTTTGCCACTGTTAATGCTCTTTGCAAATAAACTTTCTATCGTAGATTGAGTTTTCGTTGCAACACACAAACACATGGTTAGTATATTCGGTTTTGCACTTTTTTTTTTGAGAGTCTGTTGTACATTAGCGGGCTGCCCGAGGGCCCGTGCATCACCGGTGAACAGCATAAACCATCTTTCATCTCAGCCGTCTAAATTTGATCCATCGGCGAACAAACGCATCCAATGGAGTACGAGGGAAGCCAAGCACCCCTTGCCGTTGGCCGGTTGCCGCCCGCGGCGGTTGTGCGGCCCGTCGAGTCGACCCACCCCTCCAATTCCCACGCGTTGCGACGCCCGCGCCCGCCTCGCCGTCGCGGCCGTCGCGCCGGGCCATGGCGGGCTGGATCTCCTCCAAGCTCAAAGCCGCCGAAACCCTCCTCCACCAAGCAAGCTCCCTCTTCTCCTTCCCCACTTCCCCATCTCCTCCTCACTCTAGCTCTTTTAACTCTTCTTCTCTCGTCTTCAGATCGACCAGCAGGCGGCGGAGTCCCTCGGCAAGTCACCCTCCGCCTCCGACCTCGCCGCGCTCCAGCCTTCCCCCGACGCCCTCCTTGACGGCCCCGCGCGCAGGCAGCCGCCGGCCTCCCCGCCTCCCTCCCTCGGTCTCCGCCTCGCCGCGAAGCGCCCCTCCCCGCCTCCACCTCCTCCTCCCCTTTCCCTTTCTCCTGCCCCGCGCCGTTCCGCCTCCTCCGCGGTGTCTCGCGCGGCGCAGGATCGAGCTGGTGGTGCGCCTGTGGGGTGGCCGAGGCGAAGACGGAGGGGATCGGGAGGATCGAGAGGACGAGAAGGGCAGGTCTGAGAGTGGGAGCGGGAGCGATGAGTATTCGGATGGGTCGGGGAGCGACGATTCGGAGGATTCGGAGGAGGAGAGGCGGAAGGAGGAGGAGAGGAGGCTGCGGCAGGCTGAGCGACTCGCTGCAATGGCTGCGCGAGCGATCGCAGAGAGGGAGGAGGCCGTGGCGAGGCTCGAAGGGGAGAAAGCTGGCCTAGAGAAGCTGCTCGCCGAGCGTGAGAAGGAACAGGCACAGGAGGTGAGGCTACTTCATGGTGATTTCACTTCTGCTTGTGTAGTTTGACAGATTTCGTGAAGTAATGATAACTTCTGTGACTCGGTGAGCGGGCTGAAAGGGAAGTTCTAATACCTTAGCATAAATGTTAACTCTACATGAATGGTTCACAGGTTGTTTGGGTTAGTACAGGAGTACATGCTATTATGCTTATCATGTGGATCAATTCTACTTAGGTTGGATGGGTGTGCGTGGTGATAAGCAACATCTAGAGCCCAACATTTGAATTCAAGTGACACAGCTTGACATTTTGGTTGGTTACACAACTTTTTGCTGATCTCAACCATGTCAGTGAGAACCCTGGGCTTATCCCTTTTACTCACAGAATATGGTAATGAAAATGGCATAGATAACATTGGCAGTCAACACAACCAAGTGGATGTACTAAAATCAGGGTGACATCATTCCAACCATGTTGAATGACTTTACTCTTGCTATCATTATTCTATTACTGTTTTGAGTTTTTAGCACTGTTATTTTCATACTATGATCTATTGATTGCATTGCTGTATTATTTTTATTAGGAGACTTTTTCTATTTTGCATATATTATTTATAGATAAATAATTTTCGTTATGATATAAAAGCCTAATTGGATGCGACTAGTGCTGTCCATGTTGGTTCTTAGCTTGTCTTTGCATGCTCTGTTCCTGCGGCTGTTTCTTGTCATTTGGAGCTAGAGTTGGCCTGCTCATTGTTTATATGTGAAAGCATTGTTATTTGTCTTATATAAGTTATCTTGTGAGATTGATATCCAGAAAGTGATGTTTCTTTATCAGTATTTGTTTCAACACTTTTCATGTTTAATTTTCAGGCTTCACAGTTGCAGACTAGTATGATTGAAACCATGGAAGCTGTGGAGATAGAGAAACAGCGGCATCATAGCACTAGAATGGAAGCCCTTGCACGATTGGCTATGCTTGAGGTATGGACATTCTTTAGAACTCTGTTTCAGCCATTATTCCTGTCCTGCTTCATAAATAATGCATATATAGTCTTCTTTTGACTTTTGCAGTAGCGATTACTATTTGGCCTCGAAACTCAACAATGCTCTTACCGAAGATCTTTTCAGGTAACGAATGCAGAGCTTGCAAGGTCGCTTGCCAGGGAACAATGGAATCTGGAAGTTCAAGTATGTTGTCTTTCCCCTTGCTCTTTGTTTCTCTAGGTCAGTTGTTTACTGTCCAGGTGTAGGTTATTATTTGTTTTCCAGTTTTTTTGCCATACCACTTGTTTAGAAGTGTTCTTTCTTGGTCAAGGGGGCAGTACCTTAACATTGCTAGATATGAACACGCTTCCTCTATATGTACAGTTATGCTGAGCGCCACTTTTTGGTACGCTTGGTCTCTAAAACAGTCAATTTAGCACAGCGATGTTGCGCTTGATAGCTTAATACACTGTTAAAATCAATGTATCAGGAGAGTTTTCATAATGAATTGGATAAAGCGGCAGAATGAAATTGTTTGTTTTTTAAATGAGAGGTGTTGTCTATAATGGGATCAACACATTCTGCATTATACCAAAGAATGTTCTATAACAAAATACTTGTGGTTGGGGATATCAGTTCTAATCTGCTATCAACTTGTATATGCATTATGGTTGATAAGGTTGTCATGAAATGCCAAGACATGTATAAAGCATGGGCAGTGCCAAAATTTTTAAGACTCATGGCTTCTAGTTTTAAGCTTTTACCAAGAATGAAGAGCACATGTAGACAGTCTTTGTACTATACATCAGATGCAGGGCAAACCATAGATGCGAATGGCTAGTTAAACACTAGCTTATTTTGTGCTTCCCTTTTAAATATGGAAAATAGTAAATTTAACAAAACTACAAGTTTCTTGTACAAACTATAAAAAAAGATAGGTTTTAGCTCCTATTTCACAGAACTATAGATTTTAGGAGAACTTATGTCACAAAACCATAGACTTTAAAAAATTTACTATTTCTTGTAACAAGTCTGATATATGGGCCCACATGGCAACATCACACGCCCTCATTTCCCGTTTTACTCATGCGTGAGGCTACCATGTGGTCCACACTGTCAGACCTATCATAAGAAACAATCAATTCTAAAACCTATAGTTTTGCGATATAAGTTCTCCTAAAATCTATAGTTTTGTGAAATAGAAGCTAAAACCAGTGTTACTCGGACACCCACATCCAAAATTTTTTGCCGAATCGGACACCTCAAATCTGAGTCGGATTTCGACATTCGTGTCCGATTTTGAGTAGCATTTCCTTTGTCCAAAAAATTGTACCGAATCGTACACCCCGAATCCGATTCTCGTGTTTGTGTCCAAGTAACACTGGCTAAAACTTGTAGTTTTCTGATAGTTTCTACCATAGTTACCGGATTCGCGTGAATGACCAGTCAAACCACGATCACGATAAGCGTGAACCAGTTCAGAGTTTGAACACAATCTAGATCGTGATGGTTCGTGGTTTGATTAGTGGCGGGATTGCGAACCTTGAATCAACGGAAACTAATAAAGAAAGAGGGTTGATGCAGCCACCCACTGCCCCTTGCCCCATTGTTGTTGGGCTGCTGTCACCACTTGAGGAGGGTTGCTGCCGCCACCACCCATCACCACACCTATCACCTTCGCCACCACCGCAAACCCTAACACAAGTTTCGATATGGTTCGATGAGAGAAGCGATGGCGGCGGCTTAGCATGGGAGAAGCAGTGGGCAATGACGTGGCGCGAGAGGAGCAGCTAGCGGTGGTGCAACGTGGCCCGGGAGGAGGAGCATCGAGGTGCGACACGACGCGGAAGGAGTATCGGGTGATAGCTCGACATAGGAGGAGCAGCGGGTGACGACACGACACGAGATCAAGAGCAATGTGTAGCGAAGCGATGTGGCGCGGGAGGAGAGGCAGCGGGAGGATGACAAGGCATGAGAGGATAGGGGAGTAGAGGCGTGTGGGCGAGAGTCCATACTGAGGCGATTTAGGGCAAACCAGATTATGGTTGGGTTGGTAGGCGATGACTAGCCTATGGCCTTACCTTTTCCTTTTTCTTTTATTTCTTTTTTGTATTGAGCTAGGATCTTCTATGGCTATTTGCTCTGTGTTTGTAACACCATGAATTCTATATTGTTGAAAGTGGCGGATCCAGGATTTCTAGAACGGGTGTTCGGAGTTACAAAAATATTGTTCAACATAAAATATAAAGATTCATAATAGCAAAAAAATACAAAGTATAAATTGTTCTTACTAGAGACAACACTAAAATAAATTAGAGATTTGTGAATTGGGGATTTTAGATCTACATGTTTCCTCTTTATTTTTGAATTCTCTACATGCTACGTTTTAAAAAAATAATGATTCACCGTTACAAATTGACATAACGTTGATAGAGTTATGAATTGGGGATTTTAGATTTGCGAATCAAGAATTAAATTCACTTATGTGGTTGCCCATGCCGAATGCTCAGTTGTTGCCTGTTGTTTTAGCACCGCTTCCTGTCCCACCAGTTGCCGCCGATGTAGTGTCTTCCATCCCCGACTCGCTGCTCGCTGCGGCATATCGGGTTGCTATGCAACACATCGTGCGATGTTCCTTGCATTGCTAGACACCGCCACCCTAACATGTCAGCCGTTGCTGGTGTTGCACTCCATCCACGAGTCGGTGCTCGTTGCGGCCACAGAGGCCATGGTTGCTCTACTACACACCGCTCCTTGCATCATTGCCTACCTTGTTGCCTTCTTTGTTCCCGGTCTTGGTGGTTTCTCAACACTCGTTTGCTACCCTGCTCCCTACCGGCTTGCGCCTACCCTATGGCTCTCATCTGTCGTTGTCAGGCTGCCGCCTGTTGCCTATGCCACCATCATAGAGAGAGCGAGAGAGCATAGGGTGTGAGGAATGGAGGGGTAGTTGGGTGTTGGGTTTGAGGAATGGAGGAAGACATACCTTGGCGATTGGGCCATACAGGGAAGATTAGGAGAGAGAGTGGGTGAGATAGGCTGAAGTGGAATTGAAGATTGAAATATGTATTTTTTTAGCCCACTTAATAATATATACACCTAATATACTTTTTATATATTGAATTTTTTGCCAAAAAATTTGGGTGTACATCCGTACACCCATAACTCTATACTATGTCCGCCCATGATTGCTGAGAGGTACACCCCATCATTGATTCATGAACCCCATCTTTGATTCGCGAACCAGAGAGGTATACCCCCTTAATGAACCCTACTTTTACGAAGTGACGAATCGTGAACCCGACAAACCGCGAATCAGGTAACTATGGTTTGTATAAGAAACCTGTAGTTTTGTAAAGTTTACTCTGTGGAAAACGCTAGCATTTGCTAGTGCCAAGATTGTGTATAACACACATGACAGCATTTGGTGATTTCCTAAATGCTGCCACTACTTGAGACATAATTGGTAAACTTTGGAATTGGGTAGTTTAGAATGAACATACTCTACAGCCATATGCACAAAGCCAAAATGCAATTTAAGTTCATTTGATATTTCCTTCCTTTTGCTATAGGATCAGTTGATAGTTGCTATGCAAGTTATAAAATGCTTTATCAATGTTAAGGGAATTTCAAAATTTTGCTATTCTTTGTGTTTTGACCAGGTAGATCAAGTGGCACAACTTCGAGAGGAAGTTGATTTGAAGACTCTTACTCAAGATAGTAAGTTGATTGTGATTTGGCTTTTTCTTCCAAGGCCCTTTGGTTTTGAGCTCCATGGTGATATTTTAACACTATTGTTTCTGACTATTAGGCCAGTTATATATCACGCTGACTCGTTTTTGGTTTTGTTATACTGACTTAAGCATGACATGTCATCCTTTTCGGAGAATTTCTCACCATCTATTAGCACTTTTTTTTTCAGTATGTGACTTTTTTTTTACCATTCCATGAGCAGAATACAAGAGAACGATAGCAAAGATACAGAAGACAAGTGTCCCTTTGGTTGATGAAGTAAGCAATCGAATTACATTTGATGTTATTGGCCTTACATGCCATGCAACAGATATAATACTTGCTTAAGCCTTTGTAGTAATGTGATTGACTGGGAAAATTCTCCATGTCTTTACTATTTGTAACTTCATTGAACTTTTTTCTAGATAGAATCCTTGAGAGGGTTGAAGCTGGAAGAAGAAATTATTGATGCAGAATACAGTCTTACATGTGATAGGATTGTCAGCTTGAAGGATAAGGTAGCTTGTCCTGATTATAGCTTCAATTATTAGTTCATTTATGCTAATTTGTATGTCGATCCAGGAACTCTTTCTGCAAAGTGCTTTAGGCAATAATTGTTCTGTGCTTTAGCATGGAATTGTTCAGGATTGTTTCAGGCGGTGCCCCAACTAGCTTACTGTTTTGAAGTCATCCCATTTGATCTGGTTTTGGACACACCGCTCAAATGACCCTTTATGCTGTTGCATTGTGGCACATATGTTTGTTTCATGATTAGATCATTGGTAAACGGGACAAGGAAATAGAATAAAAGCTTGCTGTCTACTTTTTTCTATAAAATAACCTTGTGTTGTGTTATCTTTGAGTATTTCATTCTTCGTATCTAATACTGATTTTGTACAAGAGAGTTCAGGATTTTTCATTCTTTTTTTTTCAATCCATAGACAAGGAAGATTGAAGAAAACATTGAGCTGACAAGAAGAGACATGGTGCATCCTACAGAGGTGGAAGTTGAACTCAAGAAGAGGCTCGATCAACTCACTGATCGATTGATTCAAAAACAAATGCAGGTTAGTTCGCTATATGTGCCCACTTGTCTTACCACATCCCGTGTTAAATTCCTGACTTGTGATTGGAAAACGTTAATGTTTTATAGCATATCTTGGGACTTTAGTACCTTTTTTAAATCCAAATTGCTCTTTACAGTGAAAACTTGCCTTACTGGTCTTGCTCGGATAGAATTTGGATATCATTCTTTTCTACTACTGAAAATCAAACGACATTTCCCCACTATCTATGGAGCTAGGAAACCTATCAACTCCCTGTGATTAATAATAAAGAATTCTTTAACATATAAAAAATGGTTGCCATGTGAGAGTAAAGTGCCACTATTTGCATGGAGATACCTTCTTTTGCTGTCTCTTCGCTACAATGTGCTGTAATGAGCTTCATATATATATATATATATATATATATATATATATATATATATATATATATATATATATATATATATATTTTCAGGTTGAGTCCCTATCTTCAGAGAAGGCAGCTTGTTACTGAGAATTGAGGTTTGTACATATAAACCCACTGTTTTCAAGTCAGCATAGAAAATATCTTGGTAAAGCAGTCTTTACTCAAATAAAAGTGCATACATGGGTACTAACAGTGTCCGTCAATCCATCATTATCTACAGGCAGTTTCTAGATTTCTTGACAATAATGCCTCATCATTGGCTTCTTCGAGCTCGTCATCAAAGATGGATATTGAAGCCGGTACATGGCAAGAATCATATTCGCCAAGGCTGCGCGATAGGATACGGACCGGACAACAGAAACTGGGGTCCGCGATCCGACAGCTCGATTCCATCTTCTCGGCTGGCCATGTCTTCTTGAGGCGGAATCCAAAGGCACAAGTTTGGGCCTTGGTGTACCTGGTGTGCCTCCACATGTGGGTCCTGTACATACTAACATCACATCCGACAGTATCAGACACTCGCCCTGGTGCTGCCTTTTCTTTGGAGTCAATAAACAAAACTGGTATTTGATCCTTTATTTTTTTCTTTTGCATTTTTCTTTTTATGCTCTACATTAACATCAATTATGAATCTGAATACTCACCACAGAATTATAATTCTATCACATTATTTTTCGTTTGGCATTTTTTTTTTCAGCAACCTGCGGCTGTTGCCTCTGCATTTTTTCCGTTCCCAATTTTTAGCCAGCATTGAAAAAAAAAATAGACAGGAAGGTGGACGCGGGTTGTCCGTGCTCCGCTTAAATTAGCCCACCAAAAATTTTACGTGAATATCCACATCTTATTTAATAAATTAAGTGATTCAAATCGTAGCCTGCGAAGCCCATGTCGCGTCCGTGTATAGCCCCCGCCTCGCTCAGAGCCTCAGACGCTCACGCTCGATCTCCTGTCCTCCACTCCTCCTGACTCGTGAGAGGTTGGGCGCGTTGAAGAGGTGGAACTCGAGCGCGGCCTGCTGTTGCTGCCGCGCCGCCGCCATGAGCATCCTGGCGACCTGCCGCGCGAAGCCGGCGCCCAGGGATTGGCCGCAGAGGCAGACGTTCTCGGACCCGAACCGGTCGATGGTCGCCCTCAGTGTCTGCAGCGCGCCGGCGAGCCGCGGAGGCTGTTCCGCGCGAGCAGGCGGAGCTCGTCCTCAGCGTCGGGCCGTATGGTCGGCGCTCGCTGCAGAGTGGTTGACATGGTATGTACAAATACATATTTTTGTTCTCTCGTGCTTGCTATTGTTGTTCATGCATTTGATGGCTACTTGAAGACTTGAACAAGGCAACAATTAATTAGCCTTACCAGTACTCAGTAGGATCAAGTAGGTGAATTAGCAGGATAAGTAGGTGTATTAGCAAGTGTAGATGACCAGCTAGCTAGCTAGTTTATAAATTTGGCTCTGGCACTCTGTCTCTAGTAATTTAATTTGGCGTTTTGCCTCTAGTAATTCAGAAGACATGGTACTCTGTACTATAAATGTGACGGAAGTTGCGGACTTTATAGATACCGTGTTGCCCGCATAAAAATTTCGTGGGCAATACATCCCACTTTCATCTTGAGAAAAAAGGTATAGGTGCCAAATATCGCCTGTTTTCCATTTCATACATCAAATCAAAGAAAACAAATTGGTAAATCGCGTGAAGAGGAATAATGCCTGAAGCTGAAGATACAAACTACAAGAGGAACAGGAAACCAATGGTTTGTGACGCTTCACGTTAATCACTGATCAGTCAAAAATCTCTCGCTCCGTTACAGGGAGATCACTCATCTTTCCAACTGGGCAGCTAGTCGGATCCACATCGGCGTCTGCGCCTCGTCGTCGTTACAGACATAAAAGATTAAAGATCGGCCCAAAGTCGTCACCTCCGGGCATCGTTATCTGCGGTCCAGATCTGGAAGGTGGAAATGAACGAACTCTACTATTTCTAATTACGAGTTGGTGACAGTGGTCCGTTTTTTTTTCTCTCGGACATGTCCACGAAACCGTTATTGTTCCTATCTTCTATATATTGGTGAACGAAGAATATTTTAATTCGGTTGGATATGCATGCATGCATGATCTGCGGCGTATCAGACCCTTATGTTAATCATCTGATTCTATTTCCAAATACTGCATGGTCGATTCTTTTTCATATACTGCACGCATACAGTTTCTAAGTTACCATGTGCCCTTGAGTTGCCATATGCATCTTTTCCATTAAATATTTACTTGCATATATAGATAAGATCATATTTTCTTTTTAGCTAATCACATATGGATATTATTCTGGCCGGTCAGCAGCATGCACACGGCTATGCATGATACGACTAGATAAGTTTGTTATCTCTATCTCTGCTAATTCTAATTAGGAGTTGGTGGTGGTATGCCCGTTCTTTATCCTCACCCCGACACGTGTGCGCACCTGCATGGTTAAGTGGGAAGCAGGCAATAGCCACCCCGGTAGATTGGATTGGATCATCTCATCACGGGAGGTAAATAAAAATACATGACTTATTTATTGCTTTCCCTTCTCCTATTGATCTGGCATTCGAATCGGTGACGATTACTCCTGGTACTTTTCGAATTGGATTGATTGATTCCATTCCGAAGGAAACAGAGTTCTAATTCATGGAGTTGGGTCTCTTCTTGCCTCTTTTCCTTTTGTTGTCTTCCTTATTCGACGATTTATTAATCTGGATTCTATATATATCTCCTCGGTTGCTGAATCTATATAACCCCACCACTTCTTGCCTCTCGTGCAGACATGTTGAGCTTATCCGTTGAGCGGAGATAATGGGCGACCTTTCTAATCTCGTCGACGCGGCGTAGGGGCAGGTCGCCAGTGGAGGCTGGTGACGTTGCTGGAACTCGCCGTGATGGATGATGTCAATAGGTTGAGGGAGGCGCTCGCGGGGAAGGCGAGGAGCGGTGGAGCTAGTTGATGGAGTGGGGCTATGGTATGGCCGGAGTAAGGTGTACGAGTTACGCACGCCGTTGATGGTGGTAACCACATACGGATGACGCCTACCTCTTCAATGCCTTTGCGTCTATGAAGCAGCAGATGATGTCTCTTTCGGTCGATCGATCGATCTCGAATTACGGCGTTACAAATTTACAATCCCAAGTGCTGTAATGTTATTATTTAAGTTAGTGAAATTAAAGATAATTTTAAGCTCGAGTTTGTAAACAGGTGATTGAAATTTGTATGCTTCGATGAATTGATTTAAACATTTAATCATTGCACATTCAGAGTGAACATTATTATTCAAATAAAGTTAGTACTCTTTGCAAATAACTTTTTTATCACAAATTGAGTTTTCGTAGCATCGCACGGGCACATAGCTAGTACGGAATAACGCAAAGGCTTTTGGTGAAGAAGGGCCTCCACAACAAATCAATTAAATACTAGCTAGAGCAGTGCTTCTATGCTATCCATTTCGATACATGTTTTATAAATTTTGAAGTAAACAAGGAGATAAGTAATCACTTTAATATTTTGTAACTTTAAAAATGATGAGCATAGAGGCACCTATCAACTAATTAGCTCTTACTATTGTTGAACAAATTAAATTAATTTAAATTAAACTCCAAAAATTATTATTTTCACATCGATGGAAGGATTTTGAATTTAGATAAACTTAGAAAAAAAATCATTTGGATTTAAAATGTGGGGAACAAGCCCTCCAAATTTGACCCGGGAGGAAATTCCAGAAAAACTGACAGGTTGGGCCAGGATTTTATGTTATTATTGAATTATTTTTATGAGGGAAAATGCTTAGCGACTGATATGTGTGGTACAACTGGGTTTTTAATTTTTTTTATTAGAAGACTGATAGGTGGGTCGGTTTAAATAGATTTCCTAATGATCTTGGGCCCACATGTTGTAGTAACATTAAATACTAATTAACTCAGCTAATTAGTGATTTGCTTAATGTAATCCTGCGCATGGGACTCACTTGTTGACGTCATGTTGTCTTCTTCCTCATCCGAAAAGGTTTGAGAGGAGGCAACCATGGGTATGGCTCGGGTCCAAGCTCGGCACTGGGGAAGGAAGGGGTGGCTACCTTTCATGACCCCCAAAATGGGTTGTGGTGGTCTCGGCAACCAAGGTGATGGTGACGATGTGGCGGGAGGCGGTCTAAGGCGACAGCAAGGACGACAGCGGCGCTATTGTGTACAAGGGAAACTACGAAATGCTAGCGAACACTTCAAATTGAGATGGGCTGGAGCATCTACCGGCTCTCATGATGCTAGAGGTGCTCTTGGCAATAAGGATGAGGCGGCAAGCCGGGCTATCCATGGCGGCCCGCGGCGGTGCTACAGTCATCTAGGAGCGTCGTTGACTAGCCTACCTTGTTTGCCACATCAGGGAACACATGGGAATAGAAGAATTCACCGCGGGGTGAAGTGAGGAAGGAGATTGGTTGTGGCGGCAAGGCATGAGCGTACCTTGACTAGCGACAAGGAAGAATGGGACATTTCGGCGACACTGGTGCATGGCTGAGAAGAAGAAAGGGCGCATCAGCAAGGGGTGATCGAGGCGAACACGAAGGACATGACCTTCAATGTCAAAGCTCACCAAGACGAAAGGGACGGGGCCAGCGACGGTGGCGATGGGCTCAGGTCGTGGTCTGCGGATCCCTGGGTGCTTGGAATAATGATTGATGTTGCCACGGATCTCAGGGCAGCAAGGCATAGCTATTGGAGCGGTCAATGCTGCCACTACGAGCTGAAACACTAGCGCCCCAACACTGTTGGTTCGGTTAATTCGGTTTTCTGATTAACCGAAATTTTCTAAACCAAGCCAGCTGATGCCAGTGAAAGCAACCGCGAGGGAGTGTTCCGCCAAATGGGCTCTCATGTCCGGCCGGTAGGGGCCCACCAAGACAACGCTAAATGGGCTCTCGTGTCCACCAAATGAGGAAGACCACCTGCATCACGCTAATGCCAGGGAATGCCAGGGAAAGTGTGAAACCACGCTAATACAGCAGCAATTGTGAAAGTAACCACTGAATTTCCATAGGACAACTAAATACCAACAAACCAAACTAATCAAATCCAAATATCCCATATAAGCATTTGGTACTCAAAGCCTTTAGATCAAAAGGCATTGTACTGACAATAAAGACATGGGCCTTCTGACAAATTGCAACTACTGGCTTTCCCAATTGAGCTAAACGTGCACTATAGCAAGTCTCCTTCTCACCAAAAAACTCATAGGACAAAGGATATGTAAGACACTAAGTTATTATCCTGACTAACATATGTCGAAGGCAACAAAATGACAAGGAAAATTCCTCAATCGCTATGAAATATGCCAATATGCAGAACCAGTTTTTATCGGTACGGCAAATCTCTTAAGCACAAAAATTGTTACTTTTAACTTCCGCAGCATGTTCAAAGATGAGTGCTCAGAGAGATGGGGGACCTTCTTCTTCAAGAAGATCCATGTGCTTAGAGGATGACCTAGGGCAGCACCGAGAGGTGCCTGCAGGCTGCGGCTAGTGCCGCTGGTTCGTGTCGGGAGGTGCCTACGGCCGGTGCCGTTGGTTTGCGAGGGCCGAGGGGAACCACTGAGGATCGAGCCGGGACTCCGGGAGCCCGGTGCCGGCTCACCGCAACCCAGTGGTGCGCGAATCCGTTGAATCGCGAGAGAACTAGGGTTGGCGATTGGGGGATTGCATGATTAGGAACTATCGAAATCGAAACGGGTTGGTTACTTGGTTGGGTCGTGGCCCGTGGTCGTGCGAGACACTGTGAGACGGATTGGTTTATTTGGTAATTTGGTTTTTTCAGTTTCTGAACTTACAAAACCGAACCGTAAACCGAAAACCAAATAGTACTAAAATAAAAACTGAACTGCAAACCGAAAATCAAAATAATCGGTTTATTCGGATTGATTCGGTTTTTCGGTTTCAGGTTTAAAAGTGTCCACCCCTATTACCATTCTTGCATCCCTTCTCACGATGGTCACGTACAAGCGAGGCCTAGCTTGCTGCTCTTTATGGTATTTGGTGTGACGTCCATCTAAAGGAAAAAGTGTCTATTTTTCACCATTTATTTTTTTAAATACTAATCAAGTCTGGCCTATCACTGTAACTAATCAAGGAACTTGTCTAACAAATTTATGTTTGTTTAGTAACTTGGCCGAAGAGTTGGGGATACGCACAGTAGTGTGCTCCCGAGGTGAAAATTAGAGAAACTTCAGAGGACCGAGAGAAGGCGGTTGGGGAATGTGAAATTATACATACCAAACACATCCCAAAAGAAATCTTGCAGAGATTGTTAGTTGACTCGCAACTGATTTGGGGGTGTCTTAATTTTCCTTGGATACATTAGCTAATTTGGACTATGAAGAGGATAGACATTATTAAACGCGTGGAGCATATGAATGAAATTCTTAAGTTGAGCCACTTAGCGCTGACTTGATGTAGTATCGCCAAGTGTCTTCTTAGGGAGAGATGTCGGTGGTTTACCCTGAAACGTTCTGATACTATATATTGTTGAGAACCTCGCTATCGAATAGTCCGGGTTTCGACAGATTGAAAGTGGAGAATAGAGACACAAAGGGATTGGAGGAAGTAATCTATTATTTCTGATTGCATGTGTACAATGGGGTCAACCCCTCCTCCATATTTATAGTTTTCGCCTAGGGTTTCGGCTGATGGGCCAAAGTGGGCCTTCGTGGGCCACCAAGTTTCCTAACACTCCCCCTTGGCCCTTTGCCGCGAGATGCATATGCCTCATCAAAACTCCAGGGAAAAAGCCAGTGGGAAAAATACTTGGAGAAAGAGTACATAGCATACGCTTGCGTTGTGTTGCACGAATTGCCTCATTAATACCTTATATAAGAAAACTTCCGTGAAAAACTTACTAAGGAAAAAGAGTACAATCTACCCAATCTTCAATGCAAATCTTCGAGATTCACGTTGGATACTCAAGCTTCTCGTTCAAGATTTACTTAGAAATATGTGAAAGTTTTCCCCCTGAAATCTGCACTTCTCTAAGTCTCATCATCCCAATTCCTTTAACACACCTTTCAAAAGTAGATGCAGGGAGTGACTTAGTGAATAGATCTGCGAGATT
This sequence comes from Guadua angustifolia, assembly GCA_036346375.1. Lineage (NCBI taxonomy): Eukaryota > Viridiplantae > Streptophyta > Magnoliopsida > Poales > Poaceae > Guadua > Guadua angustifolia. Next base: position 47,390,371 of record CM070506.1, on the reverse strand, counting down.
CTCACACGATTTAGTGTGCAGTATCTTGATCTTGTTCATTTTATGCATTTCATGAGCATAGAAGACTTGGGGTTGATGTGCTTCGTGAGGTTACTTTTCACATATCCCATTTGCACTTGAGCAATACAAGCTGCATTGTCTTCATAAATTATAGTGGGGGTTTGCTCAATATTCAGACCACATGACTTCTGGATGTGGTGAACTATTCTTCGAAGCCATGTATATTCTCGGAAGGCTTCATACAAAGCGATGATTTCCGAGTGGTTTGTCGACGTCGAGACAAGAGTCTGCTTAGACGACTTCCAAGAGATTGCCGTTCCACCACAAAGGAAGACATACCGGTTTGTGACTTGCCGATGTGGTCGATAAGCACCCAAAGCATCGACGTAGCCAACCAAATTCAATTCATTGTTCCTTTTGAAGAACAAGCCAAGGTCTTTACTTCCTTGGAGGTAACGGAAGATGTCCTTTATTCCCTTCCAATGCCTTTTGATAAGTTCGCGACTATACCGCTAGCAAGTTCACGGCTAACGCAATGTCCTACCGGTGCTATTTGTGAGGTACATGAGTGCTCCAACTGCACTCAAATATGGGAATTCCGCCCGTGACTTCCTCCCTCTTCCCTAGGCTCAGATGGGTCTAAGTCTGCTTGTAACGACCTTGACCATTGGAGTCTTTGCGAGAATATGTCTTTTCAAAACTGAATTTTCTAACACTTTTGAGTGTAGGATGATTGGTGTACCAAGATTCCTCCTTGACATGCTCAAGCCGCAAGCCTAAACAAAACTTGGTTTTACCCAAGTCCTTCATTTCGAACTCAGACTTCTAGTATGAGCAAGCTTCTTCAATTTCTTCATCCGTCCCAATAATGTTCAAGTCATCCACATAGACGAAGATTATACAAAATCCATTCTGGAATCGTTGTATAAATACACATGGACAATCTTCACTATTTGTGTAGCCTTTCTTGCGAAGAAAGTCGCTCAAATGATTGTACCACATTCTTCCTGACTTCTTTAGCCATACAGTGATTTCTCTAATTTCACACTGTATAGGTTTCTATTTGCTCTGTCTTAATTCGGAATAGGGATACCTTCTGGTCTTTCATGTATATTTCTGAATCCAAGTTTCCATATAGATATGCTGTGACAACATCCATCAGTTTTATTTTCAACTTCAAGTTGACTGCCATTGAGATCAAGTATCTAAAGATAATTCCTCCCATGACCGGAGAATAGGTTTCTTCATAATCAACCCCAGGACGTTGAGTGAAACCTTACGCAACAAGCCTTGCTTTGTACCTTACAACTTCGTTGTTTTCATTCCTTTTTCGAACAAAGACCCATTTGTGACCTACGGGGTTTATATGGGGAGGCGTGTGGCATACTGGCCCAAACACCTCTCTTTTGTTTAGAGAGACTAATTCTAAGGTGATTGCCTTCTTCCATTCTTCCCAATCTAGCCTTTTCTTACATTCTGCGAGAGATGTAGGCTCGGGATTATGGTCGATGATTATGGCAATCTTCTTTGCGTAGTATGCATGGACATTGGTTGTTGCTCTATTCAGGGATTCTCTGGTTATTACAAAATTTATGACCATTTCATCATGGGGTGCTTCTTAATGCACTTCTGCTTGCTCTTCTTTGATATTCCCCATCGCAGGAGCAAGTCCCTTTAGTTTTTCATCGCCTATGTGTGCGCACACATTATTTCCGGTGGCTTCCTGCAATGGAAGGTTCAGATCTAGAATTGCCTTTCCCATAGGCTTCTTTCCAGTGCCAGGTCTCAACTGGCTCCCCTTCTTGCTTTGGGGCATTTTCGTGATTGGTTATGGTAAGTCCTCTTGCCCTTTTTTCTCCAGACGTCTCCGGGTACTTTGGGTTTGAGAACCTAGATTTCCTATCCTTTTTATTTGAGGTCTTTGAACAGGATGAGGGATACCTTCTGCTTTCTTTGGTATTTCAACCCTCTCTGGTGCATTTCTAGCAGGTACATGCGACTTAACCACGCTCTTCAGATCACAAAAATGATCAGGCAGTTCATTTGCGAGGTTTTGCAAATCAATTATCTTCTGGACTTCTTGATTTGCTTCATTAGTGTGGGGGGTCATGAGCGGGGATTCCAGTGGAATGCCATATGATTTCCCGGTATTTTTCATCCAAAGGTTGATTTCCTCCCCCTAATGATGGGAAACGATCATCGTCAAATATTATAATCAGCGAATCAGGTTGTATGCAAGTCTCCAGTCATGGATTCCAAATATCGGATTATGGATGCACTCTCATAACCAACATATATCCCAAACTTGCGGAGGGGGCCCATTGCAGTGCGCTGTGGGGGTGGTATGGGTACATACACCATACAACCAAATTTTCTAAGATGGAAAATCTTCGGGATAACCCCTTGCACTAGCTGCATAGGTGAATGGATGTTGTAGGCCGATGGTCTGAAATTGATGAGTGCTATTGCATGCAGGACTGCGTGTCCCCAACAATTGTTGGGCAAGTTACAACCCAGCAAAAGTGGTCGTGCTATGAACTTGATCCTCTTTATTAGTGCTTCAGCTAGTCCATTTTGCGTATGGACGTGTGGTACAGAGTGTTCAACGGTTATTCTAGTTGTTGTGCAATAATCATCAAATGCCTTAGAAGTAAATTCGCCGGCATTGTCCATTCGAATGGACTTCACACGATGATCAAGAAATGCATTCTTAATTCTGATGATCTGCGAGATCAGTTTTGCAAAAGTATGATTTCTTGTTGACAGCAAACATATGTGCGACCATTTTGAGGAGGCATTAATCAGTACCATGAAGTACCGAAATGGCCCTGATAACGGCTGAAGTGGGCCGCAAATATCCCCTGGATGCGTTCCAGGAATGCAGGAATTTCATTTTGCACTTTCATAATAGAGGGTCTAGTTATTAATTTCCCGGTGGCACATGCATGGCACACAAAATCTTCATGATTCGGGAAATTTTTAACATTAATGGTATGACCTTGCGAGTTGTTAACTATGTTTCTCATCATTCTAAGACCAGGATGACCTAATCTACAATGCCATAAAGAAAATAATTCAAAGCTTCGAAAGACAGTCTTCAAAAAAGTATACACTTCGGGTGCATGTATTTTCATGTAGTACAACCTAGATTCATATGAGGGACATTTTTCTAATACCATTTTTCCACATACCGCGTGCTTCACAATGTACAAACATTCTTTGCTATTTTCTTCATTTGTTTCTACGTGAAACCCATTGGCGCGAATGTCTTTAAAACTCAAGAGAGTGCGCGTTGATTCAGGGTACAGGATGGCTTCTTCAATGACCAAAGTAGTACCCACTGGTAATATAATTGTGGCTCTTCCGGAGCCTATTATATATGAATCGCTTCCTGCGATCGTAGTAATCTTTCCAGCATTCTTCGTGATTGACTGGAAGTACTTAAACTCTCTTAAGATGGTATTTGTTGTGCCACTATCAACGATGCATATCTCCTCTATTAGGGCGCTACACAGACTCTATACAGAAATATAATGTTAATCAGATAGCGGCAAGATAATTCAAACATTGCTTGCAAAAATAGAATACTGGAATAAAGGATAAATTGCATATCCATTCATGAGAAAGTTTGTGCTCTTCTAGAGCTTACAAATCATTATTCAAAATGCACTAGGCAACCATAAAAAGAAAATACTAATAATGCAATTAATGCATTAAACAGAATCTGTAAAGAATGCATTGACTTCTGCCTATATATCATCAATAGGGGTCTTTTCTTCAGTTGCCATGAGCTTGGCTGCTGCATCGATGTCCAGGCTAGACTGAGAGGACGAAGCAAGTGGAATGTTAGTGTCCATGGTGTCATCATCGCCTACCTTGGCGAAATGTGCCTCTGCTGGTGTATTGTCTTTGGCCTTCTTCTTGGCTTGATATGTATTGATGACATCTTTGAATTCCCGACATATCTTGGACCAATGTCCCCAAGTGCCACATCTGAAGCATGTTTGGTTCTGCTGTCCATACGGCTTCGTGGGTGGCTTCTCCTTGCCATCCTGCTTCTCATGGGTTTTGGATTTTCCTTTGGCCTGATACTTCTCTTTTCCACCTTTCCGGCCTTTCTTCCTTTGAATGGGCTTTCTCACCTTGTAGTTGTTGGCATTGACTTTTGTGCCAATGCCTCTTCCAGATAGCTGTGAGACGAAATTCTTGTGAAGAACGTCATCTTGTGACTCAGCAACTTGCATAACATTAATCAGTTTGCTATACTCCTTGTATGCGTCCTAACGATAGCTGCGAGCACTCTGGATAGCATTAGGGTGAAAAGTGGAAAGAGTCTTCTCAATCTTCTCATTAGTGATCTGCTTGCCACATAGGGAGAGATTGGTACATATTTTGTGCAAGGCAGAATTGTACTCGGCCACTATTCTGTAGTCTGCAAACCTCAGGCGAACCCAATCTTGCTGTACTTGGGGCAAGATGGTGTACTTGAGCTTCTCGAACCGCTTCTGAAGTGCAGTCCATAGCTCAAGTGCACTTTCCACAGCCATATATTCATTCTTCAAAGTGGCTGAGAGGTGATGCCTAAGGAAGTGCAAAGCTTGGTCGTTCTGCTCGGCTGTAGGTTGCGTGTCCTTCGAGGACCCTAAGCCGATGGCAGCTCGGAGCTTCTTGCCCCCAAGTACGATCTTCACATTTGATGCCTATGTGAGGTAGTTTTGACCACGCGGGCCGTTCTTCAAATTCACGGTTCACAATGCCGACATCTGCATGTTTACTTAAATTCGTCATTAGATTATCGTGTGTAATCCGATAAAAGAGGTTGCAAAATTCATAAAATACTGAAATTAAATTCTAATGAATTTCTAGTAAGTGAATAGAAAGCAATAAATGCAAAAATTCATAAATACAGAAAGGAAGGCTAAGATCAGAGCCAAATAATTTTCTAGGATTTTCTGGCAATTTTTCATAATTTTCTGTTATTTTTAATCAATTTTTTGAATTTCTTATTGGATTTCAGAAAAAGAAAGAAAACAAAACAGAAAATATACTACTTGCAGTTTACAATGAGTTTTGACGGTTTGGGCTGGTGTAGAATAGGTCTGGCTTGGGCTGTGAAAACTTATTGGACCCATGTACAGCGGAAGTTAGATTGATTTCCGACGAAGTGGTCTAGCAACCCGTCCGTCAGTCAGTCCGGGGAGCTTTCAACGTTGGGCTTATAAGCTTATTGTGGGGCCCCAAAACTCTGGCTCGACAAGTCAGCGTTGGATGTAGGCATGTAGCACAATACTTAGGGTGTGTTTGGCAGAGATTCAGCTTCTTCAGATTCGTGAATTTGGTGAAGTTTGAAAATTTTAGCTTCACAGTATTCGTGAAGTCAAGTCGTGAGTACATTAATAGTGTTTAGATAGATCATCTTGTTTACATTTTAGACCAAAAATATAAACTTAATTCACTTTATTTTAGCCTACAAGTTTCAGATTTCAGGTGAAGCTGGAATCCGGAGCTCTACCAAACAGGCCCTTACTTGCTTTGGTTGTGCTTTCAGCACTGTTCTAACACCAGCATGTTGACACGCGGCAAGTGCGAGTGAGTGATGCAACGCTGGCACGATGAAGGCTGGATTTTTTTAAAAAAAAATTGGTTAAGAGCTCTTGCTTTAACTTAAGAACAAATAATTAAAGCATGGAAGGCCACAGAGGATACACAACACAAAGAATTGTTATTTCATCTCACCTTCTCCAAGTGTGGTTTTTTTTACGAAATTTATTCTCTTCATGTGAGCCCTCTCTCTTTCTCGCAACACTAGGTCTAGGTTTCTTGCCCCCAAAAAGAAGACTACCTGCAATTGAGGCATCCGGGTTTAAGCCTAGATGAGTGAGGGGTTCGACGACAATCTTCATTAACAAAGTAGCATTCGGTTCTAGTGAAAGATGGAATCATGGAACATCTTTTGAACAACTGATGAGCTGCACCGACGAGCACTCTCGATCTATGCATGTCCATGCGGCCACGAGACATTTGGCCGGTGCGTGAGCTCGAGTAACGGAGTGACCTCTTGTTGTCAGATGTTAAAAGTGCGTACAAGTGCATTGTTGACCACTGTAGGGCTCACCAACCCAATTGCTGCAACTGAAAGCTCATGCCTATGACGATAACCGAGAGATCATATAGTGGTCTACTCATGTTTGTGATGAATAATTAACTGTGTTTTGAGCCTTTGATGTTTAAGGTTGAGTTTGGTTTAAACTTGATTTGGATTTGAATAATTTGGTTTGAGTGGTCATGGATTTGTGACCACAAGGGAGGTTATCCCTAGAGTGGTTGTGACCACTATGAAAATGGTCATGACCTCTGTGATCACTATGGAGGTCGTTCTTAGAGTGATTGTGACCTTTCATGGAGTAGTTGTGACCTCTATGGCCGTTAGAGAGATCGTGACCACTGTGGGAGCTGTTGTGACCTCTTTGAGAGTGATCCTAAGCCTTTGTGACTCTCAGGAAGTGGTCATGACCAATGTAGGATTGGTCGTGATCCCTCTGAGGGTGGTCGTAAACCCCTGTGACCACTTAGGAGTGGTCTAAGCCTATATAAGAATGGTCGTGACCTCTCCATAAGTGGCCTTGAGTGGTTTAGATCTCTATAGGAGTAGTTGTGACCTCTCAGAGAGTGGTCATGAATGATTATAATCTCTATGAAAGTAGTCGTAACCATAATAATAGTTGTCTAGACTATTGTGAGAGTGGTTCTAACCTCTATATGAGTGATCCTGACCATGAAGGAGTGATCTAGATCTTTGTATGAGTGGTCTTAAGTGGTACAACCAAGTGTGGCTTTGAGTGGTCACAGGCTATATGATCCAAGGTGGGATCTTCTGATATGATTTTAGATATTGCTATGTGATGGTTTTCTTGTCCGTGTTGGTTGTAGGACTTCAATGCTAGGTCATGTGAGACGGAGGAGACCAGGACTAGGCTATAAGAGTTGAGGTCCAAAAAGGTCAAAGGATGCTGAAAGATGACTGAGACTGGGAAGTGGTTGCGAGCAAGGAAAACAAGGAATTGAAGTGCTGAATGTGGCAGGCAACGTCATGGATTGGGACCAAGCTCAGGGTGGAGTCTAAATCCAGAACGGTCAATGAAGCTAAAGTTATCACTCCAAAGGTATGGTTAAAACATGTGGTATTGTTGGGTTTTGGGTTAGCCTATGTATGAGAATGAAAGTAAATTTGCACCTCTGGATGAGATTTCTTGAGGTTCAAGAATATCATCTAAGGGTAGAATTTCCAAAGTGCTATAAATAAAGGGGGAGGAGTGCCTCTCCCTGTGCGCGCCTTGTGCATGATTTTGGTATTCTAATGTTTTTTGAGCTTTTACTCACCTAGTTGTGAGGCTTTGTAAACCATCTTTTTAAGAAATAGAAATAGTTCCAAACTTCTAATGTAAGAATTTTATTCATGTTTATGCTTACATTTTAGTTCTTACTTTACTTTGCTTGCAATTATCTATTTCTACACTCTCTTGGTTCTTTTTTATCCTTCTTGCTTCATCTTGAGCCAAGAATAAGCGATTGATAGATGGTATATATCTAGAACACATATCAATCATTTCTCTAAGTTCTTGATCATAAACCAATCTGTTGTAGCAAGAAGAAAGTCCTTAATAAATCGCATTCCTTTTGTTTTGGGAGTTGATCATGCCTTGGTTTAGCTTGCTTGGACGTGTCGGAGTTAATCCATCTCAGTTTTTATTTTTGAGATCGTATTGCTTTTACTAATTATCTGAGAGCATTAGACATTTATCCAGTATTGCCTTGGCTAAGCACTTTAGTTTGTGCTTTTGAAAAAGTGACTAGAATACTCTTTTTCCGGTACTAAATTTGGTGTTCCGTTTTGTTGGCTTTATAGAAGAGGGGTTACAATGCTTTTGGAGGTGAAATTTTTTATCTAACTCCTATTCACGTCCTCTAGTCGTTATTTCGGTCTTTTTAGTAACAGATAGTATCTGACTAGTTTTTTTCCTGATCAATCAATGGGATTAGTCTGGGGGTGGCAAAGGAAGGTCATCTTGATTTGCCAACAATGCATTTGCCTCAATGGCGACCCTCGGTTAAATTGAGGCGTGTTATCTAGATAGCTAGTGCACAATGAAATGTGTTCTGCTTAGGTAAGTCTCAGCTCCAACCCGACTGGAAAATAGCGGTATGTTTTTACCGCCCTTCAGTACTCCGTTTGACATGTGTACGCAACCTCATGCAGCAAGCTCCAGCTTCACGGCAACTTAATCCTGTCTGCACAAAGTTAAGGCCTGTTTGGTAGAACTTCAGATCCCAGCTTCTTCTGAGATCTGAAACTTGTAGGCTAAAATAAAGTGAATTAAGTTTATATTTTTAGTCTAAAATGTAAATAAGATGATCCATCTAAACACTATTAATGTATTCACAGTTCCAGCTCCACGAATTTGGTAGAGTTAGAAATACCTAGCTTCACCAAATCCACGGATCTAGTGAAGCTAGAGCTCTACCAAACACACCCTTAGTTCTTATCCGGAGTTTACCATCCCTAGATGAACAGAGTCTTCTAAAGAGGTGCAAAAGTAGTCAGACATGCGCTCGAGATTTTGAGGGCAAAAGGAGTCGGCTAACCTCCAACTTGCACGTAGAAAACCTCTCCTCCTCATCAGACTCCATCACTCAGCACTGCCGTATATAAACTAGCAATAATACTGGAGCTTGTCGTGATCATGCTCCACTGGCATGCACGTTGATCAATTGCAGCAGTGGAGCTGGCCTTGTGTTTGTTTTACTCTTGGGAGTTGCTAGCACACTAGAGGCCAAAAGGTCGGCAAATGCTTGTGCCATGCCAGACCGCCGTGATCAGTGCGAAGATGATTCTACATCAGAACTTTTCAACCCGCCCAGCTAATCCAGTATTTCATCACACGAATATATATGCTTTACCTGGATAATTCGATTCCATGGTATTGGATAGTGTGCCCCTGAAATTAGGACCGAAATGAAATAGAAAGAAACGGAAATCTTTTCAGTTGCTCATCAGCTCATGTATTTCAGCTTGTCAAGCTGTCTGATTATCTCCCCTGCACTCAATTATAAGCTAGGATGGAAGTGAAACAAGTTTGAAACATAATTTGCTTGCAAAAGTCCAGAATCGGACTAGATAAATGCAAGTGGCTGGATTTCGCTTGATTCTGATCTAGATATCAAGCAGCAAGGAATTAGCAGCAATGATTACATCGATTCTTCGCTTCATGAATGCGCGGTACAACCTTTTTATCTTTTGTACGGTGCTGAAAATGTAATACTAGTACGGGGCAGATAAACTGCGATTGTAGGGGAAAGAAATGAAATTCAATAGTGCTAAGATCGCTATCGAACTTATTACGAACATGTTTAGGGGGTTTTGGTTTGTGTTTTAGGGTAACAAAATTATAACTTACGGGTTGGTATCTACCGAACTAACCTAGTACTAGACAGAGGGAAACTAATTAACTCCTTTTACGTCCAAGTATCAAGTGTTATGTCTGTGTATGATAATCACCCAAGGCGGCGATATCAAGCCAACGCCTCGTTTTATCGGGCATTTTCCGAAATTAGCATAGTTTAATTTAATATAATTTTATTTATGGTTTGGAATTATTTTGACATGTATTCGTACGTGTTCCCCTCGTTTCTTGCTTTCTGGCTGCAGTCCACCAAGTTAAACAATGGAAGAAAAGAACAGCGAAGTCGTATCCGACAACATCCAAAAGTGCAGATGACAGCTAACAACTAGGAGCAAAGTAGTAGATTCATTCGGGTGCTTCTTTTCGTTATCTTTCCAATGAGCCAAAGAACACCTTGATCGGAGTTACGAGTCAAAAGTTATGGCTATTTTCACAAATATACTCGGATTTCGTATTTGCAAACTAGAATCGGTGCCTAAAAGAATATAATCGGAGAGCTCATCGTGTGATGATTTCGGATAGCACAAGAACACCAAAATCAAAGGTATGAGTAAAAAATTATGGTGTTTTTACAAATTTTATGAATAGTAATGGCACATATATTGCAAGCATAATTAATAGTCAAAAGTATAGAAAATAAATTTGAAAGTTTTAAATTTTGCTAATTACCTCTATAGTTTGCTAATTACCTATATAGTTTGCTAATTTGAAATAATTGGAAATCAATGTTCGGGTACTTCACGGGGTTAAGAGGAAGAGGGATGTATTATATGTTAGATGTTATCATATCACCACTAAAATACTTGATCTTATAAGAGCTATGAAGTTAAGCATGCTTGGATGAGAGTAGTAATAGGATGGGTAACCTCCTGGGAAGTGAAGTTCTTGTGTGACATTAAAAATGTTCGAATCCAATCATAATTCTGAAATTGAGCATTCTTAGGCGAGAGAAGTATTATGATGGGTGATTTCCTGGGAAGTTCATATCATCAGTGATGGTTCTTGGCTAGAACCGTCATTGATAACATTTACGAACTGTCATTAATGTGCATTTTTCTAGTAGTAGTGCTTAAGACTTTATGAAGTATTATTCTACAGACTACAGGACATTTCTTTTGGGGTGTATTTGTTTATTGGATGGGAATTCTAACGGCCTAGATAATTACGATGATGTGGCGCTCTCTTATCTTATTATATGCCCTCAACTTTAGGGTCCCTTTGTTTGAACTTAAGTTTAGAATATACATACTTTTTTTTTAGAAAAAACATAACTTTGGAAAAGAGAAACCAAACAACCGAGGTAATTGTATTGATGTGGCGTTCTCTGGTCTGTTTGCTCTCAACCTTAGAATAGGGATTACAGACGTGCAATGAAAGTGCTCCAATGGTTTTTTATAAAACATTGGTGGAGCTCTTCTCGTTCCAGACTTCCAGCTACTTGATAAACCATTAATAACTTTGCTTCCAATAACAAACCACCAATGCACTTGAGAAACCAGCTGCACCGTAACTCGTAACACCATGAGAGCGCTAACCATCCTCACCTCGGCCGTCCTACTCACTTCCTTGTCTCTTTCGGCAAGTGAACAGCAGAGCATTCTATGGCACGGCAGCTCCGTCGCCGTGGAGGACGCTTACGACCACGTCCTAGTGTCGCCAAGCGGCAACTTCTCGTGTGGCTTCCACAAGGTGGCAACCAACGCCTACACGTTCGCCATCTGGTTCACCGCCTCGGCCGACTCCACCGTGGCGTGGACGGCCAACCGCGACTCCCCTGTGAACGGCAGGGGCTCGCGTCTCGAGTTCCGCAAGGACGGGTCCCTGGTGCTACAAGACTTCGACGGCAGGATCGTGTGGAGCGCCACGAACGCCACGGAGGCCGACCGCGCGCAGCTGCTCGACACCGGCAACCTCGTCGTGGCTGACGCCGCCGGCAACACGCTGTGGCAGAGCTTCGACTGGCCCACCGACACGCTCCTCCCGGAGCAGCCCATCACGCGGTACAAGCAGCTGGTATCGGCCTCCGCGAGGGGCCTGCCGTACTCCGGCTACTACAAATTCTACTTCGACAGCAACAACATCCTCAACCTCATGTACGACGGCCCGGAGATCAGCAGCAACTACTGGCCGGACCCCTTCAACAAGTGGTGGGACAACCACCGGACAGCGTACAACAGCAGCCGGTACGGCAGCCTCGGCAAGTACGGCGACTTCTCGGCGAGCGATCATCTGCACTTCAACGCTTCCGACATGGGCGAAGGCGTCATGAGGCGGCTGACACTGGACTACGATGGGAACCTCCGGCTGTATAGCCTCAACGCCGCCGACGGGAGCTGGCACGTCACATGGGTGGCGCTCCCGCGGCAGTGCGACGTGCACGGGGTGTGCGGCCGCTACGGCGTGTGCACGTATGGACCGGGGCCGACGTGCTCGTGCCCCGAGGGGTTCGTGGCCAGCAACACGAGCGACTGGAGCAAGGGGTGCCGGCGCGCGTTCGACGTCCAGTGCGGCGAGGACGTCTACTTCGCCAAGATGCCGCACGCCGACTTCTGGGGCTTCGACTTTAACTGCACCTACGGGCTGACGTTCGACACGTGCCGGCAGATCTGCCTCGACGACTGCAACTGCGAGGCATTCGGCTACAAGAAGGGCACCGGCAAGTGCTACCCCAAGATATCTCTATGGAACGGCCGGGCTCCGGACATCGAGCAAACCATCTACCTCAAGGTCCCTACGCTTGTCAAGAACCTGGACCCGTCCGTGCTGAGCTTCCATGGCCATGCCTGCACCGTGGACGCACAGAACGCCAGCATAAGCTCCTCGTACCTGCATGTCAGGGGGAACAAGATAAACTTCATCTACTTCTATTGCTTCCTCGCGGTCGTGTTCGTCATGGAAGCCATTTTCATCGCCATTGGGTACCTGTTCTTCTTTCGACCTGACCCGTCCGCACGACGAGTCCAGGACGAAGGGTACAGCTTGGTGTTCAAACACTTCAGGAGGTTCACATACGACGAACTATTAAAGGCTACTTGCAGGTTTAGCGACGAGCTTGGGAGGGGCGCGTTGGGAGCCGTGTACAAGGGCGTATTGGACGACGGCCGTAACGTCGCTGTGAAGCGGCTAGAAGAGCTGACGCAGGCCGACGAGGTGTTCCGGTCCGCACTGAGCGTCATAGGACGGATCAACCACATGAACCTGGTCAGGATATGGGGCTTCTGCCCCGAACACTCACAAAGACTCCTCGTCTTCGAGCACGTCGAGAATGGCTCACTGGACAAGGCCCTCTTCGACGTCGAGGGCGTCCGGTTCGTGTTAGGATGGCATTCGAGGTACAAGATCGCCGTCGGCGTAGCCAAGGGGCTGGCCTACCTCCACCACGAGTGCCTCGAGTGGATCCTTCACTGCGACGTGAAGCCGGAGAACGTACTGCTGGACGCCGACTTCGAGCCAAAGATCACCGACTTCGGTCTCGTGAAGCTGCTGAGCCGGGACTCGTCCGCCCGGGTGCTGTCCCGGGTGCAGGGGACCAGGGGCTACATTGCGCCGGAGTGGGCGCTGAGCCTTCCGATCAGCGGGAAAGCCGACGTGTACAGCTTCGGCGTCGTGCTTTTCGAGCTGGTCAAGGGGAAGAGGGTCTGCGATTGGGTGGTGGACGGGGGAGAGGAGGTGCACATGGATTTCCAGCAGCTCGTCGTGTGGCTCAAGGAGAGGATGAAGCGCGAGGATCGGCGGTCGGCGTGGTTGGAGGAGTTCGTTGATGCTCGGTTGCGCGGTGATTTCAACCATTTTCAGGCAGCCGCGATGCTGGAACTGGCGGCTTCGTGCGTGCATGAAAATCCCAACATGAGACCGAGCATGAATGCTGTTGTACAAAAACTCCTCTCGTCGGAAGATGTAGCATCATCTCACACTACTACGCTTTCAGTATCGATTAAAAAGAGTCTTTAGTAACCGGTACTGATGAGCTATCACCTATCAGCCGTATATATTTATACACATGTGTGTGTCTGGTAGCTATTATATTATATATATAATATATATGTGTACAACTTTAATTATATATATATATGTGTGTGTCCAGTAGCTATTATATTATATATATAATATATGTGTACAACTTTAATTACAACTAATATATTATATGTACACGTATTAGTTCTTTCATTCATCGGACATTTTAATGTCACACAAGGATTTCATTTTCTAGGAGGTCACTCATCCTATTAGGCCATTCCCAGTGCATAGTTTCATTTCTTAGTTTCCAAGAGTACCACATCAGCTTTTGTCTAGGTAATCGTATATCTCAGGTTTCATCTAGATGAAACTCTCTCACCTCCCATAAAACTCTCTCTATCTCTCTCTTCATAATTATCTTGCCATGTCACCAAACATGATGATGTGTCATGTCATTTAATGAGAATGAAACTCAGTTAAAACTCCCACTGGGAATGGCCATACTACTCTCCTTCAAGCACGCTTAACTTCAAAACTCTTATAAGATCCATTAGTTTAGTGGTGGTATGATAACATCTGATATATAATGTGTCCCTCCTCCCTTTAATCCTTTAATCCCGTGAAGTACCCGAATACTGATTTTCAATTATTTCAAATTAGCAAACTATAGAGGTAATTAGCAAAATTTAAAACTTACAAATTTATTTTTCATACTTTTGACTATTAATTATGCTTGCAATATTTGTGCCATTATTATTAACGAAACTTGTAAAAACACCATAACGTTTGACTGGTACCTTCAATTTTAATGTTCTTGTGCTTTCCGGAATCATCACACGATGAGCTCTCCGATTATATTCTTTTGGACACCGATTCTAATTTACAAATATGAAATCTAAGCACTTTTGTTAAAATAGCCATAACTTTTGACTCGTAACTCCAATCGGAGCGTTCTTTGGCTCATTTGAAAGATAACGAAAAGTAGCACCGAATCGATGATCGATTCGATGGTTTGTCTTGAGTGTCTTGGTGATTGAAATTCCAAAAACGTCATTTAGGGCCTCAAAACGACCTCCGAAGTTTTGAATCTGTTTTCGCCGTTTTTTCAATTATTGCAAATGGAATATTAGTTCCAATTATTTCAAATGTAATATTATTTAATTTCAATTCTTTCAAATTAGAAAGCAGGAGAGGTAATTAGCAATATTTTAAAAAAGATTATTTTTATTATTTATGACGGTTTCAAATTGGGAAGGTGGAAAAAGTTTAAATTGGATCTTATTAGTACCGGTTGGAGGCACCAATCGGTTGGTGCCTCCAACCGGTACCAATAAGAGCCCCTCTTTAATACCGGTTCATTATACGAACCGGTACTGATGTAACATCATCAGTAACGGTTGGTGCCTTGAATCGGTATTAAAGAGCTCCTCAACCAAGAGCCATTGAACCGGAATTTGTAATCGTCGATCCGATTCGAGTCCAACCAGTATTGATGGGTCGATATCAAAGGCTAATTCTATAGTAGTGTCAGCGCCATGCATGACATGTCCTAGAGCTAGAAGTCAGTCGCTCATCCATTCCTCTGTGCTAACTAGCTCTCTACGCAGTTTAACTATATGGTTATTAATACTATCTGGTTTTGCATGTAGCTGAAAAACCTTATGTCATCTTCTTTACATGTGGGACTCGGTTCTAGAGGTACTAGAGAATATCGGTGATGATGCCACTAATGCAACGCAGAAAACCACAGCCTCTGGTTTGTTAGAGAAAATGGAGAGTTTTGAATTTGTGCTTGTTTTGCATCTTAGATCAGACTATTAGGTAAGACTAATAATCTGTCACAGTGCTTGCAAAGAAAAGATCAAAATATTATTCGTGTTGTAGGGTTGATTGGAACCACAATCACAAAAAATCAAGATACAAGAGACAATGGTTGGGATGAGTTGTTCGAAGAAACGAAGGCCTTTTGTCTTCAACATTCTATCATTGTACCAAATATGTCTGATGGGGTAACAGTGAGGGGTCGTTCAAGAGGTCGTGGTGGACAAATGGTAACCTATTACCATCATTTCCATAATGAAAATTTTATTGCAGTGCACGACCAAATTATTGTTGAGATGAATAATCGGTTTGCTGAAAGATCTACTCAACTATTGAGGTGCATTACTTGTCTTGATCTAAAGAATTCTTTTGCTAATTTTGATAAAGACAGACTAGTTGAACTTGTTAAGCTTTATGCCAATGACTTCTCCCAATATGATTGTATAGTCCTTAGGGGCCAACTAGACACGTTTGTTGCAAATATGAGAGCTGATCTAAAATTTTCAAATTGTAATGATATTGGAAATTTAGCTATGAAGATGGTTGAGACAGATAGACACAAGATTTTTCCATTGGTATATCATCTTATTGAACTAGTGTTGATTTTGCCAGTTGCAACAGCAACAGTAGAGAGGGCCTTCTCAGCTATGAATATTATTAAAATTGAGTTGTGAAACAAGATGAATGATGAATGGATGAATCATAGAATGATTTGCTATATTGAGCGAGATATGTTTGAAAGCATTGATGAAGAAAAAGATGTTACAACATTTTCAAGGGATGAGGTCATGGAAGTTTGATCTATCTCGACAATCTCATGCTAGTGGTAAGCTAAAATCTTGTAATTACAAAATTCACATGATTTGTTATATATTATGCTCTCATTGACTTTATGTGGTAACTTTTCAGGTTCACGTTAGTGTGCAATTGATGATGAATAAAGTAGATGATAGTATGGACCTAATCTTCATTATTTAGGTAAACATCACACCCTCTAACTCGATGTTTTATTATGTTTTATGTTATAGTGGATTATATGGTTAAATTCATGTACCAATCATGTATTTGTGTTCCACTTTTTTAATTTCTTGGTGTGTTTAGTTTTTGCTATTTGTATATAGTTTAGTGCATTATATTTTAGCCCGGGGCTTAACAAGATCCTGGCTCCGCCACTGATCCCCTTTGAGCTTTGACGAGAGGAATTGACATGGTGGCCAGAGTGCTACATTGTCCTCACTTGACCTATGGAGGAAAATCTAGGGTCATTGTTCAGCCATTCTAGAAGAGGAATGGATGTCTAAAGTTAAATTATATATGCATTTCCTATAATGTTAATTGCTGAATATGCACGATGTTAAATCATATACACATCCTGTAATGTCAATTCTTGAATGTAGTTTTGGTATGAGCAGCATGTGGTTGACATGGTATATACAATTACATATTTTTGGTCTCTCATACTTGCTATTGTTGTTCATGCACTTGATGACTACTTGAAGACCTGAACAAAGCAACAATTAATTAGCCTTACCAGTACTCAGTAGGATCAAGTACGTGAATTAGCAGGATAAGTAGGTGAATTAGCAAGTGTAGGATGACCAGCTAAGCTAGCTAGCTTATAAATTTGGCTTTGGCCTTTGCCTCTAGTAATTTACTTTGGCGCTTTGCTTTTAGTAATTCAGAAGGCATGGTACTCTGAACTATAAACATGACGGAAGTTGCGGGCTTTGTAGATGCCATGTTGCTCGCATAAAAATTTTGTGGGCGATACGTCCCACTTTCATCCTGGGAAAAAAAATGGTATAGGCGCCAAATATCGCCTGTTTTCCATTTCATACATCAAATCAAAGAAAACAAATTGGCAAATCGCATGAAGCGGAATAATGCCTGAAGCTGAAGATACAAACTACAAGAGGAACAGGAAACCAATGGCTTGTGACGCTTCACGTTAATCACTGATCAGTCAAAAATCTCTCGCTCCGTTACAGGGAGATCACTCATCTTTCCAACTGGGGCAGCTGGCCGGATCCACATCGGCGTCTGGGCCTCCTCGTCGTTACAGACATAAAAGATCGGCCCAAAGTCGTCACCTCCCAGCTCCAGATCAAAGACCGCCGTATCGTAGCCGGGTATGTCCAGGGCGGAGGCGCAGTTCGCCCCCCTTTGGAGAGGAGCATGCAGCAGTTTTTTCTCTTGAGCGGTGCTTCCATGCATCCTTTTCTCAATATAAGTTATATAAATTTTAAAGTAAATAAAGATATAAGTAATCATAATCTATCTTACATTTATACTTTATTATTTATACTTTTAAATAATGTTGAGAGGTGCTTTTATGCTTTTCTTTTTTACAGCTGTATAAATATTAAAGCATGAATGAATTGTAGATAGTGATTAATTACCCTTTTAATTACTTTAAAATTTATACAACTTGTAATAGGAGAGAAAGATTAAAACGCTGCTCCGGTGCTCGTCTTCCGAGGCCCGCAACCGAATCGACTGAGCAACCCATACGGCGCGGCCTGGCCCACTCTGATTTCGAGGCCGAGATAGTTTGTTCTGGGTCGCATCTTCGCACGTGACCCTGCCGCAGATGTAAACGGTTTTATCTCCTCATCAATCTGAGCCGCAAAATATGGATCAAGCGGTCCTCGTTATCTGCGGTCCAGATCTGGAAGGTGGAAATGAACAATACGGACTAACGCAAGGGCTTTTGGTGAAGAAGTGCCTCCACAACAAATCAATTAAATACTAGCTAAAACAGTGCTCCTATGCTATCCATTCTTATACAAGTTTTATAAATTTTGAAGTAAATAAGGAGGTAAGTAATTACCACCTATCTTTTATTTATGCTTTAATATTTTTGTAATTTTAAAAAATGATAAGCATAGAAGCACTTCTCAACTAATTAGCTCTTATTATTGTTGAACAAATTAAATTAAACTCCAAAAATTATTATTTTCACATTGATGAAAAGATTTTGAATTTAGATGAACTTAGAAAAAAATCATTTGGATTTAAAACGTGGAGAACAAGCCCTCCAAATTTGACCCGAGAGGAAATTCCACAAAATCGTTATAGATTGAGCTAGGATTTTCTTTTATTATTGAATTATTTTTATGAAGAAAAATGCTCAGCAACTGATATGTGTGGTACAACTGGGTTTTTATTTTTTTACTAGCTATGTGCCTGTGCGTTGCAACGGAAACTCAATTTGCAATAAAAAATTTATTTGCAAAGAGCACTAACCTTATCTAAATAATAATGTTCACTTTAAATATGCAATGGTTAAATATTTAAATTAATTCATCAAAGCATACAAATTTCAAGCACATACATACAAACTCAAACTCAAAATTATCTTAAATTTCACAAACTTAAATAATAACATCACATCACTTATGATTGTAAATTTGTAACGTCATAATTCGAGATCGATCGATCGACCGAGAGAGACATCACCTGCTGCCCCATAGGCACAAAAACGTTTAAGAGGTAGGTGTCATCCATATGTGGTTGCCACCATTAACGACATGCGTAACTCGTATGCCTTGCTTTGGCCATACCATAACCCCACCCCATGAACCAACTCCACCGCCTCCTCACGCTTCCCTACGAGCGCCTCCCTCAACTTATTGACATCATCTACCACGCAAGAAGCTCCAAAGAAGACCGCCGGTCTATCACGCCGCCCACCGCGCGACTGTCTCCTCGCTACCGATCGATGAAATAAGGAAGGTCGCCCATTACCTCTGCTCAACGGATAAGCTCAATACATTTGCAGGAGAGGCAGGAAGCGGTGAGTTATATAGATTCAGCAACCGATAAGATGTCTATTGAATCCAGATTAAGAAATCATCGAATAAGGAAGGCAACAAAAGGGAAAGAGGCGAGAAGAAACTCAACTCCATGAATCGGAGCTCTGTTTCCTTCGGAAAGGAATTAATCAATCCAATTCGAAAAACATAGGGAGCAATTGCCACCGATTCGAATGCCAAATCAATGGGACCAAAGGAAAGCAATAAATGAGTTATGCATATTCATTTACCTTCTACGACGGAATGATCCAATCCAATCTACCAGGTGGCTACTGCTCGCTTCCAACTCAGTCACGCGGGTGCGCACACGTGTCGGCGTGAGGGTGGAGAACGGACGTACCACCACCTACTCCTAATTAAAATTAGTAGAGATAGAGATTACAAATTTATCTAGTTGCGCCATACATAGGCGTGCGCATGTTGTTGGTCGGCTTAAATCAAGTCCATACGTGATTAAATAAAAAGAAAAGATGATCTTATCTACATATACAAGTAAATATTTAATGGAAATGATGCATATGGCAACTTAAAGGCGCATGGTAACTCAGAAGTTGTATGCGTGCAGTAAATGAAAAAAGAATCGGTCGTGCAGTATTTGAAAATAGAATCGGCTGATTGAGATAAGAGTCTGATACACTTCAGATTACGCATGCATGCATATCCAATTGAATTAAAACTTTCTCCATTTCATGAATATGCCCGAGGGGTGGGGGAGAACGGACCAACACCACCAACTCGTAATTAGAACTAGTAGAGATTAAAAGACTGATAGGTGGGTCGGTTTAAATAGATTTCCTAATGATCTTGGGCCCACATGTTGTGCTAACATTAAATACTAATTAACTCAGCTAATTAGTGATTTGCTTATTGTAATCCTACGCATGGGACTCACTCGTCGACGTCATGTTGTCTTCTTCCTCATCCGAAAAGGTATGAGAGGAGGCAACCATGGGTGGCTCGGGTCCAAGCTCGGCACTGGGGAGGGAAGAAGGGGTGGCTACCTTTCATGACCCCCAAAATGGCTTGTGGTGGTCTTGGCAACCAAGGTGATGGTAACGATGTGGCGGGAGGCGGTCTAAGGCGGCAGCGAGGATGACGGCGGCGCTATCGTGTACAAGGGCAACTACGAAATGCTAGCGAACACTTCAAATTGAGATGGGCCGGAGCATCTACCGGCTATCATGATGCTAGAGGTGCTCTTGGCGATAAGGATGAGGCGGCAAGCCAGGCTATCCACGATGGCCTGTCTGTGTAGGGTCGAGGATGCGCCTGAGGGGGTGAATAGGCGTTTATAAAAATTCGATCTCTAGCTAAACAATTCGCTAATCAACCCTAAGTCAAAACCTAATCAATTTATATGAAGGCGATAATCTAGGTTTTGACAATTAAAGCCTAAATAAACTAAGCTCACTATGTGCACTAACTATTTTATGTCTCTATGTATGAATTGCTAAATTGATCTAACAAATAATACTAAGCAATTCTAAGTCAAGCAATCATGAATATACAATAAATGTAATTACTTGAAAGTAAAGGAGACAAGAGACAAACGACGTTTTTCCGTGGTGTTAGGAGACTTGCGGTCTCCCTAGTCCACGTTGAGGCAAGCCCGACGACTCGGACCGGCCCCGCTCGAGCACCGCCTCTTTCCACTAGTCGTGGTTTTCACGCCGCGCGTAGGCTCAACCCGAACCTTCACAAACTTGCGGGCTTCTCACACCTTGAGAGCTCCGCAAGACGACGCTCACGCCGTCTAGGAGTCGGCAACCTCCAAGAGAATAGGCCGCTCCTTCACTTGAACCTCACTGGCACTGTGAATCGCTCCTCGGTGATCACCAAGTGCAACACATGCACAAGGCCTCCTCAAGTGCAACACATGCACAAGAGGTACCCAAACCACTTCCTAATTACAGCGAATGCAATTAGTCTCACTCTTAGCTCAAGATGCAAATGGAGAAGAGCAACACATGCACACAACTCCCACAAACACTCAACAATGCAGCAACACCAGCCCCTAAGCCCCCAAGGGGTATTTATAGCCTCCACCAAAAAACTAGCCGTTTGGAAATGAAGCAGGCAGACAGCAAAAACCGGTCCATGGGACCTCTCCCGTCGGCCAGGACCTCACAACCATATGATCGGAAAAAGCGCAGATTCTTGGCGCCGAATCAAAGGCGGTCCGACCGCCTCCGGCCGGTCACACCGCGCCTCCGTCCGACCGCCAGACGATCGGTCAACCGCACAACAAAGACCAGTATAAACCCAAAACCACCTCTCTGGAATTTACACGCATGAGGGCGGCGGTCGCGATTGCCGACCCTAGGGCGGTCGCCAAGACGCGCTGGCGGTCGCCACCGCCCAGATGCAACCGCCATAAGCATAACCCTAGGGCGGTGTGACCGCACCAGGCCGGTCACCGCTCTTCACCGGTTGCACCGCTGCGAGAAAAAAAACACGCCAAAAACCCAAGTCCGGTCCAACCGTCCAACAAATGGTCACACCACTCAACCATTGGTCACACCGCAATTAGGGTTAACACACCATGGCGGTTGCACCACATGACAATTGGTCACACCACTCATGGGGTGGTCCAACCACTCAAAACCAGATTTCAAGCGCAAACTCATTTCCAAAACTCCAAGCACAATTCTTTGAGCTTCTAGATGATCAACACATGATCATACACCGTGCAAAACACATTTGCACCAATTTAGCTCATGCTCAAAGAATTCAACCGAATTAGCGAAAACACATATTTCACAAATCAAACCTTGAACTTACGCGTTCAACCCTCTAGCCATGTAAGGATCAACACATGATCCCGACACTTTGCAAAACACATTTGCACAACCGCAACCAAATCCAAATAGCGAAAACACATTTCGCCAACAACTCAAGATCTATTTGCAAAGCGTATTAAGCAAATCAAACTTAAGTTTATGAGATTAATCCCCTAGCCATGTGAAGGTCAACACAAGACCGGTCAACTTGCCAACACCGTTGCAAGCCCCACTCACATGCTCTCGGGATTAGGACTCATAAACCTCGGTCTATTCGCTGCTGAACTTGCAAATAACACGATAAACACCATTTCATGCTTGAGCACTACTCTTTGCAACACATGCAAAAGTCTAGCTCAAGCAACATCAATTCACGATGCATGAACTCTCTAATTGCAACACATGCAATTCTCTAGTTCCATGCAACACCAAACCAACTCCACATCAAAACCAAATCAACCAGTATGAGCTCTTTACTGCAACACATGCAAGCCTCTAGCTCCATACAAACACATAAACACAAATCATGCTTGAGCTCTCTCCTTTTGCAACACATGCAAAACTTAGCTCCAAGCAAACTCACGGTTTTAGAAAGATTTATTTGAACCAAAGCGTGAAGCTTCAACTAATGCAACACATGCAAAAGTGAACTCCACGAAGAGCCAACGCATTAGCTTATCCTATTTGCAACACATGCAAATCAAAGCATTATCGAAAACCAAATGCATATACTCTTTCATCTTTGCAACACATGCAAATCCGAGCATAATGCAAAACAACCAAGCATAAGTCTTAACACATTCGCAACACATGCCAAATGGTTAACCCATATGCAAAAACCAAATCAACATAAGATTTGAGCTTTGAGTGAAGCAGCGGATTGAGATCACCAACACATGATGAAGCTCAAGCGAAAGAGGCAACCCTCTTAATAGAACGGCGGTAAAACCTTAGACACAAAGACTACAAAAGTCCTTAGCCTATCTAGTTATACCTTTCGCAAGACAAGCAATCCCCTTTGGGGTCTTTATAATCATCGCATATTTGCTCCCCGGGATATCAACTTGACTTCATTTCTTGGGATCCATTCTTGGCGCCCATCAACTCATGGCGTCGTCCTTGTCCCGTTCTCATCCATCTTTGGACCTAACTCAAACATAACTCATGAAACTTGTTAGTCCAAGATGCATGGTTGTCTCAATCATCTCTTGCACTCCATTAACACATAATGGATGCCTTTAGATCAATTGAGCACAACCCTAAATCAATTGAAATGATTTAAGTATGTCTTAAGTACAATAATGCAACTCATGCCTTATCATACTTAAGAACTATTCATTTGTCCTTTCTTAATCACGAAACACCATCAACACATGATGAAGTGTTCTCTAATGATTAACACGACAAATGAACTCAATTTAAATTATCATTTAAATTGATTCTTCAAGTTAGAGTGTGAACTCCCCCTAAATATGTGCATCCATGTATTATATGGATTGGGAAACATGATGCACATTGTGGTTAAGTTAACAGGGATATCCATACTTTAACTTGACTCCAAAGCACATAAATAATACTATGATGAATGCGCATACATACCTTGGGTTTTCCATTTTTCAATGCGATGAGACTAACCAAAGATATTCTAAATAAACAAGTTAGTCTCGATACAAGATTTGTCATTAATAATAATATCGCATTAGGGATAATCTTAATCGAGATTTGTCATTAACAATAGATTAGATTTGTCATTAACACCAAAACCACAACTAATGATGGTTGAACTTACAATCTCCCCCTTTTTGGTGATTAATGACAAATCCAAGCTTAATGAGCACATTTGGATTAAAAACAACATATTGAGAGAATTTAAGCTAATTGAACACATATGCATATTAATTCTCCCCCTTAATCATATTAAGCATACTTTTTAAACCAAATGATATTAAGCTTCCATAATTCTCCCCCTTTTGGCATTAAACACCAAAAATGGAAGAACCAAAAGATTAACATGAAGTACATTCTCCCTTTTGGCAAACATATATCATTAATAAGATGAGCGTTGGAATTATGTGTGTCAATCCCCCCTTTTGGCATTTAACTTAAGAAATAATTCTCCCTTTGGCATTTCATTATTCTCCCCCTTTTTACTTTAATCATTCTCCCCTTTTTGGCATTTAACAATTTCTTTCAGGGGTCATATCTAATGAAGGTCATACAAGAATTTAAAAGGATACTAATGACCTTGGCAATGATTTAGATTTTAGATACCAATTAAAAAGATAGGCAATAAAATCCCAAATGAAAAGGATATACAGGGAATAAAACAAGTTTTCATTTGAAATATGGCCTGATACCAAAAGAAGAAAACTCGAAAAGAGACCATATTCGAGATTTTGGATACCACTTTTAAAGGAAGAAAAAGCATTTGCAAATATGGATACCACTTGTAAAGACTTGCATTAAAATGTGGATACCACTTGTAAAAACAAATAAGCATGGAAAGCAAAGAAGGATAGTATCCAAAGCAAATGACCCGTGCGATACCCTTTTTCAACTAACTCACTCTTCATTTTATTAGGCTTTGCAAATTTTCAATATGATTCTTTTGAAGAATCCAATAATTTGCCTAAGCGGGTCAAACGAGGAACCCAAGAAGAAATAGATACCACT
This sequence comes from Guadua angustifolia, assembly GCA_036346375.1. Lineage (NCBI taxonomy): Eukaryota > Viridiplantae > Streptophyta > Magnoliopsida > Poales > Poaceae > Guadua > Guadua angustifolia. Next base: position 47,365,864 of record CM070506.1, on the reverse strand, counting down.
TGAGACAATTGATACCACTTGTAAAATTAATCTCAAGGGCTTTTGCTTGAAAATCCAAAGAATTTGAGCATTTTCAGATTTTGATTGAAGAACAATGCTCAATTGAGATTTTCCTCTTTTATATATTTCAACACATAAAGACTCTCACACAGAGAAATCTTAAGCGGTTGAACTTACAATGTTAGTTTGAGAGGAAATTCTTACTCAAGAATGTGGGTATCGGAGTAATGCTACAAAGAGGCAATGAAATACCACTTGTAGGAAATAATGAATTTAATGATACCACTTATAGAGATTTATTTAACCAAGGGTATCACTAGAAGGAATGAGCAATGACCTTAATGATACCATTTGTAGAAAATAGGAACTCAATGATACCACTTAAAAGGAAATCAAATACTCAAGGATATCACTAGAAGAAATAAACAATAAAATCCATGATACCACTTGGAGAAAAGAGTCTCAATTATACCACTTGTAAGCATATGGATAAATAAATGCTCAATTGATACCACTTAGGATCAACTCACGAAGAATTGATACCACTTGAAATAATTTATCGATAAGATCGATGGGTATCAGAGCAATATAATCAGAGCATCATATACTTACGGGTATCAAAAGTTCAAGAAGGATCAATAAAATCTCAAAGATTTAGTATCAGAGCACAATAAAGACATGATCTCACTTGGAAGCATTAAAGTGCCCAAAACTTGCAATGAATAAACTCCCCAAGATGTTTAATGAATGAATCATGGAGTTATTTGCATTTGAATTGCACAAGTTTTGTCTTTTCAAAAGATCAAGTGAAAATCACTCTTTAGTTCAATTAAAGTGCTCATAACTGATACTACTTGAAAACTTGATCAAACAAATTTTAGAATTTTTCAAATTTTGCACAAATAAACTTTGGGATCATAAGAAGCTATTGCAAAAAGAATTTTTGAAAAGGAAGTTCCAATCAAAAGATATCCCAAAGCAAACCTCGGAAAAAATCTGAAATTTCAGAACAGACTGTGCCACGGCCGGTCCAACCGTCAGGGCGATCCAACCGCCCTCGGCGGTGCAACCGCCTCGAGTAGGTCCAACCGCCCTGACAGTGAAACCTCCAGATTTTTGCAAATTTTGTCAAAAGATTCAAATGAAGTCCAAAAATTATGAAATTTTGCAGAGATGAACTTTGGACTAATTAGAAGGTATTGCAAAAAGAATTTTCTCAAAAACAATTTTATTTTGAAAGATATGGTATTTTTGCTTTGAGGCATAAAAGGAAATTGATTTTCACAAAAAGCCTCAAAATGCAATTCAATTTGGATTTTATGCAATTTCGACTTTCATGGCTTAGATTGGTGTATCATGAATGTTTCTAGCCAAGGTTTATAATAAAATCCAACTTAAAAGCCACGATTTGAGCTATATGCCTAAATAGGTCCTTTTAGATTAAATCAAATCGTTTTGAGCGAATTAGGTTTCAACATAATATTTTCATTTTGAAAGCTTGTAAATCCTTTGAAATACATACTAGAATACTTTTATAAAGCTTTTCACAAATTTGGGCCTTTTAAATATGATTTTTGACTTTTGACCTAAATAGTCCAAATTGAAGAAGCAAAAGTCAAATTCAATTAACACAAGAATTCAAATGAAAGCAAGGGTAAGAAATTGAGATTTGAATTATGTGTATGAGTCTAAAATACCATTTTGAATCACAATTCTACACAAGAATGGATCCAAATGGAGAAACTCACTAAGTGCTAGAATATGACCATTATGGGTCAAGAGTAGTTTTTCGTGAGTTTCAAAACCAAATATCTTTTGATAGGTTGGTCTTTTGAAAATCTTTTGAACACGAAAGTTGTTAAGAATGACCAACTCTAGGATTTTTGTTTTGGAATTATTTTCAAAATCCTTTTACTTTTAATTCTATGAAAATTATAAGTTTAAATCAAAATCAAGATACTAGTAACTAGTTTTTGGAGTTAAAACTCATTTTCCTTTTAAAATAGATTTTGTGAAGCCAAAACCTTTGAGAAACATTTCAAAAGCATTTGTATACATTTTTCAACTAGTTTTTCACAAGATTAGTAATAGTATACAAAATTTTGACTTTTGGCTAAATGGTTGATTTTGAAAATATATATATATGCACTTATTATTAATATGGGCACATGTAGGGATGTGGTACACATGAATATGAATTAACACTCCCCCTAAATGTGCCACTATTAAACTTGCTCAAGATTTGCAATAAGAGAATAGATAAGAGGCAAGAGCAAGTGGCTATACAAAGCAATCTAAATTGATTCTAGCATGAATATTACAATATAACCTACACAAGGCTATAAGTTTAAATGGTAATCAATTTAAATACTTGTTACCGAGATGGCATTGGCTCATGATGGACTTGATTATCTTCATGCTTGACACCACTTGTAGATAAATGTAATCCTTCTCCTCTTGATGTGCAAGCGTCAATCCATCTCTTTATTGCCTAAAATTCTTTTAGGCGGTCTTTGGTACCCAATCCTTGTTGGGTCCGACAACGTTAGTCACAATTGATTTAGGAACCCAAATGGCCCTAAATTTAACATTATTGAATTGACTAACATGACTAGGAATAGTTTTGCGATAATTATTCCTCCTAAGCAAAATGTTTGAATTTAAGTGAGAGGACTTAGGAGGGCATTGATACTTTGCAAAACTATTTCTAGTTTGATCCTTTCTAAGCATATGATTATTGAAATTATGAAATGGCTTAGAGGATCTAGCAAATCTAGCAAATGTTTTGCTATTGTTATTTCTCCTAAGCATAGTATTTGGATTATGTTGTGTGGGCTTAGGAGTCTTTACAAATTTAGCAAACCCATTTCTAGATTTACTCTTCCTATGCAAATGAATATTATTTTGAGTAGGCATAGGGGACTTGACAAGCTTGGCAAACACATTGCCATTCTTATCCTTCCTAAGCAAATAATTTTCATTAATGAGAATAGGCTTAGGAGTTATACCTTTAGGACAATCCTTACGAAATGTCCTTTTTCGGCAATTGAAGCACGTTCACGCTATTTGGTCCTCTCTTGACCTTCTTGTTGTGCTCTTGCGGTTTGCCTCATGGTTGAAGTTGTGGCCTTGTTATCCACTTGATTTGGGCACAAGGAGGCTAGGTGGCCCTTCTTGTTGCAAGCGAAGCACTTGATTGTCTTCGTGTGTCGCGCGTTGTGCCTCATCTTGCTATTTTCCCTCTTGGAGTTGTAGCCGAGTCCTCGCTTATCTTGAGGCACCCTTGGCTTGCTCAAGATCTCGTCGAGGAGGGCTTTTCCCTTAATGCACCTCTTCAAGTCATCTTCCAATTTGATGACTTGGGCCTTGAGCTCATTGTTTTCCTCTACAAGGTTAGCATCTAAACACATAGAGGAACTAGAAACAATTTCATTTGAGCAACAAGGTAAATCATCGCTAGAAGTGGATATGCATTTATTTGATGAATTGTTTATAATTGGAATTGAGTGAGGCAATTCATCAACTAAATTGCATTGAGTGGCAATATCCACACTAGCTTTACTAAATTCCTTGAAAAGGAGTTTCTCATGATTTTCTTTTAGAACATCATAATCATTTTGAAGTGATTCATGTTCTAATTTCAAAATTTTATATTTCTTTTCTCCTTTCCAAGAAATTCATTTAGCTCCTCTAGCATATTCATCAATTCATCGTAAGAGGGCTCACCTTCATCATCACTCACCTCATTTTTACCTTTTGCCATGAAGCAACGAATTTTTGATATAAGTGAAGATTCGTCGTCGCTTGAGGCGGAGGTCGAGGTTGATGGAGACGCCGGTTCATCACTTGATGTTGACGTTGAAGGTTCATCAACCGATTTTTCTCCCTCAATGCAATCCTCAATTGTTGTGGATGGTTCAAATAATTCTTGAAGCTTAATCCACATTTCATGCGCGCTCTTGAGGTTGCAAATGAGATTGAATATCTCTCGCTCACAACGCTAAATAAAGCGTTAGTAGCTTGGCGTCGAGATGTAGACATTTCTCCTCTCCTTTAGTTGGAGCAACATCATTAATTGGAGAAGAAATGCCGACATCTACGATCCACCATATTTGTGGGCTCATGGATTTAAAATGAGTAATCATAAATATTTTCCATGAAGCATAATTTGAGCCAATAAGCATATGTGGATCGGTGGAGTGCACTAGACCGCTAAGCGCCATCCTTTTACTCTCTAGGCGGTTAAGCCTAAAATGAGAGTGATCGTGGCTCGATACCACTTGTAGGGTCGAGGATGCGCCTAGAGGGGGTGAATAGGCGTTTATAAAAATTCGATCTCTAGCTAAACAATTAGCTAATCAACCCTAAGTCAAAACCTAATCAATTTATATGGAAGCGATAATCTAGGTTTTGACAATTAAAGCCTAAATAAACTAAGCTCACTATGTGCACTAACTATTTTATGTCTCTATGTATGAATTGCTAAATTGATCTAACAAATAATACTAAGCAATTCTAAGTCAAGCAATCATGAATATACAATAAATGTAATTACTTGAAAGTAAAGGAGACAAGAGACAAGCAGCGTTTTTCCGTGGTGTTAGGAGACTTGCCGGTCTCCCTAGTCCACGTTGAGGCAAGCCCGACGACTCGGACCGGCTCCCGCTCGAGCACCGCCTCTTTCCACTAGTCGTGGTTTTTCACGCTCGCGCGTAGGCTCAACCCGAACCTTCACAAACTTGCCGGGGCTTCTCACACCTTGAGAGCTCCCGCGCACGACGCCTACGCCGTCTAGGAGTCGGCAACCTCCAAGAGAATAGGCCGCTCCTTCACTTGAACCTCACCGGGCACAACGAATGCGCTCCTCGGTGATCACCAAGTGCAACACATGCACAAGGCCTCCTCAAGTGCAACACATGCACAAGAGGTACCCAAACCACTTCCTAATTGCAACGAATGCAATTAGTCTCACTCTTAGCTCAAGATGCAAATGGAGAAGAGCAACACATGCACACAACTCCCACAAACACTCAACAATGCAGCAACACCAGCCCCAAGCCCCCCAAGGGGGTATTTATAGCCTCCACCAAAGAAACTAGCCGTTTGGGGCTGAAACGGGCAGAAAAAGCAAAACCGGTCCACCGGACCTCTCCCGATCGGCCGGACCTCACGATAACCAGTCGGAAAAAGCACGAGATTCTTGCGGCGAATCAAGGCGGTCCGAGCCGCCCTCCGGCCGGTCACCGCGCCTCCGGTCCGACCCAGACGATCGGTCCAACCGCACAACAAAGACCAGTATAAACCCAAAACCACCTCTCTGGAATTTACGCCATGAGGGTCGGCCGACCGATCTTGACCCTAGGGCGGTCGCATCAAGACGCTTTGGCGGTCGCACCGCCATGATCAACCGGCCATAGCGCAACCCTAGGGCGGTGTGACCGCACGGGGCGGTCACACCGCTCTTCACCGGTTGCACCGCTGCGGAAAAAAAACACGCCGAAAACCCAAGTCCGGTCCACAAGTCAACAAATGGTCACACCACTCAACCATTGGTCACACCGCAATTAGGGTTAACACACCATGGCGGTTGCACCACATGACAATTGGTCACACCACTCATGGGGTGGTCCAACCACTCAAAACCAGATTTTCAAGCAAACTCATTTCCAAAACTCCAAGCACAATTCTTTGAGCTTCTAGATGATCAACACATGATCATACACCGTGCAAAACACATTTGCACCAATTTAGCTCATGCTCAAAGAATTCAACCGAATTAGCGAAAACACATATTTCACAAATCAAACCTTGAACTTACGCGTTCAACCCTCTAGCCATGTAAGGATCAACACATGATCCCGACACTTTGCAAAACACATTTGCACAACCGCAACCAAATCCAAATGGCGAAAACACATTTCGCCAACAACTCAAGATCTATTTGCAAAAGCGTATTAAGCAAATCAAACTTAAGTTTATGAGATTAATCCCCTAGCCATGTGAAGGTCAACACAAGACCGGTCAACTTGCCAACACCGTTGCAAGCCCCACTCACATGCTCTCGGGATTAGGACTCATAAACCTCGGTCTATTCGCTGTGAACTTGCAAATAACACGATAAACACCATTTCATGCTTGAGCACTACTCTTTGCAACACATGCAAAAGTCTAGCTCAAGCAACATCAATTCACGATGCATGAACTCTCTAATTGCAACACATGCAATTCTCTAGTTCCATGCAACACCAAAACCAACTCCACATCAAAACCAAATCAACCAGTATGAGCTCTTTACTGCAACACATGCAAGCCTCTAGCTCCATACAAACACATAAACACAAATCATGCTTGAGCTCTCTCCTTTTGCAACACATGCAAAACTTAGCTCCAAGCAAACTCACGGTTTTAGAAAGATTTATTTGAACCAAAGCGTGAAGCTTCAACTAATGCAACACATGCAAAAGTGAACTCCACGCAAGAGCCAACGCATTAGCTTATCCTATTTGCAACACATGCAAATCAAAGCATTATCTGAAAACCAAATGCATATACTCTTTCATCTTTGCAACACATGCAAATCCGAGCATAATGCAAAACAACCAAGCATAAGTCTTAACACATTCGCAACACATGCCAAATGGTTAACCCATATGCAAAAACCAAATCAACATAAGATTTGAGCTTTGAGTGAAGCAGCGGATTGAGATCACCAACACATGATGAAGCTCAGCGAAAGAGGCAACCCTCTTAATAGAGCGGCGGTAAAACCTTAGACACAAAGACTACAAAAGTCCTTAGCCTATCTAGTTATACCTTTCGCGCCAAGCAAGCAATCCCTTTGGGGTCTTTATAATCATCGCATATTTGCTCCCCGGGATATCAACTTGACTTCATTTCTTGGGATCCATTCTTGGCGCCCATCAACTCATGGCGTCGTCCTTGTCCCGTTCTCATCCATCTTTGGACCTAACTCAAACATAACTCATGAAACTTGTTAGTCCAAGATGCATGGTTGTCTCAATCATCTCTTGCACTCCATTAACACATAATGGATGCCTTTAGATCAATTGAGCACAACCCTAAATCAATTGAAATGATTTAAGTATGTCTTAAGTACAATAATGCAACTCATGCCTTATCATACTTAAGAACTATTCATTTGTCCTTTCTTAATCACGAAACACCATCAACACATGATGAAGTGTTCTCTAATGATTAACACGACAAATGAACTCAATTTAAATTATCATTTAAATTGATTCTTCAAGTTAGAGTGTGAACTCCCCCTAAATATGTGCATCCATGTATTATATGGATTGGGAAACATGATGCACATTGTGGTTAAGTTAACGGGGATATCCATACTTTAACTTGACTCCAAAATACATAAATAATACTATGATGAATGCGCATACATACCTTGGGTTTTCCATTTTTCAATGCGATGAGACTAACCAAAGATATTCTAAATAAACAAGTTAGTCTCGATACAAGATTTGTCATTAATAATAATATCGCATTAGGGGATAATCTTAATACGAGATTTGTCATTAACAATAGATTAGATTTGTCATTAACACCAAAACCACAACTAATGATGGTTGAACTTACAGCGGCGGCGCTACAGTCATCTAGGAGCGTCGTTGACTAGCCTACCTTGTTTGCCACATCAGGGAACACATGGGAATAGAAGAATTCACCGCGGGGTGAAGTGAGGAAGGAGATTGGTTGCGGCGGCAAGGCATGAGCGTACCTTGACTAGCAACAAGGAAGAATGGGACATTTCGGTGACACTGGTGCACGGCCGAGAAGAAGAAAGGGCGCATCAGCAAGGGGAGATCGAGGCGAACACGAAGGACATGACCTTCAATGTCAAAGCTCACCAAGACGAAAGGGACAGGGCCAGCGACGGTGGCGACAGGCTTAGGTCGTGGTCTGCGGATCCCCGGGTGCTTGGAATAATGATTGATGTTGCTGCGGATCTCAGGGCAGCAAGGCATAGCTATTGGAGCGGTCAATGCTGCCACTACGAGCTGAAACACTAGCGCCCCAACACTGGCGCCAATCTTTGCTTTTGCCAAGGAATTTGCGGAGAACAGCACCATCTCTCAATTCAAGGCAAAACGCTTCCTACGGGAGAGATCTAACGCGGTCGTACGTAGACTGTTGGATGAAAAAAGTGACGTTTTAGATTTTCCAGGAAAATGCTTTTTAAAAACACTATACCGTTTTAGGTACTATAGCAAATACTATTCTGAAACCCTATCGAAGAATTCGGACTGTATGTTCACTCGATCTGATGATCTTGATCTCAAGCCGCCCCATAGAAAAAACATAGGAACCTTACCGTATAGGGGTGGATATTCGATTTTTGAAATCCGGTAACCGAACCAAACCTGAACTGATTTAAAAACCGAACCGAATAACCAAACCAAATAATTTCGATTAATTCGATTTTCTGGTTAACCGAAATTTTTTGAACCAAGCCAGCTAATGCCAGTGAAAGTAACCGCGAGTGGGAGTGTCTGCCAAATGGGCTCTCATGTCCAGCCAGCTGAGGGAGACCACCTGCATCACACTAATGCCTGGGAAAGTGTGAAACCACGCTAGCAGCAGCAGTAGCAAGTGTGAAAGTAACCACTGAATTTCCATAGGACAACTATAAATACCAACAAACCAAACTAATCAAATCCAAATATGAAATATCCCATATAAGCATTTGGTACTCAAAGCCTTTAGATCAGAAGGCATTGTACTGACAATAAAGACATGGGCCTTCTGACAAATTGCAACTACTGGCTTTCCCAATTGAGCTAAACGTGCACTATAGCAAGTCTCCTTCTCACCAGAAAACTCATAGGACAAAGGATATGTAAGACACTAAGTTATTATCCTGACTAACATATGCCGAAGGCAACAAAATGACAAGGAAAATTCCTCAATCGCTATGAAATATGCCAATATGCGAACCGCTTTTATCGAGACGCAAATCTCTTAAGCACAAAAATTATTACCTTTAACTTCCGCAGCATGTTCAAAGATGAGTGCTCAGAGATGGGGGGCTTGGGGCTGCGCCGGGAGCCAGGAGGTGCTTGCGGCCGGCGCCGTTGGTTTGCGAGGGCCGAGGAGAACCACTGAGGATCGAGCCGGAACTCTGGGAACCCGGGAGGGCCGGCGCCGGCTCGCCGCAACCCGCTGATGCGCGAATCCGCCGAATCGCGAGAGAACTAGGGTTGGCGATTGGGGATTGCGGGATTGGGAACTACCGAAACTGAAATAGGTTGGCTACTTGGCTGGGCCGTGGCCCATGGCTGTGCGAGACACTGCGAGACAGATCGGTTTTTTCGGTTTCTAAACATACAAAACCGAACCAAAAACCAAAAACCAAATAGTACTAAAATAAAAACCGAACTGCAAACCAAAAATCGAAATAATCAGTTTATTCGGATTGATTCGGATTTTCGGTTTTGGTTTAAAATTGTCCACCCCTATTACCGTTCTTGCATCCTGAAAGGACCGATATGTCGCCTAGAGGGGGGGTGAATAGGCGTATTAAAATTCGCAATTAAATAAAATCTCCCGAGACACAGAGTCCGGACTGTCCGAGAATTTTGTTCGGATGGTCCGGACAATTTGTTCGGATACTCCGGACAAATTGTTCGGATACTCCGGATTAATTATCCGGATACTCCGGACTGGACAGCTCGGGGAGAGATTTTAAATCTTTGCAAAATTTCAATATTCTAGTGAATACAAATACTCTAAATGATGTCGGGAACCTAGCAAAAATATGGATCTAGAGCCAAACACAAAGTGTAAGTAGATCGGGCTTCTAAAGTTCCAACACCAACACCAAATCCTAGCTCAAGCTAATGAAGAACACAAGACAATGATTTGTTACGAAGTTCGGATTCTTGAAGGAATCCTCGTCTCCGATTGAGGAGGCACAAAGCCGGTCCCTCTTGACCTCTTTCCTCCGGTGTTGCACAAAGCACTCGCCGGTTCTTCACTTCTTGCCTCTTTCCTTTCGGAGGCGAGGCTCGCCTTCACAAACGACCGGGGCTCTCCACACGAAGTCTTGGAGGCTCCCGGTGACTCCTTGCCGTCTAGGAGCCCTTCAAACTCCAAGAGTAACAAATACGTCGCTAAATCAACTTGGAGGATGAACTTGTGCTCAAGAATCAACAAAGCAAGCTCAAAGCACTTAAATCCCCTCTTTTCTCCCCAAAGATTCAAACCAAATCCAAGATTCAAGTGGGGAAAAGAGGCTAGGGCTCAAGAGAGTGAGAGAGTGAGCTTGGGAATTGAATGCAGCAATGAATGAGGTGAGCAACGGTTAGATTTGGAGTGAGGGCTTAAATAGCTCTCCCAAAATCCAACCGTTACAAGTGCTCTGCGCACAGTCCGGACTGTCCGGACATTATCTTCGGATACTCCGGACAATTTCCTGAGTGTTGGACTAAATGTCCGGATACTCCGGACTTACCAGAGAAAAAACTAACCGAGGACCCTAGCTCGGAGTATCCGGATTTAATCCCCGGATACTCCGGACATTTTCCCCGGAGTGTCCGGACTAAATGTCCGGATACTCCGGAGTGACCTCCTCGGCCAGGAGTATCCTTTTAAAGGAAATGCAAGGTTTTAACAAATCTTTTGAGATGCATTTTTCATCCTATGAGCACAAGCATATCTTTGAAGCGATTTTCGTCAGTATCCCCTTAATAGTACGGCTATCCTTAGACTCAATAAAATAAAAGAAATACAATCGAGGTCTTGATGCCGCCTTTTCAAATTTTGAATATAGTGGGGATCTCCAATCGCCTTTCCAACAATGATATCTCCTTGATAACTGCATAGAATCTCACTTGCACCGTTAGCATACGTAATTGTGTTGCCATAAATCACCAAAACACTTTGAGGGGCCTAGATGCACTTTCACATCCCTACTCGCGGTGATCAGGTACAAGCGAGGCCTAGCTTGCTACTCTTTGGGCTGTTTGGCGGGGACTCGGCTTCTCCAGTTCGAGAATCGTGAAGTCAAAAATTAGCTTCACCGATTCATGAAGTTGGAGCTGTGAGTACATTAAGAGTGTTTAGATGGATCATCTTGTTTACATTTTAGACTAAAAATATAAACTTAATTCACTTTATTTTAGCCTATAAGTTTCAGATCTCAGGTGAAGCTAGAATCTGGAGCTCTACCAAACAGACCATTTATGGTATTTGGTGTGACGTCCATCTGAAGGAAAAAGTGTCTATTTTTCACCATTTATTTTTTTTAATACTAATAAAGTCTGGCCTATCACTGTAACTAAGCAAGGAACTTGTCTAACAAATTTATGTTTTGTTTAATAACTTGGCCGAAGAGTTGGGGGATACGCACAATAGCGTGCTCCTGAGGTGAAAATTAGAGAAACTTCAGAGGACCGAGAGAAGGCGGTTGGGGAATGTGAAATTATACATACCAAGCACATCCCAAAAGAAATCTTGTGGAGATCGTTAGTTGACTCGCAACTGATTTGGGTCTGTCTTAATTTTCCTTGGAGATGGATGGATGACACGACCTGATCGATGCTGTGCATAGGATACATTAGCTAATTTGGACTATGTAGAGGATAGACATTATTAAACGCGTGGAGCATATGAATGAAATTCAGTCCCGGAAGCTTTCAACGTTGGGCTTACAAGCTTATTGTGGGGCCTGAGGGCCCAAAACTCTGGCTCGACAAGTTAGCGTTGGATGTAGCACAATACTTGCTTTGGTTGTGCTTTCAGCATTGTTCTAACACCAGCATGTTGACGTGTGGCAAGTGCGAGCGAGTGATGCAACGCTGGCATGGTGAAGGCTGGATTTTTTTAAAAAATGGTTAAGAGCTCTTGCTTTAACTTAAGAATGAATAATTAAAGCATGTAAGGCCACAGAGGATACACAACACAAAGAATTGTTATTTCATCTCACCTTCTCCAAGTGTGGTTTTTATTTTTACGAAATTTATTCTCTTCATGTGAGCCCTTTCTTTCTCATAACACTAGGTCTAGGTTCCTTGCCAAAAAAAAAGACTACCTGCAATTGAGGCATCCGGGTTTAAGCCTAGATGAGTAGCATTCGGTTCCTGTGAAAGATGGAATCACGGAACATCTTTCGAACAACTGATGTGCTGCACCGATGAGCACTCTCCATCTATGCATGTCCATGCAACCACGAGATATTTGGCCGGTGCGTGAGCTCGAGTAACGGAGTGACCTCTTGTCGTTAGATGTCAAAAGTGCGTACAAGTGCACTGTTGACCACTGTAGAGCTCACAACCCAATTGCTGCAATTGAAAGCTCATGCTTTATCCTTGGTTATACGAGTGATGGTAGCTGAGAGACCATACAGTGGTCTACTCATATTTGTGATGAATAATTAACTATGTTTTAAGCCTTTAGTGTTTAAGGTTGAGTTTGGTTTAAACTTGATTTGGATTTGAATAATTTGGTTTGAGTGGTTATGGATTTGTGACTACAAGAAGGAAGGTCATCCCTAGAGTGGTCGTGACAACTATAGAAGTGGTTATGACCTCTGTGATCACTATAGAGGCCGTTCTTAGAGTGATTGTGACTTTCCAGGGAGTAGTTGTGACCTCTATGACCACTAGAGAGATTGTGACCACTGTGGGAGTTGTCGTGACCTCTTTGAGAGTGATCCTAAGCCCCTGTGACTCAAGAAGTGGTCATGACCAATGTGGGATTGGTCGTGATCCCTCTGAGGGTGGTCATGAACCCCTCTGACAACTTGGGGAGTGGTCTAAGCCTATATAGGAGTGGTCGTGACCTCTCCATAAGTGACCTTGAGTGGTTTAGATCTCTATAGTAGTGGTCGTGACCTCTCAGAGAGTGGTCATGAGTGGTTGTAACCTCTATGAAAGTGGTCATAACCACAATAATAGTTGTTTAGACTATTGTGGGAGTGGTTTTAACCTCTACATGAGTGATCCTAACCATTGAGGGAGTGGTCTAGATCTTTATATTAGTGGTCTTAAGTGGTACAACCAAGTGTGGCTTTGAGTGGTCACAGGCTATATGATCCAAGGTGGAATCTTCTGATATGATTTTAGATGTTGCTATGTGATGGTTTTTTTGTCTGTGTTGGTTGTAGGACTTCGGTGCTAGGTCATGTGAGACGGAGGAGACCTGAACTAGACTAGAAGAGTTGAGGTCCAAAAAAGTCAAAGGATGCTGAAAGATGACTGAGGCTGGGAAGTGGTTGCGAGCAAGAAAGACAAGAAATTAAAGTGTTGGATGTGACAGACAATGGCATGGATTGGGACTAGGCTCAGGGAGGAGTCTAAATCTAGAACAGTCAATGAAGCTAAAGTTATCACCCCAAAGGGTATGGTTAAAACCTATGATATTGTTGGGTTTCGAGTTAGCCTATATATGAGAATGAAAGTAAATCTGCATCTCTGGATGAGGTTTCTTGAGGTTCAAGAATATCATCTAAGGGTAGAATTTCCAAAGTGCTATAAATAGAGGGGGAGGAATGCCTCTCCCTATGTGCGCCTTGTGAATGATTTTGGTATTCTAATGCTTTCTGAGCTTTTACCCACCCGGTTGTGAAGCTTTGTAAACCATCTTTTTAAGAAATAGAATAGTTCCAATGTAAGAATCTTATTCATGTTTATACTTACATTTTAGTTCTTACTTTGCTTTGCTTGCAATTATCTCTTTCTACACTCTCTTGGTTCTTTTTTATCCTTCTTGCTTCATCTTAAGCCAAGGATGAGCGATTGACGAATGGTATATATCTAGAACATATATCAATCATTTGTCTAAGTTCTTGATCATAAACTAATCTGTTATAGCAAGAAGAAAGACCTCAATAAATCGCGTTCCTTTTGTTTTGGGAGTTGATCCAAGATTACGTTGATCGTTAATATCCCAAGAGCAAGAACAGATCAAGATTCTCGATCAATCAAATGTTATCTCAGTTTTTATTTTTGAGATCGTGTTGTTTTTAGTAATTATTTGAGAGCATTGGACATTTATCCAGTACTGCTATGGCTAAGCACTTTAGTTTGTGCTTTTGAAAAAGTGACTAGAATACTCTTTTTCCAGTACTAGATTTGTTGTTCCGTTTTGTTGGCTTTATAGAAGAGGGGTTATGATGCTTTTGGAGGGGAAATTTTTTATTTGGCTTCTTTTCGACTTCTCTAGTCGCTATTTCGATCTTTTCATTTACAGATAGTATCTGGCTAGTTTTTTTTTCTGCTCAATCAATGGGATTAGTCTGGGGGTGGCAAAGGAAGGTCATCTTGATTTGCCAACAATGCATTTGCCTCAATGGCGACCCTCGGTTAAATTAGGCGTGTTATCTAGATAGCTAGTGCACAATGAAATGTGTTCTGCTTAGGTAAGTCTCAGCTCCAATCCGACTGGAAAATAGTGGTATGTTTTTACCGCCCTTCAGTACTCCGTTTGACATGAGTACGCAACCTCATGCAGCAAGCTCCAGCTTCACGGCAACTTAAGCCTGTCTGCACAAAGTTAGTTCTTATCCGGAGTTTACCATCCCTAGATGAACAGAGTCTTCTAAAGAGGTGCAAAAGTAGTCAGACATGCGCACGAGATTTTGAGGGCAAAAGGAGTCGGGCTAACTTCCAACTGATTTGACCACTCTCCCTGCTCCTTTCGCAACTTGCACGTAGAAAACCTCTCCTCCTCATCAGACTCCATCACTCAGCACTGCCGTATATAAACTAGCAATAATACCGGAGCTTGTCGTGATCATGCGCCACTGGCATGCACGTTGATCAATTGCAGCAGTGGAGCTGGCCTTGTGTTTGTTTTACTCTTGGGAGTTGCTAGCATACTAGAGGCCAAAAGGTCGGCAAATGCTTGTGCCATGCCAGACCGCCGTGATCAGTGCGAAGATGATTCTGCATCAGAACTTCTCAACCCGCCTAATCCAGTATTTCATCACACGAATATATATGCTTTACCTGAATAATTTGATTCCATGGTATTGGATAGTGTGCTCCTGAAATTAGGACCGAAATGAAATATAAAGAAACAGAAATCTTTTCAGTTGCTCATCAGCTCATGTATTTCAGCTTGTCAAGCTGTCTGATGATTATCTCCCTGCACTCAATTATAAGCTAGGATGGAAGTGAAACAAGTTTGAAACATAATTTGCTTGCAAAAGTTCGAAATACTTTCATATAGCAGAAGTGAAGACAAAGAAATGGCATTCACAAAGTTTGGGAGATCCGCAACCATGGATTCCAAAAGTTTGAGCCTTTATTTGCTTAGAGTTTATGTTTAATACACTCCATAATGCAAACATGATGCGCGCCTAATTTGTTGGCCTCGGTCAGACTAGCTAGGACCAGCCATTCACACATGAGTTTAAGACTAGATGGAGATTTATGCCTTATAAATTGCTTCGAAGGTTTGAAGCAAAGTCGCACGTTAAACTCCAATTTGCGAATCTGACCCACATGTGGGTTGTACCTTTTGAAATCATGTCCAGAATCGGACTAGATAAATGCAAGTGGCTGGATCTCGCTTGATTCTGGACAACCTTTTTATCTTTTGTACGGTGCTGAAAATGTAATACTAGTACGGGGCAGATAAACTGTGATTGCAGGGGAAAGAAATGAAATTCAATAATGCTAAGATCGCTATCGAACTTATTACGAACATGTTAATTTAGGGGGTTTTGGTTTGTGTTTTAGGGTAACAAAATTGTAACTTACGGGTTGGTATCTACCGAACTAACCTAGTACTAGACAGATGTTGCATGCGTTGGAAAAAATGTTGCATCCAGGAAACTAATTAACTCCTTTACGTCCAAGTATCAAAGGTTATGTCTGTGTATGATAATCACCCCAGGCGGGGATATCAAGCCAACGCCTCATTTTATCGGGCATTTTCCAAAATTGGCATAGTTTAATTTAATATGATTTTATTTATGGTTTAGAATTATTTTGACATGTATTCGTACGTGTTCCCCTCGTTCCTTGCTTTCTGGCTGCAGACCACTAAGTTAAACAATGGAAGAAAAGAACAGCGAAGTCGTACCCGACAACATCCAAAAGTGTAGATGGCAGCTAACAAGTACGAGCAAAGCAGTAAGTAGTAGCCTATCGACTAGCAATCTAGCATGCTTAAACCGCGATGGCTATAAATACCAGGGCGCATGTAGCTATCCTTGCAGGCACGCACTACACACGACACACAGTGAAGTCGCAAACTTTTCTGTACTGAGCTAGTTCTAGCCATTATCAATGGCATCCAAGCATTGCTTCGGTTGCTGTATCATGGCATTGCTCTTCTCTGCCGCTTTTGTTTCAGCTCAGCTTTCTGCTGATTTCTACGACGAAACTTGCCCCGACGCTCTAGACATCATCGAATCCGCCGTGAGAGCTGCTGTTTCCAAAGAATCCCGCATGGGGGCGTCGCTGCTCCGCCTCCATTTCCACGACTGCTTTGTCAATGCAAGTACACAAGTTCAAGTTTTCTTCCCGTTTTCCAAGCCATTCAAATGTCACTATGTCACAGTAGTTATCTAGCTTTCCTTCGTAGCAAAATGCACATACTATGTATGTATGTAAGAACACCCGTGCCATCTGCTAGCTTAGCTGGGTTAGTACTTAACAGACTTAGTTACATCGGTAACTGAATCTGAATTTCGAATTGGTTCAGAAGAACTACGTCCTATAGTTTGCAGTTGCACTTTGAACATGCGTAGCAGAGAATACAAGTCAAAATTTACTGCAGATTAGAATATCACCAGCCACCAACCATCTCATATATATTCTTTTTTTTTTGCGAGATTTCATATATATTCTCATATGCTTAGCAGAGTATGTAGGTTCTCTGTTGTTAATCAACACTTTAGAGTGGGTGCTCACAAGGAAGCTAAGCAAGTGATCCGCACACTGCAGAGAACACGCGTGTTTCATACTAAGTCTACTAAAAAGTACCCCTTTTGAAGGACTAACCATTGACCACAAACTGGCGTCAGCAGGGCTGTGACGGGTCAGTGCTGCTCGACGACACCACGAGCTTAACCGGCGAGAAGAACGCGCAGCCAAACAAGAACTCCCTTCGCGGGTTCGAAGTGGTCGACGGCATCAAGGCGCAGCTCGAGGACGCCTGCAAGCAGGTGGTGTCCTGCGCCGACATCCTCGCCGTCGCTGCCCGCGATTCCGTCGTCGCGGTAAGCACCATATATATGCACATTTGGAACCATGGATGGACACCTTTTCCTGTAGTTGAAATCTAATTTCTACGAAAAAAATCTGGATCTGTTGTTGTTTTAGCTTGGCGGGCCTACTTGGGACGTCAAGCTAGGCCGGCGGGACGGGACGACAGCGAGCTTGGACGTCGCGAACAAGGACCTCCCGCCGCCGACCTCCGACCTACGCGACCTGATCAAGGCCTTCTCGGACAAGGGCCTCACTGCGACCGACATGATAGCGCTGTCAGGCGCCCACACCATAGGCCAGGCCAGGTGCGTCAACTTCCGCGGCCGCCTCTACAACGAGACCAACCTCGACGCGTCGCTCGCCTCCTCGCTGAAGCCGAGGTGCCCGAACCCGACGGGTGGCGACGACAACACCTCGCCGCTGGACCCCGCCACGTCCTACGTCTTCGACAACTTCTACTACAAGAACCTCCTGAGGAACAAAGGCCTGCTGCACTCGGACCAGCAGCTGTTCAACGGCGGCTCGGCCGACGCGCGGACCACCGCGTACGCGTCGGGCATGGCTGTCTTCTTCGACGACTTCCGCGACGCCATGGTGAAGATGGGCGGCATTGGCGTGCTCACCGGCTCCAGTGGGCAGGTGAGGGTTAACTGCAGGAAGGTGAACTGAAGTAACCGTGTGACTGTATCACTGCAGTGTCAGACTTGTTATATTGTTACCGTGATCGGTGTGGGCAGTGTGTTGTGGCCGGCACAGGCGTTCCTTCTCTGATGATGTAGTCTGCTTCCAACGGTTGTAGTACTACTATACGGGAATAACTGGAAGGAATAAGACTCAGTTTGTTTAGGTTTGAGCTTGGATTTATTTGGCTTCTACACCTCTATAAGCCACAAGTCAAAACAAACAGTATTTTTTCAGCCAGACGGAGAGAAGAAGCTTCTAACCCAATTTGCACTACGCGAGAGAAGCAAAGAAAACGACACTTCGGGTGGCTAGAGCTTTTAAAATCCCACATCCTAGTACCCTTACAACTTAACTATTATTTACTTAAAAATTGCCATCCTCATCCAAATAGCTTTCTTCCAGCTCCAAAGAGTTTTTTCCAGCTCCGACCAAATAAGCTCAAGTTCCAAATTAAACAAACTCAAATTTAAGACCGGATGAATCTGCTTCAAATGGATGGATGTACTCACACAAAATAGTAAACCTTTTGCAACGGATTTTATTAGGGGTGGAATTGAGATTTTATGCGAAAGTTGCTCTAGACTCGCCTCGGCTCATTGCCTTGGTCGAGCTAAAACGGTAGTCGTCGATGTTAGGCCGGCCCACTCATGAGCCACGACATGTGGCCCTCCTCCGAGTCCCAAACGTGTGTAGCCTGGTTACATGATGAGCAATATATATTAACTTCCAAAATTGTCTACTTGTAATTTGTAATCTGCTCAAATTGGTCCCAAATGATCATTAACTCGGGGCTTCTAATATCAAGTCCTATAACGACTTGGTTTTTCACGCAAATTATGCTTGAATTAATGTTATCAATGTTATTTAGTTATCGGTGTTATTTATTTCATAACAATGCCATCAATGTTATTTATTTCATAACTTATCCATAGAATTAACGAGCCTATCGAGAAATTATCTTTCGCTGTTGTTGTTGAGCGAGAAGCGAGCTAACGAGCTCGCTCGCTCGTTGTCGCATCGAGCCGAGCAAAATCTAATTTCATTTGAAATTGACTTATTCATGAAAGCCTCGAGCTTAATTTCCAGCCCTAGATTTTATGCGAAAGTTGCTAGACTGTGAAGAAGGAAAAGAACGGTAGTCGCTAATGTTAGGCCGGCCCACTAACTACTTTGTATCATCCGAGTCCCAAACGTGTGTAGCCTGGTTACACGTGGAGCAAAACATAGAGAGTTCAGGGGCTAGCCCAGGTGATAATCTGGTACCAAGCCCATGAGGCTGAGTCTCAATAGAGGGCTCGAAGGGTGATGGAGCTTGTCAGAAGGTGAACGACCTCGATCGGCGACTGGCTGCTACTCAATGCAAAGCCTTGTCAATGTCTACGAATACGAAATCATATATCGAACAGCACAATCGTTGAACAGAATCGCCGAAGAGGACAACAGCGGCACTCGCCGGGAGTCGATTGAGCTGCTGTCGTTGTCGTGCCACTAGAGTTGTAGAGAGTTGCCGGCCTCGTCGCCCCGTCACCGATCCACGGCTGACCTCGTCCACTAGCTGCCGACTGCCTCCGTAGAGCTCCATAAACCGGTCGCCCCTCCAGGCCAGGCCTACCACTGTGGGCAATTAAATTAGTTGTGAAGATTTTGCAGGTCAACTTAGCCGCTAATAGTTTGGGTTTTTCACTGGTTTAAAAATCAAAGCATAAATAAATAGATGGCTTTTTCAAAAACCATTACCTTTTATATAACTAAAAGTCAACCATCACAGAAGGGTTTTTTTTTTTGCTTATTAAGAGTTGTTTTAGATTAATACTACTAAGTTAAAATAAATCAACCACCTTTATCACATATAAAAGCTGATTGCTTTTAAACTGTTTAAGTAAAAAAACTAGTTTTAAGCTATAAGTAAAAAAAACTTAAGTGTAAACAAACATATCTTTAGTTATTGCATTAACAAGGTATAAGTTTGGAAGAAGTTTAATTGTAAAGAAATAGTAAGGGGTGTTTGGGATAGCACTATACTATCAAAATCATAGTGGAGTTGATAATTATTAGAGATTTTTTTTTAGTAAGCTTTTAAATTTAGTAAATTTTGAGTTGTAGGTATATTAAGAGTGTTTAGGTAGATCATCTTGTTTACATTTTAGACTACAAATATAAACTTAATTCACTTTATTTTAGCCTATAAATTTCAGGATCCACGATCTAGAGTTGGAATCGATAAAGCTCTTCCAAACAAGGCCTAAAACTTCATTGCCATGATCCAATCGGTGAAGGCCGGACAAAAGATGGAGAAATCCACTATACAAAACAACGACATTGAACATAGTGTTTATTGATAATCTTTACTATATAAAGTGAGAGTTTCTTCTCATGTCACTTCATCAAAATTATCTACCTTTGTCACTGCTCTTTAATTACTCACTTTTACCACTTTTAGTGCTCTTAATTACCTATCTTTGCCATTGCTCTTTAATTACCCATCATCAAGTCCACTATTAGTGCATCTAAAAATGAGTTTTGTCACCGAAATTGAATCCGCGAATCGATGCTAAGATGACATAGATCAAAAGAAATGTATGAACAACACTAGTAAGAGATGAAGACTGCGAAGAGTAGTCACCTAGATCTGCCATTTTCAGACCACCCAAATTGCCATTGAGAAGGACCGATTCTTGACCCACAAGCCGATGCATAGGTGGGCGTTTTGACTGAAGCGGCGATCATCATCCGACCGACAAGGCTCCCACCAAAACGATTAAATCCGAGGTTGGAGTCACGGATCCGGTGAGGGCACCAAAGATCCCAGACCACTGAGTTCCACCACGGAGAGGGTGGGGAAGAGCCCTCCACCAATCGTCTAGGCCGTGCTGGCCACCACCGTCGGGAGAGGTGGTGAATCTGGCGGATCTGGGCAATCGAGTCCATGGGGCGAAATTGGCCCCGCCGCCGCCTTCCTTGGAAGCTGCACGGGCCTTCCGCGAGCTCACTCCGGCAGCGGCGTGGCAGAGAAAGAGTGTGAAGGAGGTGTGGTGGCGGCTAGGGTTAGGGAGGAGGTTTGGCCATAAATGATCTAGTTATTTCTAATATCTTCTTAGTCTATATGCTAAAAATAAATACTCCTTAAGCAAAGAATTAAAATCACATGCTTCGTGTCTTATAACAAGGAAGCTAAAGCCGTAAAGCACTACTGGTGACAGGGAAAAAATCCACTGAAGAAAACTGCGAGTGCAGTTCAAGTGTTCAACGCCACTCGTTTTGCATTTTATATTTTCAGAAGCCTGCTAGATTCTGATAAAGAAAAGGCACATTTGACAGCAATGATGTTTCTATACGTTTGGAATAATCTAACATGATAATCTACATCCCCCACAAACGCAAGAATTTATTCAAAAGAAGTTAGTTACTCAAATTATCTGAATTTAAATAGGCTTGGCCTGCACACTCACAAATTTAGAAGCTCCCTTATCCCATTTTAAAAATTTTAGACAGCTTTGCATTGCAATCACCCAGAAGGCCGAAAAATTGAAAATTAGTTCGAACGACGTCATGGGCCCACCGCGCGCGGCCTGCCGCTCTTGTCGTCTTCGCTTCGGCCCCCTCCCCAATGCCGCCCGCAGCTCCCCTTCTCCGGAATCTCTCGCCCTTTCGCTTTCCTCCCAGTCCCCAACCACCACATCCCTCCCTCTCCCTAGTTAACCCCCTCGCCATGCCGTCCCCAGAGCCCCACTCGCCACTCCCACCCTTTGCCCCACACCTCGCCTACTCGTTCCCATCCCTACCCCACCGCCGCGGCGATGCCGTCGTCCTCTCCCGCCCCCCGCTTCCTCCTGCTCGTCGTCGCGCTCGCTTACGCCGCCGCGGAGGTCGCGTGCTCCGATTGGCGGTTCCCGCACCTCGACCGCCTCCGCGAGCTCCACCGCAGGGAGCGCCGACCTCGGGCCGAGCAGGTCGACGCCGCGCGCGGGCTCCTCGCGCGCCTCCTCCCCTCCCACTCCGCCAGCTTTGAGTTCAGGGTCATCTCCGTGGTACGCATGCTTGGTTCCTATGGTTTTTAGGGTTTTAGCGGTTGGTGGAAGTGGCGTTGCGGAAGCAGAGTGGCCGAGGGATCGAGTGTAGTGAGAAATAGGATGGGATAAGACGCCAATTAACGAAGCGTGTCGCGTGATCATGGAGTAATTTATTGGAGTGGAAGCTGGCTGTTTGGACTCTGGACCGTGTAAACTTGTGGCAACTGTCTAAGGTCATATAGACTATGATCACGATAAACGTAATTTCTAAATCCATTTTAGGGTGGTGAGTTTTGCACAGATATAACCCTGACCATGTGTCCTTTTGGCGTTGACACAGTGGATTTCTAGCTTTTCTTTGAACTCTTACTAGGAGACAGAAAATAAACCTACTTAAGTTCATAATAGGTTAATGCTATTATCCCCTAGTACTTATCGTCTTATCAACAAGGTTTCACAACCTCTTACACTGCATTAACAGGAGCAATGTGGTGGAAAGGCATGCTTTATCATTGACAACCATCCATTGTTTGATGGAGAAGGGACTCCAGAAATATTGTATGTTTCTTCCCTTCTTTTGGCATTCATTGTGAATTA
Organism: Guadua angustifolia; assembly: GCA_036346375.1. Lineage (NCBI taxonomy): Eukaryota > Viridiplantae > Streptophyta > Magnoliopsida > Poales > Poaceae > Guadua > Guadua angustifolia. Next base: position 47,343,381 of record CM070506.1, on the reverse strand, counting down.
TATTTTCAACTCTGTTCTTTGTATAGGGTCTAGGTGGAAAAGCTTTTGCAGCTACAGAATGTTGCCTTTAGCTTCATCTTATTCTCTCCTTTTATGTAAAGGACAGTATGCATGTGTCAGAATTATTTGTTTGTTGTCGCTTGCAAAAATTGGTGGTTTGGTGAACTACTGATCTAAATATGTGTCGGACAATCTGAAAATAATGAGTTTAACAAACTATGTATCTCTTTTAGCTCCCTGTGAGTCTTACATTTACCCATGCATATCTGGGCTCCATTATATACACATGACATGCATCGAACAGTGACTTACTGAAAAACAAAATCTTCAAGTACTTTCACATGAATCTAGTTATGAGCAATCTTCCAATTTTTGGATGTTATATATGTATTCAAAATGATGTTGATTATTTATATTTTTTTGGCAGCAGCAGATCCTGCTAGAATTATTTGCTAGTTCTGTTTGCTAATGTGAGTGGCTTACTTAGCTTCTTAGGTCCGCTGTATAGTGCAGAGGCAACATGCCGTTTTGATATATTAGTTGAGGATTACATAGAAATGATACATTATTCCTGTTTAGTTTTTATAAGTTTATGCCTCTAATTTATAGTTATACATATTGACATCAGCTACAAGTCATCCACATTTGTTCACATCTTTCGGTCAGGATACTTGGAGTTAGTGGTGTAGAAATTTCTTCTGGTCTTCATTGGTATATGAAGCACTATTGTGCAGCACATATATCATGGGATAAAACTGGGGGTGCACAATTATCATCTGTTCCACATCCTGGGTCACTACCCCGTGTTCCGTCTGGTGGCGTTTTGAATCGAAGACCTGTTGACTGGAGCTACTACCAGAACGCAGTTACATCCAGTTGTAAGCTGATAACTTACTTTGCGTACAATTTTAGTAATTTCTTGTTTGCTATCCGCTGAGCATGTTTTCTAGCTACAAGCACCAAAACACTCGTGCAATTCTATTCCTCTACTTAAGAGTCCCCTGATGTGGTATCCTCCTAAACTTGTGACTTCCAGCTACATTGGCAGAGGCATATGGTGGAAATGTACTTCTTTATACATTGCATTCCACTTTCTTTTATTATACGTCACGTACATTTTCAGGTTTTGTTTGAGAATAGTCAGCTCAGGAATAGACAAATTGCACTGCTTCTCTTTCTCCCAAAAGGATGTTCTGGTTTTTATCTTTTGATACCGTGTACTAGTGTTTACTGAATACTTTCCTGATTGCACAATCTCTTACATTTTTTATTTCTTGTCGGTACTATTTGGTGTCATTTTTGGGTGCTTGACGTGTTGAACTTTTTATTGTTGAATCTAATATGGATTTTTCCATACCAACTTAAAAACAAGTTTCTCGACTATTCCTTTTATATGTGATAATAACATGTTTAAATATTATTTTTCTTTGTTTTAAGATTCTTTTGCTTGGTGGGATTGGGAGCGCTGGGAGAAGGAAATTGACTGGATGGCTCTTCAAGGAATCAATTTGCCTCTTGCTTCCACTGGTCAAGAAGCTATATGGCAGAAGGTTTTTCAGGTAAGTGCACATGTGTGTGTATTCTTTTTTTTCCTGAAGCATGCTGTTCACTGAATAATTTAAACTATGCATCTTCCATGTGCTCTTAAATAATTAAACTTCTGTAAAAAAAGCCCAGAATCTCAGGTAGAAATTTAAGACAAAGCTAACCCCTCTGTTCTTTTTAAGTGACATCCTAGAATCCGTGCGCTGTCAAACTTTCTAAAGTTTGATCACTAATATGTTTAAAACTATCTAGATTGACTTAATGAAAACTATATCATTAGAGTTGTAGTTAAAAATACTTTTATAATATTATAATTTTATTAGTAATCATAAGATAATGTTACAAAAAGTAGCGGTCAAAGTTGCATCTCAAAAACTGTGAAAAGTAAAAAGAAAACATCACTTAAAAAGGAACGGAGGGAGTACTAAGCTAGTGTAATAATAGTAGTAGTGGTGGTGTTCGTGGTTGTGGTGGTGGTGGTGGTAGTGGTAGTATACTGACCAAGAGGTAGGCTACTAAGCTAGTGTAATAATAGTAGTAGTGGTGGTGGTGGTGGTGGTGGTGGTGGTAGTGGTAGTATACTGACCAAGAGGTAGGCTACTATAACAATTTTGATAAGTGAGCAAGGAAAACATCATCGCATTTCCAAGTGTGATGCCATATTTCAATGTTGGCATTTGACAAAATGATTTAGGGCAGGTTCTTCTTAACATTGGATTTTTCGGGGGAGCAGCTGGTCTCCCTACTAGAATAAATGCTACGTGCTTAGTTCCTCCTATCGCATGTTGGTGGTGCCCTGTTGTTTCAGACAAATTTAGACTGCTTTTGTAAAATATCATGTGGAGGCAATACCCAACAACAACAATAACAGCAACCGAGACTTTTGTGCCAAACAAGTTGGGGTAGGCTAGAATGAAACCCAATCAAAGTCAAGGAGGCAATGTCCAATGTCCATTAATAATTACTTGAATCGTCCTGTTATGTTGCAAATGGTTTGCTAGTACCTTACAGTTTACATTTCACTCCCTTTACATTTTTTGCAGAGGTACAACATTAGTAGATCAGATTTGGATGATTTCTTTGGTGGGCCTGCCTTTCTTGCATGGTCCCGGATGGCCAATATGCATGGGTAAGTGATGCTTCTGTTTTGCAATTGGAGCCTCCCATCTAAATATTTGATTTTATGGTATTCTGAGTACAGCAGATATTGTTTCGCATCATTACAAGACATGCTGTTTGTTTTCAAATTCTTTTTATCTATTTCTTAACTCTGAGCCCAAGATAATATAACTTAAAACTTTGATATTGTCACTGGGAAAATTACTTTACTAAGAGGTAGACAGAACTGCAGCTTGGACGTTCTCATCTAGACATGTAAGAGTACGACAATCAGAGAGAGCCGATTATAGTTATGACTTCACTCTTTTTTTAGCTTGGATGTGGATTCTGTCAATTTAAAATTTAAGCAAATGTATCTTGAAGGAACACATAATGACAAAATGATTTATTAGATGGGGTGGGCCTCTTCCTCAGACTTGGCTTGACGATCAATTAGCTCTTCAGAAGAAAATCCTTTCTAGGATGTATGCTTTTGGCATGTTCCCAGGTGACACTTATATTACAGTTTTATTATTTCTGAGTTTATCATATTTCTGCAGTTACGTATATTTTTATGGAAGGATATATAGCATACTCAATATTATGTGAGCTCATGAAAATATATTCGTGTTGGTTTACACTTCTGTCCATTTTGTTTAAGAAAACATGTTCTTCCTACTTCAAGTAATTTAAATATGCAATTAATTTGTTTGAATTTCTTAGTTGTTTAATGTCGATTGCCTTCATTTTGCATTTTTTAGTTGTCTAATATCCACCTCCTTGCAGTTCTTCCAGCCTTTTCCGGTAACATCCCTGTTGCACTGAAGTCAAAGTTTCCCTCAGCTAAAGTCACTCACCTTGGAAACTGGTAAGCATGATTTTCTCAAAAAAATTTGCTTAGGGTTTGTTTGTTTTTGTTGTTGATTTTGGTCTCAAAAGCTGAATAAAAAACAAACAACCCGATTTTAAGAATCGATTCTCATAATCCAGACCACCCATATATACTAGAATCCACAATCCACTTTATATATGCTTCTGTGGATTCTGAGAAATACAAATATGAGAATGTCATTAAAAGTTTCAAGCAATTACCCACCAAATGCTATCCTAGAATCTAGAATCAGCTTCTCTACAACCACAATCCAGAACCAACTTTTAGATAATCCACAACAAAAACATACATGCCCTAGTATATTTTTATTGCGGTGAAATACTTAAAGATAATACGTTTAATCATGTTAAGCATTTTTGTATTCATATCTCATTGCTGAATTCCTAGCAACTACATTCCTGTTCTCCACTATTGTTGTCTTTCCTTGATATGTCATAATGCACCTTCCACTGGATTTTGTGCATGCCTTGCACATTTGAGTGTTTTAGGCTGCTGACTACACACTAGTTTGCCATCAATGACTGGCACTTCAGATTCATAGTAAGCCTATGTTCTCGTGCATTGATGTATTGTCACAGACTCACAGGGCACATAGTTAGAGCATTTGCTAAATTTGGGTACTCAGTTCCTTTTCGTTTTGCCTAGGGATGGCAATGGGGACATTCCCCATGAGGGGTTCCTAGAACATCCCCGCCCCCATTTATTCCCGACCCCCATTCTCCGCCCTAATTGCATGACCAAGGAGTGATTCCTCCTGTTCCTTGGCCCTAGTAGGGAATGGGAACTTGATGCAGTCCCATAATTCAGTAATGAGTAACCACATCGATTGCACAACTAATCATAATCAATAATAATAAGGTGATTGGATTAGTAAAAGAGGCATGAATTTATCATAAATTGCAAGTAAATATATGGTATCATCATATAATGTTAGTATCTAAGGTTTGTCAGAGGGTATATAAGCAATATATGTTGGTCCACTTGTCATATGTTTATTGGGTCCCCAACGGGGAATGCGTACGAAGGTAGGGGAACATCCCTGTCCCTACCCTTGATAGGGATACATTTGGACCCAACTCTATCCCCATGGGGATTGATTTATCTCACCACTTCGAAATGGACCCAGGGGCCTCTAACAATATCATAGGGCACACAGGGAGTGCACTTGCCAAATTTCGGTACTCTACCCCTCTCCATGCCCTGGTTTCACCTTCACGAACCTATGGCACCTGTCATGGACCAAACTTTAGCTCACCGCTTCAGAATGACACCAAAGTCCTCCCATGATGTCATGGGGCACTTGGAAATTGCACGTGCCAAATTTTGGTACTTGGTCTCCCTCCATGCCTCGATTTTGCCCACACGGGCCTCTGTCACTCTTCTTGGGCCAAATTTGGCTCACCGCTTTGGAACGGTTTCAAGGGCCTCCCAAAATGTCATAGGGCATGTGGGGAGTGCACTTGTCGAATTTAGGTACTTGGTCCCTCTTCACTCATTGGGTTTACTAGTATGGGCCTTTGGCATCTGTTTGTAGACCAAAATTTAGCTCACCACTTTGGAACTGCTCCAAGGGCCTCCAACAATGTCATAGGCATACACGGCGTGCACTCGTCAAATTTTAGTGCTTGGTCTCCTTCTGTACCTCTATTCGGCTAGTGCACACCCCACATGCCCTATGTCATGGACCAAAATTTTGATAGCGCTTTTGAAAGCTCAAAAGGCCTTCCACAATGTCATAGGGCACACGACCACACTGGGAGTACACTCGGGCAAATTTAGTTCTTAGCCTCCCTTCGTACCACGATTTCACCCGCGTGGGCCTCCGGTACCTGTCAAAGGCCAAGCTTTGGCTCACCGCATCGAAATGGCCTCAAGGGACTTCCATGATGTTACAAGCCACGTGGGGATCACACTTGCCGAATTTAGGCATTTGCTCTCCTATGCACTAGATTCGCCTACATGGTCCTCTGTCGCCTATTGTGAACCAAAATTTGGTTCACCGCTCGGATTGGCTACTAGGGCCTCTCACAATGTCATAGGGCATGCGGGGTATGCACTCGCCAAATTTCGCTATTGGATCTTCCTTCGCACCCCAATTTCGCCCGCATAGGCTTTCGGTACTCGTCAATGACCAAATCACCAAAATTTAGGTCAACACATCGGAATGGCTCCAATGGCCTCCCACGATGTCATAGGATATTCAAGAGTGCATTCGCCAAATTTAGGTAATTGTTGCATTTGCCGAATTTGGGTAATTGTTCTCCCTTTGTGCACTGGATTTGCCTACAATGTCCTCTTTCACTTGTTGTGGACCAAAATTTGGCTTGCCACTTTGGAATGGTTCCTAGTGCCTCTCACAATGTCATAGGGCATGTGGGGTGTGCACTCGCCGAATTTCATTAATGGGTCTTCGTTTGTGCTCTGGTTTTGCCTGCGTGGGCCTCCGCCACTCATCGTGTGCAAGCTTCGGCTCAACGCTTCAAAATGGCTTCAAGGGCTTCCCACAATGTAATTGGACATGCGGAAATTGCATTTGCTGAATTTAGGTATTCGTTATCCCTCCATGCATTGGAGTTGCCTATACAGTCTTTCGTCACCGGTCATAGACCAAAATTTGGTTCACTGCTTCGGAATTGCTCCGAGGGCCTCACGATGTCATAGGGCACATGGGGAGTGCACTCACCGAATTTGGTATTGGGTCTCCCTTCGTGCTTCAATGTTGCCCGCATGGGTTTCTAGCAATCATTATGGACCTAAATTTGGCTCAATGCATCAGAATGGCTCCAATGACCTCGCACGATGCCATAGGGCATCTAGCTTTCATGATCACCATCCCATTTTATGTGGCTTACCTTAGCATTTTCAACTCAAAGCTGTAAAGCTCAATAAACGCTTAGAATCATAACAACAAAAACAAGCCTAAAATGCCCTCAAAAACCTGGAAACATGGAGCCAATCGTGCGGTAGTGTCATGTTGGCCCTTTGTAACAACCGCGCCCAAACTTACAATCCCAACTAGCCAGCTCCACCGTTGCCGAACACTGATGTTGAGCTATTGCCTGCTAAACATAATTAAAACGTCCCCACCCACAAAAAAAAGCACTTTATGCAGAGCAAACCGAGCACTCAATTAAACGCTTTTCGGCCACAGGTAGGTCGGCCCCACCCCTTGCTTCCACCCATATCCATTCCCTCCTGCATATTAATTCCATTTTCATTTCCCCCCTCAATTATTGCTTCCCTCTCCTCCCATCCCCTTCCTCTTCCCCAACATTGCTGGCACTTTGAGACACATAGGGAGCTGAATTTCAGTAGATCTCTCTCCATGCTCCAATTTCGCCTGCACGGGCCTTCGGCACTTGTCATGGACCAAAATTTGGCTCACTACTTAGGGATGGCTTCTAAGGCTTCCACGATGTCATAGGGCAAAAGGGGACTAGAGTCGCTGAATGTGGATACTTGGTCCCTCTTCATATGCCTATTTTCCCCGCACGGGCCTACGGCTCTCGTGGTGTACCCAAATTTAGCTCATCGCTTTAGAATGGCTCCTAGGGCCTCCCACGATGTCATAGGGCACACGTGGAGTGCACTCACTGAATTTTGGTATTTTGCCGCTCTCCCTATGTTGGTTAATTCGCGACACACATGTCTCTGGCTCCCATCGAGGACCAAAATTTAGCTCACCACTTCGGAATGGTTCCACAGGCTTCCCATGATGTCATAGGACACAATAGAGTGCACTCATTGAATTTCGATACTGTCCACTTGCCCTGGTTTTGTTCTCACTTACCGCTTCAGAATGGCTCCATGTGCCTCCCACGATGTCATAGGGCACGAGGGGAGTGCACTTGCTAAATTTTGGTACTTGTCTAACTCAATGTCCTGGTTTTGCCTGGATGAGCATCCGCCACCTGTCATTTACCAAAATTAGCCTCATCTCTTTGGAATGGCTCCAAGGGCCTCCCACGATGTCACAAGGCACGCGAGGAGTGCACTTACCGAAATTTGGTATTTGATCTCCCTCTATGCCCTGCTTTCTACACAAACCCTCCGGCACCCATCGTGGACCAAAATTTGGCTCATTGCTTTGGAATGGCTCCAAGGGCCTCCCACGATATCCTAGGGCATGCATGGTGTGCGCTCGCCAGATTTTGGTACTGTCTTTGTGCCCCGGTTTTGCCTGTGTTGGTCTCCTGCACTCATCATGGAGCAAAATTTGGCTTGCTGCTTTGAAATGGCTTCAAAGGTCTCCCACGATTTCATACAGCATGTGGGGAGTGCACTCGTCGAATTTTTGTACTTTGTTACTCTCCATACCCAAGTTTTGCCCCACGATGTTATAGGGCACATGGGGAGCGTCCTTGTCGAATTTCGATACTCGATCTCTCTCTCTCTCCCTATGCCCTAGTTTCACCCGCATAGGCGTGTGGCACTTGTTGCGGACCAAAAGTTGGCTCTCCAATTCGGAATGGCTCCAAAGGCCTCCCGTGATGCCATAGGACAAGCGGGAGTGCACTCGCTGAATGTCGGTACTCGGTCTCTTTATGTGCCCTGGTTTCACCCACATGGTTTTGTGCCACCTATCGTGGACAAAAGTTTGGTTCACCGCTTGCCTTCCACAATGTCATAGGGCTCTTTTCACCTCGGGTTGTTCTTTGTATAATTCATAGATGAAATTGGATATGAGGTTCCTAACTTATGCCTGCTATTTGTACCAACATTATTTGTTAACACAATTCAACCGAAGTGAAGTAATTCATCAGATATTCTGCATATCTTTTGATAGTTTATTTAAGTTGTATGTGCTTATTTGGTTCTGTCTGTGATATTAAGGTTTACAGTTGACAGCAACCCAAGGTGGTGTTGCACATATCTTCTTGATGCATCCGATCCTTTATTTGTAGAAATTGGGAAGTTGTTTATAGAAGAACAAATTAGAGGTACGGTTGGTTGTTTTACTCAAACTGATCCCCATTATTATAATGCAGTATATTTCAATATCAGACCTGGAGTCAATTGTTTCTTCTGAAATTAATTTCTTGTGTGGAAAATTTCACAGCAGATAAATCGATAAGTTCCATAAGTTCCTTTTCCTGTGGTTTTATTTTTTAAGTTGTTTAAGAACATCTAACAGATGATTGATGTTTATGTGACTAGTTTCAATTTATCATGCAAGTATAGAGCAGCAATCGTCAGCCCTTTCAACTAGTATTCACCCATTACTTATTGAATAAATTGTTCTGTTAGGTAGCCCCTTTGTGATTTAGTTTGTACGTCCTATCCAAAACAGAAGGATAACAAAAGGTCTGCCCAATAAGTCCTTTGTTAGACAACCACGTCACACTGCCATTTGGTGTCGTACTTTGTTTCAGTGTGGTGAATGGCAAACTATGTAGCTTTAACTGAGTGCACACATAAATACCTGATTATCATTTCAGCAACATTAAATCTTCAAGTACTGTTGTGCTTCCTGACATACCCTGTGAAACCTGCTATTTTGTCGAGATGTATTAGTTAAATTATGAATCAGTGGATACCAAGGACAGAACAAGTCAAGTAGGTCAAATGCACTTGTTTTGAGCATGATGTACAAAACTTGGGGAAAAGATTGCGAGCTATTCTTTTCTTTTTTTGTGTGCCTTTCTCAGTTGAACCGAGCAGTTGCTTGTAGAATAATATAATCTTAGAATCTCATGAAACCTGGCCAGCATACTTCTAAACAGAAGTCAACCACAGGATGGGTTATGCAATATTAATCAACATGTGCTTGTTCTTTTCCCAGAAGAGTGTTGGCGAACTTTTTATCTAGTTGCTAGTTTTTCCTGTTTTATATGGGGTTTTTTGCCACTTTTTTATCAGAAGAAAAATGCAATCCTTTAGATATATGATGAAATTTCTTGTTCCTTGCACAGAATATGGTAGGACAAGTCACATATACAACTGGTATGTTTTTTTTTTATCATTCACATTATTAGAAGTTCCCGTTTGATGAACTCATTTCCTCATTTAGTGTTATCTCCTGTCAATCTAGTGATACGTTTGATGAGAACACCCCTCCATTAAGTGATCCAAAATATATCTCTTCGTTGGGTGCTGCAACATTCAGGGGAATGCAAAGCGGTGATGATGATGCTATTTGGTTAATGCAAGTGAGTTCTTTTAAAGTACTAGAATTTTGCATAATACTTGTGATGGATTGGTCTACAGAAAGCAGTTATTAGGATTGTAGGCTATGGATGTCTTGGTTGATGCATTCTACCTTTTCATTTTTGCACCTCTTCAGATGCATAATTCTATTTCCAGTTACCCAAAATTTTCTTGCTGTTTGGCTGCATCCTTGGATAGTTGGTTGTTTTCTCTCTCTAACATTTATTACCCTTTTCAGGGTTGGTTGTTTTCTTATGACCCTTTCTGGAAACCCCCACAGATGAAGGTGAAATCTTATGACGCGGTTGGATAATATGTGAAGTGTTGTTAGTTTTATTAACTTTTTCTTCATTTTGGTTCCTCAGTTCTTCCAAACTGTCATTGGAATAGTGATATGGAAATTTATGAAACATAATTTCTAACAACATTAGTAATTGACATTGCAAATTGCATAACTAGAAAGTCAGTCTGGGAAGTTAGGATGTATTGCAATAACATATTATAATTTCTGACCTGCACCAGTGACGGACAATTCAGAGTGGTGTTATCTGTAAGCTTGCTGCCTTGATACTATTAATCTTATGCTAATTAAGAAGTCCACGTCTGCTGTGATATGTTACTTTTGCCAGTAGCGGAATATATTCAGGTTATATTTACAAGCACAATTCATATATTACTCAAATCTCACAACTGGCATATTCTAAATCTCCAACTCAAAGCAACAACTGTTGCCAAATGAGAGAACAGATGCTGTATTGCTAATCAGTAATCATGAAGTCAATCCTTATATACACAAAAGGTGGTTACCGCCTACTACATCACTAAATATTTGTTTTTCTATTTTGAACATACAACTTCTACATTATGAGATTTCTCCTTATTTGTTTAACATCAAATTCTATGGTGGTTAGGCGCTACTGCATTCTGTTCCAGTTGGCCGAATGATCGTCCTTGATCTATATGCTGAAGTGAAACCTGTATGGATCCATTCTGATCAGTTCTATGGTGTCCCCTACATCTGGAAAGTTCTTCTTTCCCTTCCCATCAACATGTCATCTATTCTTTTTCTTTTTGTCGTAAAAGAATCCGTGCGATCCTTTTTCCAGGTGCATGCTTCATAATTTTGCTGCAGATTTTGAAATGTATGGTGTTTTGGATGCTGTTGCTTCTGGGCCTATTGATGCTCGACTGAGTGAGAACTCCACAATGGTATACATTGTTAGCTTTATCTGTTCTACTGCTGAGCTAGCATATAGAAATATTCCATATGCTGATCTTTTACTTACCAACAACTTCTGCTTGAAGGTTGGAGTTGGCATGTCTATGGAAGGTATCGAGCAAAATCCTATTGTTTATGACCTTATGTCAGAAATGGCCTTTCATCACAGACAAGTGGATCTTCAGGTGAAATTTAATAAACCATTTCTTGGAAGAGCTATGTATGCAAAAGATGTATTCATTTTTTTTACAAAGGCAGTTGCTTATGTGGTGCACCATTTGATGTCTTAGAAGTACACATATTTTGAGTTAAAGGAAATCATAATTAAATATACAGTTTTTTGTTTGGGTTGTGCTTTGGAATTGACCAGTTTGTCACTTTAGCCTGTCATGTGTTCAGTTCACAGCAAATGTGCCATGCTACTTATTGTGCGGTTCTCTCATTTATATTGCTTTGAAATTTTGGAAGTTGTCCTTTGAGCTAGCTGATGAATGTAACCAATTTTTGGCTTGATCAGATTTTCATTATTTCCAGGTGTGGGTTGAGACATATCCAGCAAGAAGGTATGGGAAATCAGTTATGGGATTGCGAGATGCTTGGAGAATTTTATATCAAACTCTATATAATTGCACAGATGGTAAAAATGTAAGTTGTGATATTCTGCAAGTGCCATGTTTAGTCATACCATGTGTCCGTTTTCATCCAACAGGAATAAAAGGTTGTGTGAAGTAGCAAATCTATAAATTTTCAATATCCCTAGACCACTTACAAGCTTGACCCCTTTTTAATTTTTTGTAAGTTACATTCTGTGTGATGTAGCACAAGATCTTTGCTAGATAACACTGTTTGATTGTGTTCTTCTCTGTTATTCTGCTCATATTTTATATATTGATAACAGGACAAAAATCGGGATGTCATAGTAGCATTCCCAGATGTTGAACCTTTTGTTATTCAAACACCAGGATTGTATACAACCGCTAGCAAAATGTATTCTACGTTGTCATCAAAGAAATACATAGTGAAGGATGCATCCAACGATGCATATGAACAACCACATCTATGGTATGATACCAATGTCGTTATGCATGCCCTAGAGCTTTTCCTTCAATATGGAGATGAAGTATCTGCAAGCAACACCTTCAGGTGAGTGCACGGGTCTCTAATTGCTTAACCTATACCAGAAAATTATTATTCTTCAGTATTAGGAAATTGTAGCTACTAGTTGTATTCCTGTTTTGCGGTTTCATTTATCAGATTTTGATATGCTCAGCTTTCCAGTGGTTCTACTTTGATTTGATTCTTCCTTATGAGATCCTCAATGGACTTGATGTAAAAAATTTCTGGAACCCATGTCTTCTGTTCTTCCGGCATTTCCACAACTGTTCAATGGTGTATCATTCTTTAATTCCCTTATAGTATCACCTTTTACCTGAATTCATTTACTGTTTGACGGTGTATCTTTATTTTACGTGGCCATATCCTTATTGCTGACTTTTCAGTTAATCTAATTTGAATCGACACTAAAGTATGATCTGCTTATGATTTTGTGGTGCAATTCATTGCACTGTTGTTTTTATAAATGATGTGTGCTATACATGTTTGGAGCGTCAAGTAGTGGGTGTTGGATAAGTCGATTCAATCTTATGCATGCGGCATTAACAGGTATGACCTTGTGGATTTAACTCGTCAAGCTCTGGCCAAATATGCGAACCAAGTCTTTCTAAAGATCATCGAAAGCTACAAATCAGACAACATGAACCAAGTGACCACCCTGAGTCAGCGCTTTCTCGACCTTGTTAATGACCTGGACACGCTGCTAGCCTCTCATGAGGGATTTCTGCTTGGGCCTTGGTTGGAAAATGCCAAGGGCCTTGCACGAGACCAAGAACAAGAGATACAGGTAATTCCTTTTCTTTTGTCATTCTTAGCACGTGGTTCTCTTGTACAAATCGATGTATCATATCTTACATAATCTCAGATCCCAAAAGCTGCTTCTTTATGCTTGTTCACGGGAGTAGGGATGATTTCATTCTTACCTGCATGCTGGTAACCTGGTTAAAAGCAGTTATAAATCCTAGGTTGACCCGTCCTGTTCTAGATCATTGTCAGCACTAAGCCACCGACTTGTGATTTTGTGATGCTATGCTAGCTTAGAGATGTATTTAGTATTAAAAAAGCTCTTCTATTTTTCCTAGCATTGCTGACGCACAACTGCTTTCAAACGGCTGCAGTATGAATGGAATGCTAGAACACAAATTACAATGTGGTTTGACAACACCGAAACAAAAGCAAGTTTGCTACGCGATTACGGTGAGGCCCATACCACCCACCCACCTACCTACTGCTTTCTTACTGTTTATCTGTATTTCTTTCTAATGAGTTCGATGCAGCCAACAAGTACTGGAGCGGCCTGCTGCGAGACTACTATGGACCAAGGGCTGCCATCTACTTCAAGTACTTAATTTGGAGCATGGAGAAGAAAGAACCTTTTGCACTGGAGGAATGGAGGAGAGAATGGATTAGCCTCACCAACAACTGGCAGAGCGATAGGAAGGTCTTTGCTACAACAGCTACTGGAAATGCTCTAAACATCTCCCGGTCGCTGTACTTGAAGTACCTGCGCAACCCTGATTTACTTCAGCTAGAAGGTACGGTTGTACGTGTTTAAGAATCGAAGAACATACTTGGAAAAGGAGCTGGGCCGCTTCATCTAAAGCACCTTTCCCTTTAGGGGCCAAGGCAGACAAGACGATCTACTCCGTAATCCTGTGTCCGTATTACCTAGTACGCGGAACATGTCTCTGCAGGCCACGTAGACATGATTGGTGCCAACTTATGTTGCTGAATGAACTTGCAATAGTAATTTTAATTGAGTTCTGTTACATACGAATAATCCTGCAAAGTACAAATGCTAAGGTGCTTATAGGAGCAGATTGAAATTGCTTACTCCTGCACATCCTGAGCACATGTACCGTCGAGCGTGGCCTTTGAGCACATGTGCTCCTGACTCCTGAGCACAGACGTTACTCATAGACACCTAGTAAACGTTCTAGCTTCGTTTTATATCAAACTAGTTCAATATTTATGCTTTGCAATGGATAAAAAAAATCATATCACCTCAGTATTTTGAGTTGGTGTTGATGGACTTGGTTTGCTAAAATTTCTTAATTGAGGTTTTGCTATTTTTTATCCTCTATGTTGGTATTCGATCTAACAACTCCTAATATATTTTTCCATACAAAGAATATCAGTCAACTTGTTAGGAAGGCACAAGTTTTGCTTTATGTTTCACTCTGTCGGGACTTGGATTACTAAATTCAAAACTCTCTGTGTATATTGTACTAGTTCAGGATTACGTTAGTACACATAGTTAGGGGGTGAAAATGGGCAAAAGTGTAGTAAACCCGGTGCTACCTGCCCTAGGTGTAACCGCCCTACTAGGGCCGGTAGCACTGGTCTCTAGGTCAACGGCTAGAAAAACTAGCCGTTACTCAGAAAGTTCGGTGCTATCAGGCTGCAGGTGGTAGCATCGGGCCTTTTTTTTTTCTCGAGCTAAAACATGCGTTCTGAAATTTTTACTCTGCCTTTGAGACTTTAGTACCGCCCCGGGCGGGGCGGTGCTATCATCCATCTAGGGCCGGTAGCATCGCTCGGGCAATGCTACCGTCCATGAAGGAGCGGTGCTACCACTGTTTCAGTCATTAAAACGCTCATTACTTTTTACTCCATGCTTTGATACAAGTGGTCTTGGACTTTATGCAAAGCTTATAACGAGTGCTACAATCTCCATCCATTTTCAAGATTTAAGCAACTATAGATATTTTTAAATATCATAAAAACAAATACTCTAATATAATCATTCAAGTCTAAAATCTGATTTCTCGAAATCCCTCATATAGACTTGCTCAAAAACACGACTACAAGTTAGAAAGAGTTAATAAGATCAAATATTAAGCCATATGATTATCAACTCATGATCAAAATAATTTTATAAAATATATTTGCAAATTCTAATCATATGCTCCAATATCAAATGCATAAGCACTAATATTTTGCAAAACACATTTACAAATATAAATCTTACAAACAAGAGCAATCAAGATCATATCTTTGAGCTATGTCATGATCAACATATGATCAAACCAATTTGCAAACACATTTGCAAACCATATTCACATACTCCAAGATAAAATTCAATTAAACCATATTTTGTAAAAATTTATTTTGCAAACACAAGGTATAAACCTATCTTATCCTTTGTGATGATCAATACACGATCAAGTCACAAGCTAAGAGTCCGATGTATGATCTTTCTATTTGTAACACATGCAAATATCTAGCTCTATGCAAACAACCACTTAAACCAACTTGCATGAGTTATCTCTCTTTTGCAACACATGGAAATCCATAGCTCTATTCAAAAACCAAATAAGAAAGTGAGTTAGAGTGAATCGGATTGAGTTCATCAACACATGATGAAGCTCAAGCTAAATGACTCAACCCCTCTTAATAGTACGACATCTAACTAGCAACCCGGTCTCCCATCCAAATACCGTGACCGGTAAAAGATTATGAATACATCCTTAGCCCTAGCTAGTTATATCTTTGCCTCTAGCACATCCAATTGAAGCTTTTATTATTTTCATCATCTTCTCTCTAAATCAAGTCCTTGTTCATCAACCCATGATAAACCTTCTCTAGCTTCACTTCACTTTGGGATTTATCCTCTAAGCTCATTAACACATGATGATTCTTCCCGATTCTTTATTTTCTTGGACTCAATATACTTCACAACTCATGGAAGATTTTTAGTCCAACAAACACGGTTGTCTCAATCATCAATTGCACTCTATTAACACATAATAGATGCCTTTACGATCAATTGAGCACAATCCTAATCAATTTGAATGATTTTAAAGGTGTCTTGAGCAATTTGATGCAACTAATACTTCATTATACTCAAGAATTTTTCGCTTGTCCTTAACGAACGAAAAACACCATCAACACATGATAAAGTGTTCTTTTATTAATTGAAAGACAACCGAACTCACCTGAGTATATATTAACTACACAAGTTTCATATACTCATTTTAATGATTACTAAGTAATGATCCAAATTATATTGGAGTGGCGAAACAGATCAATACTCTTAATACCATCAACAATAAAATAAACTTTATTAAATATGTGCATATAAATAATTGAACTTGGAATCAATATGTACATAATCAATCTTAGATAACATTTGAGTTTATCCTATATTAATATAAGTATACTACAAGTACACAAGTTAAATATACTCAAGGGGTTGTTTCAAAGTAATGATCCTTGATATAGAAAGATGAATTAGATCATTACTTTGAAACTTCAAAATTAAGCATGAACTCCCTCTAAACGTGTGCATTAATGTATACATGGAGTCGGAAACAAAATGCACATCTTAAAGTTAAAACGATGGTGGAGTTTACCCTTTATCTTGAATCTAAGGAATGTATCTAGAAATAATAAAATTGCATTGGATACATACCCTTTGAATTTTTATTTTTCTTTTTCATGAGACTTTGATAGTTTCGTATTTTCATCCAAAAGAGACTAATAAGAGTTAATCTCAACAAAAGAGTTAGTTTTATAAATAGATTAATCATTAATTAATAATTTAGACTAATCAAAATTATGATTATGAAAAGAGTTAGTCTCAATATTAGATTTGTCATTAACACCAAAACCAACTTAATGGAGTTTGAACTTTCATCCTTATGGTCAAGGTTTACACAACTATGCCTTAAAGGGTTTAAGAAACAAATAACCTCTTGCAGCGAAAATAATAACTTGAGCCATTCAACATGCCACAGGCAATCGCTGGAGAAATGCACTCCTAGTTGACGAAGTCTTCATAGTACTCCTTATTGAACTTTGTATTTCCTGGTTCTTCCTTAGCAATTGATCAATAAGAACGCATAGCCATAAATATATATAGTACTTAGCAAGTTGTTGGGAAATGATGTAATTATATTCATGCAAGGTTTGACAAAGAATAGTTATATGATTCTTTTACAGAAAGCAAAAACTTAAATTTAAATATAATAAATAGATTCAAAGCTATATGAGATAATATAATAAATAACTGATAAACCAATGGTAGGCAATATAACAAGACTAGTGAGGTTTCACCCATCACCATCTAAAACAATCATCAACCAGTAAACTCATCAGTGTTAACTTCAAACATCAAAATCAATCGTGAACTCCCCGTTCACTTTTTAGTAATTCCACCTTCCAACATTTTTACGAAAAACTATATCTCATGTGAAATTTCTAGGCACATCCATGACCGCGGACATGGTTATTCCAATAGTTCTACATTGTGCAGAGGTTGTACTACTTTAACCATCAGATATGATCAATCTCTTAATGTCGGCCATGACATGCTTCCTTTGGCGTGCGACTAAAAAGATCATAACAAGTCCTTTACACTGATGCACACTAGCAACACCTTGCCTACTGAGGATATCCCCTCAACGATGGGACGTGACCTAGCCGGTCTATCTCTAGTACGCATCTCACGTATTTAATTTGAGACTTACCATTGTGAGAGAGAAAGGAGTAACGCGCCTAATCAGCACCATACATCTCAGTGTCTCATCGAGTCTGAATAACCCTCTGCTTGCATGCCCATTGGAGTACCCTCCATTTCAACCATGTAGGTAGTACAAGTATACCACTGGTTATTTATTCAGTCTATCCTATACCAGAGATATGGTTGTACATTTAGACCTAGTTCAATGGCACAAGATTAAGGGAATGTTTGTTTTTGCTTTTGATTTTGGATTCTTGACCCAAAAGTAGAATAAAAAACAAACAGCCTGATTCTCACAATCCAACCCACTTATATACACTAGAATCCACAATCCACTTCATATGTGCTTTTGGATTTCAGTTTTTGGAGAATCAATTTCTCTACAGCCACAATCCATAATCAACTTTTAGAGAATTCAAAGCAAAAACAAACAGGCCCTAAGTCTTTAAACAATTTCGGGCAAGACATTCATATCGCAAATGTGCTAATCGTACCTCCTTTACTGCACGATCACTTTGTTCGAGTGAAAACTATTTTGTATAACCAAGACTAATGGTGTACCCTACCATGGCACATAAATTTTACAATAGTGGCTACCCAACACAATTCTATATCTCATTAAGTCAAGATTATCAATATTCATCATGTGATATGGCCCATCATACAACTAAGCATGTCTAAGCATAGCTACACTAACCTAATTATTGGTAATACAATTTGTCCAACTATTAATAACCCAACCTAAGGTAAGAATGGATATAGTGTATTCAAATATCAAGGTGGCATAATGATAAATAGGTATTTAGCTATTTTCAGCAAATAATCATTGGTATAAAAATAGCACACAATTTGTATAAACAAAATATTTTTGCAAATATAGGTTCAACATGATTAAAGGTTATAACTTGCCTTGTTTGTATGCTATTGTTACTGAGTCTTGATTTTCAAATCATTCGTTCACTTCCTGATGATCAACGTCTATGAAAAAGAAAGAAAGAAAGAAAGAAATGCAAATAAACAACAAATAGAGACTTAAACAGATTTCAAATTGAAAACATATGGCTCTGGAATGAAGATATTGATTTTAAATAAATTTAGAAATGTGAATGGATTCGATCGGAGCTTGTATGAAGGAAAACAAGCTTCTAGAAGATAGCCTAGGAGTGAAAATAAAAAATAAAAAGAGAGAGAGAAAATCGGATAATGATAGGTGGGACCCACAAATTTCTGGATTTTTGAAATTAAAATAAATTCAAGAAAAAGACTGAGAGGCTAACATATGGGGCTATGGTCTATGGATCAAGTCCATAGTGGATCGGGTTTATAGAACAAGACAGTTGACAGCGGAGCCACACGCCATAGACTCGGTTAGGATCTATCACACGGTCAATGAAATGGAAGACACGTTGGCTAGGGCTAACGTGGCACAGGTGACGTCATTGCTGACTTGGCGGCTAGCTCGGTTGATGATGCCATGTTAACATCATCACAACTTCGACTCTGACGACTCGGTTTCAGTTAGCTAGGAAGAAGACGGAGCGAGCGACGATGAAACGGTCATGGATTGGGATCGGGTTGTGAAAGAAATGAATGCAATCGGCATGGCCAAGCCGACATAAGCAAAGACAAGGGCGAAGACCTAACGAAGAGAGCTCCAATGGCACGACAGTGCGGGAAAACTCCGTGAGCTCGCAATGGTGGCGGCGGCATCTCGAACGGCGGTGAAGAGGGTGTTGAGTGGCGTGATGAGGGGCACTCGAATCGAGGATTCCCAGGGCTTTCATAGCCTTGGGAGGTGTGCTCAACATGGACTCTGGGACGGTGGCGAACATGGTGGTGATGCGGCTAAGGTTTCACCGGCCAGGAGACGATCGAAGGTGGGTTACAGAGCTGGGCCAAGGCGGCTAGGCTGGGGAATGGGTTGGCAGGTCGGCAGCCTGAGAAAAAATGGTCCAGGCAAGGTTTCGGCCTGAGGAAATTTTAAAAAATAAATTGATTTTTGAATTAAGAAAAAGACCAAAAATTTAAATAAATTCAACTAAATAGCAAACAAATTCAGAAAAATCTCAAAAAATACAGAAAAATGCCTTGCAGCACAAGAAACTCAACTAAAACTAAATTTCTTTTTATTTGATGTATAGAGTAGACTAACTAAATCGTTTCATTATAGGAAAATTCAATTTAAACTTTATTTAATTTGAGAAAAATACAAATGATTCTTTTTAATTTTAAAACTTTTCAAAGGCGCGAAAAAATTGGAATGTTACATGTACACAACGTGTTAGGGGTTAAAATTTTTTTGCTCCGTGTTCTTGTCGGTTGCTTTACATCCTGTAGACCTATAGTGGACCCACGTATGGACACGTGTTGCCTTGTGAGAGATGATGGTTGTGGGATGACAAATGAATCAGCATCACTACCTTCTTTTCTCATCATCACTGCCTTTTTTATAATGGTAAAAATTATAGACTCCTAGTAAACGTTCTATCAATTAGTCGAGGTTTTTATGGCTAGTATATTCTTGTTACTTCTATTAAGGGCATCTCCAATGGTGCCACTTAGGGTGTCATCTCAAAGATTTTGCTTAGGTGGAAGGAGAAAAGAGAGATATAGACTACTAAGGTATTTATTGATTCCAATGCACTTATTACCTATTACATGTGGGCCAATATTTAATTTTATAGACAATGCTATAGCTAATCCATTGGAGATGTTGTCTATATGCTATCTATAGATGATATGGACATTTCTTATAGCTAGCACCATTGGAGATGCTCTAATCAGGGTTTGAGAGGACCAAGAGAGCTCTGTCTGATGTGTTGAGCTCAACAAGACTCCTTGTTATGACGGATGACTTTTTTTTTTGTGACAGCTGGTGCTTAGCTGGAATATTATTTAGAGAAAAATATAGGCAGCGATATAAACTAAGAAATGTATTGTTTCATGTCCGGGGCCTAAAGTTTCTCAAAGAAAACAATCCTTTTGAAAAGGGGAAAAAAAGACGAAACTCAAGAAAAACAATCAATCAGATGTGAACTCTAATGCTGGGGAAAAAAAACATCACCGTACGTAACCTTCCTGATTGACTATCCAACTTCGAGTGTGACATGGCAACAACCAAACTACAGATAACGTAGAACGGCAGACAGATTACCGCCACCTTCATGTTCTGTAAGTAAAGCAGACAAGTATTGACAGATAGCCTCTTATTAATAAGCACCATATTCAAACATACGACAGATTCACCAAAGTCAAGAGCACCACCATCAAAATAACCCCAGAAAACTTATTCCAACGAGAACCTTCCGTCCTCTAGATCCTGATCAAATAGCTAGCTACATCAAAATTGCTCACCATGTTTGCAACTTCAAACATACATACGCGCCTAAAGCTTGAGGAAAACAAACTCTTCAATTGCCGGGATCTCCCCGATCTTTGTCAGCGTGCCCTTGCTAGGTTCCTCATCAACACCAATCGCCATAACAGCATGCTTGCGAGGAGCGATTCTTCCGACACTCATGAAACTGACATTGACATTCTCCTCACCCAATACGCTTCCAACTGACCCGATCATACCAGGTTGATCAACCTGCCTGCAAAGGATCAGGCTTCCTTCCAAGCTCACATCAACCTGGAATGCTCCAACCTTTGTTAGATGAGGGATACCATCCTTCACCTTCCCCTCTACAGTAATCTCTCCACTTTCAGACATCGCGCTGGGAAATTTAGATTCAACATTGGCGATCTGAACTTGAATGTAATCAAGAGGTGCCTCAGGTGAGCCATCTAACAATACCCTCTCCTCGGTGATGCGGACCCCCCTCTGCTTTGCAGTGAAGTCAGCATTAACCAGATTAACAAAAACACTGGAGATTGGCTCAATCAACCCCTTGGTGATCATTGCACGGAGAAGTCTTGTGTCAAGATCATCAGGAGCCCTTGTAGATGCATAGGTCACTTTCACAGACTTAATACCACCACCACCAGCCACCAGTTGCACAGCCAGGCGCCCAAGCTTTTCTGCAAGCACAACAAAAGGTGCAAGCTCGGACAGCACCTGCATGGAACACAAGGATATAAGATAAAATCAAATGTCAGTAGGAATTTATTGGATTCAGCAACAAGAGGTCCATACCTCAGCAGGAACCATTGGTGCGTTGACTGCAGAAGCTGCAAGCTCCCCTTTTAGAGCTCCAATGACAGCTTCAGCTATTTCAATAGCCACTCCTTCCTGAGAAATTTGAGAAATTTAGAGTTTTGATAGCTAGGATAGGGCCTGAAAGGTTAAATCATGCCAACATTTCTGAGCTACTTGGCCATACCTGTGCCTCCACAGTGCTGGCCCCAAGGTGTGGCGTCACAGTAACATTGTCATGCAGCACTAACTTGTTGTCAGGTGCTGGAGGCTCTTTGGTAAACACATCAAGGGCGGCCTAGTACAGTGATATGAAAATATAAGCATGACTCCGGCAAATCAACTATTCAAGAATGTTTAACTGAATTTCATTAAAACATGCAGTGCAAAAATGATATAAATTAAGAAAGCCGAACAGACCTGTGCGACTATTCCTGAATCAAGAGCCCTGACTAGAGCTTCTTCATCAATTACACCACCACGTGCAACATTTATAATCCGAACACCCTTCTTCATCTTAGCAAAGGCTTCATCGTTGAGCATCTTGTTTGTTGCAGGGGTAAGAGGCATATGCAATGAGATAAAGTCAGCAGTTGTCATAGCCTCTTCCATGCTTACTAGCTCAACTCCAATTGCACGGGCACGATCAGCAGAAGCATATGGATCATGTGCAATAACGTGCATTCCTAAACCTTTAGCACGACGGGCGACTTCTGACCCG
Source organism: Guadua angustifolia (assembly GCA_036346375.1). Taxonomy (NCBI): domain Eukaryota; kingdom Viridiplantae; phylum Streptophyta; class Magnoliopsida; order Poales; family Poaceae; genus Guadua; species Guadua angustifolia. The sequence goes on along the minus strand of CM070506.1, from coordinate 47,321,047 downwards.
ACCTTTCCAAATCCAAGAATAGCAAGAGTTTTACCAACAAGAGATACACCAACATACTTGTTGCGCTGCCATGTACCTGTACAAGATTCAAGTCAGCAAATGACGTTGAAGAAACACTGTTGTTGGATAAACATCAGCCGTTATACTCTTTCAAACAATTTCACACAGAATGGGTCTATTTGTCTCGAAGCAAAATGCATTAGTAAAAGTGGGAAATTCACCATGATTGATTTCTTAACAAATGGTCCTACTTTTATTTGAATGTGTGAAAGTGTAACTAGACATCTAATTATCTTCATACTCTTGCTCAACAGTTTCACATTTTCATGCATCTAACCTGAGTAAATCCTTTTTATCTGGTGAAGCGGATACTAATTTCGAGTGCAACAAAACTGAAGGATTTCGAATGGACAAAACTGAAGAACTAAACTTTTGGGATTATTTTCTACTAGCATCCTTCCAAGTTTGTCGAATAGGTAACATTTCTATAATATACATGCCTGCACGATCGGTAGTTGCGAGTTTTAAGTCAATGCCAGATTTATCGATGCTTTAGAATTAGACCATAGAGTTCGAGACAATGGCAGTATCACTGTAACATGTTAAAGGAGGATCTTTTCCGGAATTCAGATTGAACTCACCAGCTTTGAGCGAGGCGTCGGCCTGCGCGATGTTCCTGGCCATGGCAGTGAGCAGAGCGATGCCATGCTCCGCCGCGGCGACGGTGTTCGCCGTGGGCGCGTTGACGACAAGGCAGCCGTGCTCGGTGGCAGCGGCGAGATCGACGTTGTCGATCCCGACCCCAGCGCGGCCCACCACGCGCAGCCTGCCCCCGGAGGCCTCGAACACGTCGCGCCCCACCTTGGTCCCCGACCGCACGATGAGCGCGTCGCAGAGCGCGATCTTGGCGCGGAGCTCCTCGGGGGAGAGGCCGTAGGAGCAGTCCACGTTGGCGAACTCGCGGAGCAGCGCGAGGCCCGCGGCGCCGAGCTTCTCGGCCACAAGGACAGTCGGCTTCCCCGGGACGGCGCCGGCGGCGGGCGCAGACGAGGACGCGGTCGACGCGGCGGGGGCGGCGGCGGCCGAGACGGTGAGGCGCGCGCGGTGGCTATGGGCGCGGAGGGGCAGGCGGAGGGTGGAGGGCGCGAGGGTGCGATGGTGAGCAGGGGTGGAGGCGGGGAGGAGGAGGCGGTGGTGGGTGGTGACGGTGGTCGGGGACGGCGCCGCCATGGTGGGTTGGTTTCTTCGGGCTCGAGAGGGCGAGGTGCTCTAGAGTTGATGGTTTGGTAGGTGTTCGGCGCTTTACTTATAGCGGAGCCAGCGAGGTGAGTTAGCTGGGGAAATTGGTGTGCCGCCTACCTTGAAGAGATCGATTTGGTCACTTGATCCAGTAGGCAAAATGGCAAATTGCATCTGGTTTGACTCGTGTTTAACTAGCCCCAGTCTAATAGTAATAGGTATAGGATCAAGGTTTGATCCGTAGCTGCTAATGAATTTGTCTCAAAATGGTGAATTGCATCTGGTTTGACTTGTGGTTAACTAGTCCCAGTCTAACAGGTAGGATCAAGGTTTGATTTGTAGCTATCAATGAATTGGGCATGGGATGTGCTTCTGTTCATCACTATTTAAAAGTTACACAAATATTAAAAATAGTAGATGGTGTTAATTAATACTTCGCTTATTTTGAGATTTATACAACTATGTGTTGCCAATGTAATGTATAGAAACATTACTCATTTGTTTCTACTATTTTGTATATATATAATTACCTAGGACACATGGTGCTAGGCACTATGATCTAAAACGAGTATTACCCTTACATGTTTGCATGTGAAAATTTTTAACTTTTAGGATATTGTGATTAATAAGTTTACTACTAGTTTAACCAGCTCCGTATATATTACATTAATTTGTGTGCTTTTCCTCCTAAAACTGAAAGATACCATATTAATCAATTTGAGACTTTTGATTTGTATGTCAAAAAAGGGTAAGCAATTGCATTCCGCTGCCAATTAGGCATGCCGCATGCAAAGGTTGGTCAGTATGTGGCCAAAGATTCGAGTACATTGGAAGGGATTTGGGTTTGAAGTGTGGTACAGTCATCAAAGCATGAAAAGTCTCTGGGTGATGGCGTGCCTGAGAGTGACTGACCGTTGGACCTAATGAAGTGTGGTAGGTGGTCTGGTGGGCCGTGGCTGTAAACAAAAGCAAAACACCGAGAACCGAAAAGATCTGCGCCGCGCAGGCACCCGCCGCCTACGTGCCGAGTAATGGCAGCTGGTCCCTCTGGAAAATGGCGTCAGTCTGGCCTGGCCCCTGTTTCAGTGTTTGGGCATGGCTCGAGAGGGACGTTGTGTTGGGTAGACTCCAGATTTGATTTAGATATTTCTTATTCTATCATATTTGTCGAGATGGAAATATAAACACATTACGAGTATTTAGATAGATTACTTTGTTTATATTTTAAAATAAAAATATAAACTTAATTTATTTTATTTTAATTTATAAATTTCAGATCTTAGATAAAGTCAGATCTAAAAATCTATATCAAACATACCCGAAATCGATGCAGACGTAGCACGGCACGGCAGTGGGACTTGTGATCAAGTGAGTGGTATTCAAGTGTGGTTGGTGTCTGGACTGACGGCAGTCATAGCACGGCTTGCCTGTGCACTGGCATCGCTAGCTAAGCATTTGCTAACGCGGTCAAAAGCGCCGGGCCCTTGAATGCTTTGCAAGTTGCAAGAGCCGTTGGAAGATGGAAATCTGACAGCTAGCTGCTGTGTGCGGTCAGGGCTCGAGATCGGTCGAGGTAATCAATCGCTAGGTGGATTATATACTACCGTATATATAAACTTGGGAGTTTTTCGGGACACTCAGCGCATCCACGTCGTGTTTTTGAGATCGTGTCGGCGTGCTGAACGGCCGTGTCTCGAGCATGAGCAGAAAAACGGTCCTCCGTTTGTACGGCGCGAAGTCGTTGAGCCACGTCGCCTACTTTTTTCACGCGCTTGCCCGGCTTAAGTAAATTATCTACGGAAGTATGCACGGGAAGCCTCATGGTGCGGTGGTAAAGCGCGTCTCTCGCGTCGGCCATGTCGAGGTTCGAGCCCGTTTAGCGTGCATGCTCGCCATGGATTTTCCACGAGCGACACGTGGCGAAGTCTTGCAAGAGTGACCGTTTAGGCGACACGCGGGCTTTTTTGCTAAAAAGATCCTCGAATATTTTCGAATTACGATAGCCCATTCTTTTATATGGAGAACTCGAACCGTGAAATTGTTTTCCTTTGCGTACAAAGCTCCAAAAAATATGATGACATTTCTAAAAATATGTTTTACTCTAGATTTTTCCCGGTCCCCAGAATTTCCTTAGAAGAGAAATTTCCTAGAATTATGTCCGGTAAAAAAACTAAAAAATACACATTTTCGGCGTCTCGCTCCAACGGAATTTTACGCAGAGAAACTCCAATTTTTGCATAGACCCTTCGAAGCCTCCGGAATTTATTTTTTCCACGATGTTACGTAAAGTCACTCTAATTTTTGCGTAGATTCTTCGGAGCTTCCAGCATTTATTTTTTAACACGTTATTTCTCCAAATGTTTACTCCAAACTTTTTTGAAATTACCTATTTATCCATTTTTTTCCTATTAGTCCCTCGAAACTCAACTGATTTTTTTGCTTAGCTTGCAGCGGTCGGCACGGCGTGGCGCGACGTGCGCCACGCCAACGTGTCTAGTTTGTACTATGAAAGCTTCGAAACAGCGGCTGAGGAAGGCCGAGGCTCTGTTTGGAAGCAATGTATTTTCATAGTTTCTAGATAATATCATGATTTCTAATAATACTATGATATTTTATACTATAAGGTGTTTAGTTACCATGCCAAAAACTCTGTATTAAAAATTATGGTTTGGTAAATACCATGTTATTTTTGGAGTATTTGAAACTACACTCCAACCCAAAGTTTTCATAGTTTTGACTAGCTTTTTACCTATTTTCACTCAAATACCATGGTTTGTGATGTTGTATCCAAACAGTTGGTAGTTCCAAGAAATACCATGATTTCAAAGGGTTTGATAAAACCATGGTATTCATAATAAAACAATTGCAAACCATAGTATATCAAAACTATAGTTTTGACAAACTATGCTTCCAAATAGGACCTCATTGTGCATAGTAAAAAAATCTACTTTCCAAGCTGAACTTTCATATTGATGCCATTTTCAAATATGAATTCCGAAACCGTCTGATTTAGTACTTTAAACTAACAAAACCGTCCATTTAGGAAACTCCCAATGTAATGGCGTAAGCAGTTTTTGTAGAATGCATTTAGGACACTCCCAATGTAATGGTGTAAGCAGTTTTTATGGAATGCTAACTAGGATAAAGTACGATGTGGAATGCAAGTTAAAAAAGAGAGATAGTAGAGTTGTTTTTCATAAGATACAATCCAATTGAGAAATCCAAAAATGTTAGAGAAAGGGATTGGTAGGAAGGGAGAGAGAAGGTGAGGTAGGAGTGAAGAAATTAATTGAGGTATTTGCTAGATATTAGGCCCCGTCCTTGAATAAATGACTTTTTAGGATTTTGCACTTCAACCAAGGCATACGTAGAAATGACCGAATTGCCCTCCTTCATATGCTCACTTATTGCTCTTAGATGTGTTACTCTATTCTATAGTAATAAATAACATTGGGAATCATGAATGGTAGGAGTGTGCAAAGAAAAAAACAATTAGCAAGTGTATGAAACTCTAGAACCACATGTATTTAGGAACAATATTTGAAAGCTACAATGACTCGTATTCAGAAATGGAGGAAGTATGCATTAAGAAGATTGTATCTAGAGTTTTTTTCTATATGATGTGGTATATTTAAATGCAAACCTTTTGTGATTGTGAATTGACATTCATCCCTTTAGGCAAGTCTAAATTGACATGGCATCCTAATGGAATCCTAATTAGCAGCAACAAATAAACAAAGTAAATTGTATTTATGTTCCCACATGTCACACTAACCCCCTCTTCTTCCTCTTTCCTCTCTCTCTCTCAAGCTCACCAGACTAGGCACCGCTTGCCATTGACCACCAATTGTCGAGGCTTGCCACTGACCGCCACCTACCGGAGCTCACTGCCAATTGTCTTCTCCTCCTCTACCCTCGAAAATGAGTTGGTGGGTTCCTAGGAAGCGTTGGGAGGTGGCAACCATGGTAGTGTGCTAGCTATTAGCAATTCTTGTGCCTTACAAATAGTTTAGGCTGATGTTTCTAGAATAGGGAAAAAAAGGCAAGGGTATCAAATATAAATAAGTTTCACTAGTAGATAGCTAGCTAGAGTTTGTAGCTGGTAGGAGTAGGAGCAAGTATGTGATTCCTAAATAGTGGTTTGTGTCTTTTCTACCCCAAGTAAGTTGTTGCCTAATTATGCGATTTAGCGAAACATGCACAATACACTAATAATCGTTTCCACAAAAGCGAGACTAAGTGTTGTCACCAAGTTGTCTAACCCTCGAGATGTAGGTGGACTTGTTTGGGAGGATCTCTGGATGACACCTTATAGTTGTGCACTACTATAATAATTTAAGCTCCACATACATATGATTAGAAGCGACAAGTCAAGATTAAATGCTAGTAGCAAAGCCTGCTAGTTTGCATACCCTTGGGTACAATTTGGGGCGATCATGCAACCAGGGTGCTTATCCTAGGCCCGAGTCTGACTGACCCTCCACCAACAAGATTATATTAAAAACTACTGAGACAGATCCTATGTTACAAATAGGGCAACAAAATACTAATATAAAGATCACTTTATATAAATGACATTTGCTCTTATAAGGTAAAGTAGATACATAGAGCTTGCCACATACTAGATTACCAAGAAGATGACTTCGAAACCATTGATGAAAGTACTAATTTAAAGACCACTTTATATAAATGATATTCACTCTTACAATGTAAAGTAGGTACATAGAGCTCGGTGCATATTGAATTATGAAGAATATGACTCCAGAACCGTTGGCACACAGGCTGACACTTCTCCTACTTCCCCAGCCGGGTTACTAGAGACTCTAGCATCATTGTGCTACCATAGAACTTATACTAGAAGCAATGACAAATGGAGTGTGTTGGAGTGATATAATGGAGGGTAGTGTTAAGGGTGGCAGTACCCCCTATTTACAATGCTCTTGCTACCTGTTGTAGGTTGATTGGTCGGTCGGCCAAGTAGCGTGCATGCGCGGTCAAATCAATGGAGATCTTTGACAACATGGTCGGCTAGTGTGGATCGTGGGCCGATCGATGTAAGCATGGACAACCGTGATGGATTGAAGATGACACGAAGCCGGGTCAAGAGTGTGTGCACCGCTTGGGAGAGCCGATTTGGACAGGTAGCCAAGTCTCTCGTGACTTGGCTTAGGTCGGTGGTAGCTCGAGCCAAGGTGACTGGGCCGACTGGCCTAGTTGGTCTAGCCTCCGCCTGGGCATTGCTTTGACCAAGAGATGGTGAAGGGGTTGGGCTGGCCAACCTGGTCGTCCCAATTGGCCATTGGGCTCCTAGCCCATCTTGGTGCTATGCTAGCGACTGGACCAACGATGGATCTGCACCATCTTTCTTCATTTTTTTCTATTTTCCTATTTTTGTTGATATTCTTCCAAAATATGTTGACACAAAATATACATGGAAATAATTTCATAAATGAGTGTGAATATAGATTAAATCATCATTTTATTGTTCTAGTAGTAGGATTTTCAAGGGTAAACTATAGGAAAAAATTATGTTAATACCGATGATGTTTGGCGCGGCCAAGGCGAAGGTGACAACGACAAACCGATATGCTCTTTGAAAAGTGGCGCACACCCAAGAGCAATGCGACATCAATAAGAGATCACCAGTGTAGGCTGCACCGTCGGAGATGGTCGAAGGCGACAGGGCAACGATGATTGGCTTCAGGGAAGATGGTGGTAACGGTGGTGACATTCTATGTTGGGTTTTCAGTGAAGGCAAGGAGAGCACAGGGGGACACGGCTCAGGGAATAAGATGGTGAGGTTGATGATGGCAGGGGGCTTACCGGAGACAACAAATTTGGTAATGGTGGCACTTGGACATATGTGATGAAGCCGGGCTCGATTTACGCTAAGGACTATGAGGAAATGAAATTAATTGAGGGGGGAGAATGATGAGGCTCAGGAACACAAAGTGACACAAATGAATTTGCAAGAAACTCATCGGAGGGGGAGATCTGGTCGAGAGTGTGCCCTTGAAAGTGCATCTAGGCCCCTCAAAATGTTTTGGTGATTTATGGCAACACAATTATGTATACTAACGGTGCAAGTGAGATTCTATGCAGTTATCAAGGAGATATCACCTTTGGAAAAGCGATTGGTTATCCCCACCACTCTTAAAATTTGAAAAGGCGGCATCAAGACTTTAGTTGTAATTCTTTATTTTATTGAGTCTAAGGATAGCCGTACTATTAAGGGGAATACGACGGAAAATCGCTTCTAGGATATGCTTGTGCTCATAGGATGAAAATTTCATCTCAAAAGAATTTCAAAATCATGCATTTCCTTTAAAAGGATACTCCTGGCCGAGGAGGGGTCCGGAGTATCCGGACATTTAGTCCGGACACTCCGGGGAAAATGTCCGGAGTATCCGGGGATTAAATCCGGATACTCCGAGCTAAGGTCCTCGGTTGGTTTTCTCGGGTAAGTCCGAGTATCCGGACATTTAGTCCCAACACTCGGGAAATTGTCCGAGTATCCGAAGATAAAGTCCTGACATCCGGATGTCTTGCAGAGCACTGTGATTTTGTTGGATTTTTGGGGGGCTATTTAAGCCCTCACTCCAAAACTAACCGTTACAACTCTCATTCATTGCAGCATTCATTTCCCAAGCTCACTCTCTCACTCTCTTGAGCCCTAGCCTCTTTTCCCCACCTGAAGCTTTGATTTGGTTTGAATCTTTTGGGAGAAAAGAGGGGATTTAAGTGCTTAGAGCTTGCTTTGTTGATTCTTGAGCACAAGTTCATCCTTCAAGTTGATTTAGCGGCGTATTTGTTACTCTTGGAGTTTGAAGGACTCCTAGACGGCAAGGAGTCACCGGGAGCCTCCAAGACTTCGTGTGGAGAGCCCCGGTCGTTTGTGAAGGCAAGCCTTGCCTCCGAAAGGAAAGAGGCAAGAAGTGAAGAACCATGAGTGCTTTGTGCAACACCGGGAGGAAAGAGGTCAAGAGGGACCCGGCTTTGTGCCTCCTCAACGGAGACGTAGGATTCCCTTCAAGAATCCGAACTTCGGTAAAAATCGTTGTCTTTGTGTTCTTCATTTGCTTGAGCTAGGGTTTGTGGTTCTTAAGTCTTTTGAAGCCCCGATCTACTTACTCATTGTGCTTGGCTCTAGATCTGTATTTTTCTAAGGTACCTGAGTTTATTTAGAACATTTGTATTCAGCTAGATTGTTAAAAATTTGCAAGGATTTAAAATTATCATTTCGAGGTCACTTGTCCGGACACTCCGGACTATCCGGACATTAACTCCGGACTATCCGGACAGTCCGGATTTTGTTCCTTGGGTGATTTTATTTAATTGCAAATTTTAATTACGCCTATTCACCCCCTCTAGGCGATATATCGGTCCTTTCAATTGGTATCGAGCTCAACGTGTGGTCCAACTCATTCTCTGGCGTTGGGAGCGAGGGGAACTCACCGATGTGAATTGTGCATCTTGGCGGCGGTGACTTTCGTAGTTGGATGTGCCGGAAGGACTCAACAAGGATATAAAAATCATGGGATTGAGGGCAACAAACTGGGTGATCCGTTAGTGACGTGGCGAGCCAAGTCAGATTTAGTGCAAGTGTACCACGTGGACAACATGCCGGTAGAAAATCACCTCGGTTTAGATTGTTGGAGTAAAGTTGGTTTCGAGGTTCTAAATCCAAGGTTCTCATAGTTTACGATAAAAAAATGGAATTCGATGTCAGAGTTTTCAGGATTGAAATTAGTGCTCCTGATTGGATGCACCGAGCACATGCATGCGATGGCGTGGTGCAGCTCTCAAGTGGCGTGCGATGGTGGTGTAGCTCTCAAGTGGCGCTAGAATAAGAATAATGTTGGAATCTTCGGCTCGAGCTGTTTCTGTTGGGTTGTGAGGACATTCAATTTGCAATGTAGCCGCTGCTAGCTACCCTGTTCTGAATTCCAGTCGCTTCTAAAGTTGGTAGCACTACACTTGCCGGACACACATAGCGATGAGCAAAGTAGAACACAAACGACCAAGGGACCCCGGACCAACCAAAAGTAGTACATTGTTTCGCCACCGCTGGAATGACTTCACATGGAAACCGACTTGTTGTTTTTGGTCCAACGTGCGGTGATCACCTGAACAAGGCACCACGTTTGAATAGGCATGAGTGACATGGCACATCGAGGAAAGAAATGGCCATCATGCTCAGCCTTGTGCAGTAGGATGGCGGCGCAAAAAAAAAAGAAGGGGATATACCACTTCATTGGTTAGCATTTTATGTCATTTTTGAAGTACTAACGAATAGAGTGGTATATCTTGATTTTTTTTCAAAAAAAAGCTCAGAACAATGAGTTAATTGTTATGGATACAAGACAATGATTAGGTAGGAATACATGTATGTGCCTTGTTAGGACTTCTTTTACGACGGATTGTGGGCTGGGATAGTTGGGTTCGCCTGTACAGAAGTTTGTTTTGTAGGCCATCCAAACATAAAACTTCAGCCCGGGTCTCATTGAAAAGACTGTACGGCCCATAGACTTTAGTGTTCACACGGAGAGAGAGAAGGAGGTGGGGCCGTGGGGTGGAGGGTAGGGTGAAAACGAATCGAATATGGATGAATAATATATTTTTTTCTTGAATGCAGATACAAATATGAATATGGATAATGTTGCATACATATACGGATCGAACACGAATCGAATCGAATATGGTTTCGAATATATATCGGAACATGATAACCCCCTATATTGTACATAAAAAATGAACGAAAACACATAACTAGTTGATTTGATGATAACATTATTGAAAATTGTTAGATACCATATCACAAACGAAATTATATAAGACTTAGTTTATCACAAACATATGATTAGTTCATCATACACGTAGATCAAAATACAAAATAAAGATAATCCTTGCTCGAGATAAAAATGGAAGCAAACATATAACACACTAAATGTTTGATAATACGTAAATATCATGTCTTTAGAAAAATATATAACACTTACATGTAATGACTCAAGATTTATATTCCTTGTTGAATTATGATTAAAATAATAAATTATGTATTTATGAGTTTTTATGATTTTAGCTACTTATTTAAAATATTTTCCTATTAAGAACAAAGAGTGTTTGAATTTTTAGAAAATTTAAAATCTGGTAAAATATTGAAAATATTTTTTAAAATGTTAGATTATGTCGAAACTTTCTAAAAAATTCATGATTTTTGAAGTTATTTTATCAATTTTAATCATTGAAACTTACTTTATGGATTAATTAAATTAGAAAACGATTTTGAAAATTAAGAAACCTTTTGGGCTAAAAAGTAGCCTTGGTCTAGCCCATATGCATATTCGGATATCTGACCCATCAATATCCGGATTATCCGAATCCGATGGATAGTGAGGTACTAAAGTCATATCTATATCTGACAAAAAAAAATCCATATCCGTATCCGATCCGATATTATCCGATAAATATCTGATCCGATAAAATCCGTATCCAAAAATTATTTGAATCTGTCAAAAACTATTCTATCCGTTTTATCCTTGTGTGTGTGATGGGGGTGGGGGAGGGGTTGTTATTGTTGGAAGAGATTCCTGCTGTTTATGGGCCGGCCAACACGTCTTCCCCAGTAGAAATGCAGAAACGAGTCAAGTTCGACACACAGGGAGAACAGAGCCGTTCCTGCCATTTGGTAGGCCCTAGGGCAAAACAGTAATAAAAGATCCTCTAATAATAAATGTTCGAAAGTAAATTTTATACAGTTAACTAGACATAAACTTCAACATTTGTAAATACTATATATTAAGGGTATGTTTAAAACAGAAATTCCAGAGGAATTCAATGTTCACAGGATTAGGAATCACACATTCCAAATGGAGCCTAAAAATAATTTTTGTTTAAAAAACTCATGCAAATCATGAGTTTTAAAAGTTAACTCTCTAACCAGCTATTGAGAAGTGCAGTAGAAACATCATAAAATTGCCCTCTAAAATAACGTAATGAACTAGCATTTCCACTGATCGAAGAATTTGTAACATGAGAACTAACGAGGAACTAGCTAAGAATTTTAGAAAAAACCGTACTGTAAGTGCATTGGCTTCAATTATAACCATGTTAGAAAAATAGTACCTAGTGATGAACTAACTATGTGAGGAAAGATTGTTTTTTACCGTAACTTCAAATACTATTGTACAAGAGTATATATGAAGCATTTGTAATTAGTGGATCCATTTCTAGACGCATACAGAACAGGCCCATGCATCTAGGCGTAGAGGTGGGAGTTGGGTTGTATTGTGCTGGTATGGCACGGGCTCAATTGGCTTTGGACTGTGGCGTGCCGTACCATGCTAGCCCGATTTGCCTTTGGCAAGGCCCAGATATGGTCCAGAGCAAACCGTGACATCATCGTACCGTGTCGGTCTAGGCCATGTCCTGTTGTACATATATAGTTGTGGATACAGTCGACGTTGGTCTATCTTCATGGATGACACTAAGGATGAGGAGCGAGCGGCAATCGTCGATGGGGATCCCGTACATACAATTATTTTGGGGAAAAACTAATTTTTTATTCATTGGGTACAAATACAAAGTACTACCTCGATAAAAACCATACGCCCCAGAGTGGAATTCCCCTGGTAATGAAAAAAGTATAATAACAATATGCATACATAGTAGCTTCTCCCTAATGTTGAGATCGTTCATGTATTCTAGATCAGTGTATGCTTGATGTAGTGCGTCGATGGCTACATGAGGCAAGCAGGAAGACAACTGTGCATGGTGTCGCGGAAGCGCTCAGCTAGCGTTATAGCGGAGCGTTGGCTCATTGCTCGTGCTCAGTGTTCGTGAGCATATACTCTCTGGTCACCATTCTCTATCTTTTTGCATCTCCATTGTCTCCTCTTTCTTTGCATATGAGGACTGCAATGACGTTAGCTGTAGGGTGAGTCATAGCATAAGGCAGTGTCATGACGAGACACCTTACCATGTGCCATTGTACCCTGTCCCCACGTGTCGTGCTTATTTAAGGCCCATTGGCCTGTTTTGTGCCCTGTCGACCAAAGCACACCACATGAAGATGTGTTGTGCCATGCTTATTGTGCCACAGGCTATTCTAAAAAAACCTAGCCCAATCCTCAGGTCTACCTAGTCATTAGAACCTGACGGTCGCCCCTTTCCCGTGCCCAGGAACGGCCCTGTAGGAGAATATTCGTTCTGGGCTACCACTAAATTACACCAGGATAGAAATGCATTACACCATCTCTAAAATACAATATAAACGGACTTGAAATACTCATTTACCACTTTGGGTACACTCATATACTACCTTCCATATTAGTGGAAGGATTGCCGGCACCACGTTCATTTGAGCCGAGCCGGCGGCTCGGCTCGAGCCAGCCGGTCGACTCGGCTCAAAATTTTTTTTCACGATTTGATCCTTTTGTAAATTACGAACAGGTCCTTCACGATTTTTTTGAGAGAGAAAGATTTTTTCCTCTAAATTCGCGTTCAGGTCCCTCGTGCGTTGTTTTACGAAAAGAACCTCCCGTTAGATTTAAATCGCGAATAAGCCCTTTTCTAATTTTTCAAGATAGCGGACAGGTCCAAAAACGTAACATTCAGGTCCTTACTCTTTACATCTAGGTCCTTTCTCCGTTTTTCCCGGAAAAAATGTTTTTGTCACTAGAAATACGTGTGCATCTCTATCTCTAGACTTTTTCCCCACCTCGATTTCCCATCTCGAACTCTAATATTTTTTAAAGCATATATTATTACTCTACGAACGCGTCGGCCTCTGATATTTTTTAAAACATGTATTGTTATTCCGTGAACGCATATAGTGTTAAGCTCGACAAAAGAAGGTTGTCATCTCTAATATTTTTTCACCTTTTTCTCTCTAGACTTTTTTCCCACTTCGGTTTTCTAGCTCGGTCTCCAATATTTTCCAAATCATTCGTCGAATGAGATATTTCTACAAATTCTATCTCTCGCTTTTTGCTTTCGCTCATTATTTCGACGATTTAAAAATAAAAGGCACTAAAAAGAAATTCATCTGAAAAAACGACACGTGCGACGTGTTACGTCGTGAGTCTCTAATATTTTTTAAAACATGTCCTTTCTCCGTTTTCTCAGAAAAAAAACGTTTTCGTTGCCAAAAATATTTGTTCAGCTCTATCTCTAAACTTTTTTCCCAGCTCAATTTCCCACCTCGATCTCGATATTTTTTAAAATATGTATTATTACTCTGCGAACGCGTCGATCTCTAATATTTTTTAAAACATGTATTATTACTCTGCGAACGCATAGAGTGTTGAGCTTGACAAAAGAAGGTTGTCATCTCTAATATTTTTTCACCCTTTTCCCTCTAGACTTTTTCCCCACCGCGGTTTTCCAGCTCGGCCTCCAATATTTTCCAGATAATTCGTCGAAGGAGATATTTCTATAACTCTATCTCTCTATTTTTTTCCCCATTTCGACGATTTAAAAAAACGTCAAAAAAAGAGAAATTTTTCTACTGAATGACACGTGGCGTGTTACACATGAATTTTTTTTGTCCTTTCATCCGTTTCGCTCAATATTTCGACGATTTAACAAATAAAACACAAAATTTCAACGAAAAAAGGCACGCGCGGCATGTTACGCCGCGAAAAATTTTGTGTTCTTTCAAATTGCCCGCTCATTATTTCGCGATTTAAAAATAGAACACCGCCGAGAAAAAAAAATTATGAAAAAAATAACACGCAGCAGATCAGATTACGGCGCATAACAATTTTCTAGTACTAATTATAAGATACTATAATATAGGCCACACGAAAAAACTACAAAGGAGTTCATATTTTTTTAGTATATCTTGCAAATACATTCATATACGCACTAAAAAGGAATATGTTCAAAAAAATATACATATCACCTCTGAAAAAGTACGTACCACCTAGATAGTCTTATATACTTGTATACTAAATGTACATACCCTTCATTTCACGAAATACTCCCTACGTTATGAGATACGACATAGAAAGTAACTACTTCCACAACTAAAAGAGAGGCTTCCTATATACGTGTCTAGGAAAAATACATTTTACTCCCGGGAGTAGTTACTCCTACCTCTGAAATACCACCTAAACGAACTTGAAATACTCCTTTATCACTTTGGGTATACTCATATACTAATTATAAGATATGACAATGTGAACCACATGAAAAAATTATATAGGGGTATAGTTTTTAGTCTATTTTGTAAATACCTTCATATATACATATAAAAAGGAGTAAATCTAAAACAATGTACATATCATTTCTGAAAAAAGTTATAAATACCATCTGGATGGTCTTATATACTCGTATATTACACGTACATATCCTCTATTGCACAGGATACTCTCTACATTGTGAGATACAACATAAGAAGTAACTACTTCCAATAGTAGAAAAAAAGCTTCCTCTCTCTCTATATATATGTACATATACACACACACATATATAAAGGATGGCGAAATAGGGCTTCATAATTTTAAATGCATGAATCCAAGCCAAAATTTTTTGAAACTTTCAGTTTTAGGGTATATACCCATCTATAACAATTTGAAATGAAATACATACCTTTAAAAAATATACACGAATTCAAAGATTTGAACGAATTTAGATCACATACTTGCTGATTTATATATATAATTAGCACATACGTACAATCAAACTATCATCAAAAAGAAAACTCTAGTTTGAATTCCAGTTTGAACTAGTTAGTAAACTGGTTAAACTCAACATGCTAAAAATTTCAAAAACTTTCACATGCAAATCACCATGGTGCTCTACATAATGGTAATATATATATGTCGGGGATTGGGAAATTCAGAGAGCGACCATCGGCTTGGCGCCAACCGACTATGCTCTTGCCCGGATGGTGCACGCAAGCCGACCTTCGTGTAGCTTGGCTCACGGGCTACCCGTCCCCCATCAAGCACGCCCCGAAAGCAAGCTGCTCGGGGCCTGACAAGGCGACATGGCATTAAATGCGCAATGCTCGAGAGATCGCACACCGGATCGGGCTGCCGCGATCTGCGCCGCCTTGGTCTGCGCTCACCGTATCCACGCCGCGTGGTACGGCGGAGTGGTGGCGCTGCCACGACCGCCCACGTCCTCTCAAAGAACGCCCTGTAATAAATGATTTGTCTCCTGTAATTCCCTATAAATACCCCCTCCTACGATGGATTGGGGGCTGGACCTTCGGTACTACGCACACACTTACACATATCGCTTGCTTACGGGAATCCTTAGGATCGTTCAGGGCCTCCCGAGCAAGCGCATTGTAACCCACTTTCACATACTAGTGCAATCATTGGACATAGGGTTATTATCTCCTCCGTGAGAGGCCCGAACCAGATAAAAAACGACCCCCTGTGTCTTCCGATTGTCTCGCATACCTTATTTCTTTGCTCGGCGTACTCTCGGGCGTGCACCCCTTATGAAAAAGGGGCCCAAGTTGATCCTCATTCAACAAGTAAGCTCGGGGGACCCCTCCCGAATCGTCGACAATATATAATTCTAAAAATTCATCATATGTAGAGGAGGTGAGCTTCTACAATTCTACAAAATTTGAAGACCAAACTCAATTGCATTTGAAATATATGAAAAAGTTTACATTATTCATCTCGTTGTTTGTCTTTTATATATCTTTCAAATGAGATTGAGTTTGGTTTTCAAATTTTAAAAAATTATAGAAGCTCACCTCCTCTACGTATGATAATTTTTTAAGAATTTTTCAAAACTTATACAAGTGGGTTTCATAGAGTTTTCACGATTAGAAGGGTCAATCATCAAAAAGGGAAACTCTACTTTGAATTTCAGTTAAACTTTATTTGAACTAGTTAGTAAACTAGTTCGCCGAAACTATCCATGTTCCGCCGAAAGAAGTCCTTCGCCGCAAGGCGTGAGCCTCTCGAAAGCAGCGCTTCGCTCGGGGCTATCCATGTTCATGCCGAAAGAAGTCCTTCGCTTCAAGCGAGCCTCTCGAAAGCACGCGCTTCGCTTGGGGCAATCCATGTTCGCCGCGAAGAAGTCCCGCTGGTGTGAGCCTCTCCCGAGCATCGCCGCTCGGGGCTATCCATGTTCGCGCCGAAGCAAGTCCTTCTCGGCGCGAGCCTCTCCCAGAGCAGCGCTTCGCTCGGGGCTATCCATGTTCATGTTGTCGGGACCCGAATTTCACAATCCGGAAACCCTCGTGTTTCAAAGACTAGTCCCGTGATCGATCGCTAGTGCCCACAGTTAACAAAGATGAATATCACAAACATACACAGCGGAATAATAAATAAAGTATTCATCTTTTAATATAACTTGTTGAACAACCTTAAGGTCAACTTACAATTGTGAAGCCTAGATGGCTTCAACTCAGAGTAGAATGAACGGCAGCTGAACGAAGAACGTCGGTGAATCCCATCAAAATACCACAGGCATTTGACAAGGTTCAACTCCTAGATAATCGCCTTCTTGCGTAACCTCCTTCTTCAAGACAAGGACTTCTCCTCAATCGGTGATGTTTTGTTATAGCAAGGGTGAGTACACAACCGTACTCAACAAGTCATGCATGTAATGCGTTCTATTACTACATGCATGGCTTATTCCAAAGGAATGGTGAATGGTTCTTTTGCAATAAAGCGACATTTCCAAATGATATCATAAATAGATTGAAAAGCAAGAGAACAAGTAATATCCATAATAAATTTTGTAATCATCTCAAGTAAAGCATTTCTCATCATTAACCAATTTCCATATCACAATGTCCACATTCCCAACCTCATTTTATTTTCAAAACTCTACCCCTGACCTGTAATCCCGAGCAATGTCCAATACCGCGGACACGGCTATTCAATAGTTTTTACACTCTGCAGAGGTTGTACACTTTACCCACAAGATACAATCAACTCACCACGTCACCGTGAATCGCCATACAACAAGATGCTGAATGAGCGATCATAACAAAGCCTTTCGAAACTTCTAGCTCAACCTAGGAACCTCTCCGTGTTGCCTTCACTATCACTTCCTCACTCGAGCCAAGTATAGGACCGATTTAACACCGTTGGATGGGTACCAAGCCTCAAAGACAGTACGCTTCCCCATCTGATTACCCTCGGTGTAATCTGCCACCCCGAGGTATCAAAGGTGAGATATCGAATCCTACTAAACTAGGTCCGGCCCCATACCGAGTACATGTGGTTGTACGAGTGACTCGGTTCAAAGGCTTGCAAGGTGAAGTCCTTAGGGTGACCAAGGCAAGACTACCCCAAACAATTCACCAACATTACCATCACATAATTCACCAACAAGTACCATCTCATAATTTACCAACAACACCGCCAAATACCAAAGTGACATATCCGATGCCACTCTTGCCACTTGCCTCGGTCTAAAACATTTTACCACCCCAGCTTGATTATTGCGCAACACAATGCCAACAACTCAACATCCATGTAGAACCACTCTGGTTCCACATATCAACATCATCGTGTGGCAACACGTCACACCATTTCACAAACACATTTCATAATCCATTATTCAAGATATCCTTTATCTTCAAAAGACATGAGTTGCGTGGCATGGCTAAGCAATTATACACTAGTCTAACCAACCCACGCTTGGCAAGTAATAACAACCAACTAATAATCAACCATCCTAGGGTGACAAATGGATTATGGCATACAAATAATCATGGCAAGGTGATATTTAGCAATTGGGTTGAATAAGTAATTCCCAAATTAATTTAATTCATTTTAATCTTGAACTAGCATGCAATAATTTGAATCAAAGTAAATTTGTAAAACTGGGAGCAATATGATCAAAGCACAACTTGCCTGGCCCTTGCAATTTATATTATTCTTTATTCTTTATCTTCGATCCTTGATCCTCGATCTTCAATCTCCACTTGCTTGCTTCTCAGCTCCTTCGAGTGACTTACAGCAACGCGTCTAACGATAAACAAACCCAAATACAACAAAACTTCAAAAAGCAAATCAAATAAACTCCAAATTAAGAACGAATAGCATTGGGCACAACGGCTTAATGAAATTAGGAACTTGGATGGATTGGGTCGATGATTTAGGCAAAAGAGAACGGCTTTAAAATACAATCAAGATAAGAATTAATAATCGGGAAAGAAGGAATATTATTCAAGAATATTATTTTGATTGGATTAGGATACAAAGCAACTTATAATTAATACATTTTTTAGAATATGGTAGTATATATATCAGATAATGTTTTTTAGTTATTCCTCATGATTTTATATTTATATGCGATATTCTCTGATGCTGAAAAGGCTTATACGACCACACTTTTAACGCTTATTACTGCTCGCTTTCTTTCTTTGTTTGCGGCTGCACCAAATGGGATAATGTAACCATTTTTCTGGGGTTATTAGGGAATATCCCTAAGAGTATTTTAAAGTTGATTCCGTGATATTTCTTATTTGTTCAAGGCGTTTTTCTAATGAATAGTGATTTCGGCTTAATATGAGCTGAACTCGAAGTTGATCAAACTGATGTTATTTTTGTATGGCAAGCTAAGGCATATCATTTCTTGGTCATAGAAGTTGATTTTGTCAAGTTTAAGGTCCGTTTGCTAAAGTTACGACTATTCTTGAGCACAAGTTCATCCTTCAAGTTGATTTAGCGGCGATTTGTTACTCTTGGAGTTTGAAGGACTCCTAGACGGCAAGGAGTCACCGGAGCCTCCAAGACTTCGTGTGGAGAGCCCCATTGCTTAGGAAGGCAAGCCTTGCCTCCGAAAGGAAAGAGGCAAGAAGTGAAGAACCGGCGAGTGCTTTGTGCAACACTGGGAGGAAAGAGGTCAAGAGGGACCCGGGCTTTGTGCCTCCTCAACGGAGACGTAGGATTCCCTTCAAGAATCCGAACTTCGGTAAAAATCGTTGTCTTTGTGTTCTTCATTTGCTTGAGCTAGGGTTTGTGGTTCTTAAGTCTTTTGAAGCCCCGATCTACTTACTCATTGTGCTTGGCTCTAGATCTGTATTTTTCTAAGGTACCTGAGTTTATTTAGAACATTTGTATTCAGCTAGATTGTTAAAAATTTGCAAGGATTTAAAATTATCATTTCGAGGTCAGTTGTCCGGACACTCCGGACATTTACTCCGGACTATCCGGACATTAACTCCGGACTATCCGGACAATTAATCCGAACAGTCCAGATTTTATTCCTTGGGTGATTTTATTTAATTGCAAATTTTAATTACGCCTATTCACCCCCCTTCTAGGCGACATATCGGTCCTTTCAGCCCTACTCCTAGCGTGACATTGCGTGCGCACCCGACACTTGCTGCATCTCCCTGGTGCCGTCGTCACTCCTGTACGGCTGTACCTCAAGAGGCTCAACCTGCGGTCCTACTCATTCACCGACGTTGGGAGCGAGGGGAACTCACCGATGTCCATCAGACATTTTAGCAAAGAACAAGTTCTAAGTTTAAGGTCCGTTTGCTAAAGTTACGACTATTTGTTCATTTTACCGATTACATGTTTGGCTAATGAGCAAATAGGGCAAACTAATGAATAATCTAAATATTTTTATATATTTATGACCTATGCAATCCCAGAAGCACAACTAAACTAGTTTCACTAAATTTTAAGCTTGTTTAATTCATATTTTAACCCTTTGAATCTTGCATGAAAGAAGGGCTTTCTACACTTAATTTTTTATCCAAATCACATTGAAATCTAAATGTTTATGCAAAAATGGAACATTTAAGGTTGCAGGAACATGTTATATTTATTTCATGATTTATGGAGCAAGGGAACATATACTTGCTTCATAATGCTTAAAATGTGACTTTCATTCAAACTCTAATTAAAAGTTTTTGCAGCAAGCAACATATAACTTTTTATTGCATATTCCGAATCCTTACTAAATAACTCAAATTTAGGAATTGAGTTTGCATTAATCGGAGATTCACAGCAAAAGTTATAAGTGTTTTATTGCGCGAGACAAAAATAAGAAAAATGAAAGAAATAAAATGCAGATGTGAGGATCGAACTCAAGACCTGATGAATACATACACTAGTGCACTACCACTACACCATGCAAGTTCTTGTGACAAGGTCCCATGCTTAATTACTTAACCTCACAAGCACTAACCCTAGAACTCCACGGACAGCAACAATGGCGTACCTGTTCTGGGCTTTGGTTGAGCGATTCCAGGGGACGGCTGGGACTCGGCTGAGCTGGGCAGCACCAGGGCGAGGTGAGGTGAGGCCGGGGAGGCTGCATGCAAGACGGAGCAACTTAGAGATGGAGCTGCAGCTGCGCGCAAGAAAGGAGTAGAGCTACTGCAAGGAGCTCACCTGGCGCTCGGAGGAAGAGAGGAGTCACGGCCAGCTCCGGCTTGGTTGCATGCAAGGAGAGGAAGTGCTTCAAGGGATGGAGCAGCAGCCGTGCGCAGACCCGGTTGCATGCAAGGGAAAGAAGAAGCGAAGTCAGGGATTGAGCTTCGGCTGTGCACACGAACAGGAGGATGAGCTTCACCTGGCGCTCGCCTGAAGGTTTGCCTGGCTCGGTGCTGCTCTGGCCGGATGGCTTCAAGGCAAGAAGCAAGCAGCAGCGAGCAAAAGGGAAAGAGGAGAGGCTTGCTGGCTTTATGGCTCTGCAGGAGAGGTGAGCTGGGCACCGCCCCTACTGGCCAATGGGCGCAGGGAGAGGTGAGCACGGCAGCACTCGGGCAGGGAGCTGGAGGGAGGAAGGGAGGAGAGAAGGAAGGAGGGCTGGCCAGCGGGCCCAGGCATGCGTGGGACCACCTGCCAGAGGCTTAGCTACAAGTTCCAACGATAGATTTGGCGTTGAACAGCAGCTGGGCAAAATCAAGTGCGGAAATGACTAGTCAGATGGGCAGGCTTGGCAAGGGATGCTAGAATGGTTGAAAAATTCTGAAAATTTTTGTGTAGGTAGTGCAAAGGTTCTACTTTCCATTTTCTTTGGTTTCATCTCAATATCTATTTTCATTTAAGAGCAGTAATTCATCAAACTTGGCTGATTTTCATACTGTTTTTGAATTTTCGAGATATCTAAATGGTGTTGAAAAATTCTAGAAAAATTATATTTATCCTCCATTTGGACTCTAGTATTTTACAAAATTATTTTCTATAGCATGTTGTTTGAGTTTTCTTTGAGTTTCATTAAGGTGTTGGATTTGGCAATTAAAAGAATGACTTCTTCAAATCCTTGTTACTGTTTTTGATTTTTCTTTAAGAGTAAATAAAGTCTATTATTTCTGAAACATTGTTTTTCAAATGAATTTGAGCTAAGGATGCTTCTGTAAAATTTTCAGCTCAAAACCTTACTCCATTATTTAATAAAAATCGACATTGCAGATTTGATTTAAGTGATATCTTGTTTTTGAATTTTAAGCGGCAATAAAAGTAATTATTAGTTTTTGATACTTTTACCATGAGTTAAGTATGTTATGAGGAAGACATGATAAAATTCTCAGTGAGATATAAGCTTCTTTAATCAAATAAGATTGAAGAAAAATTTTGGAAAGCTAATTTAATATAAATTTTTGAAAGCCCAAATTTTGGGATGTTATCTCTGCAAGAGCAAGTCCTTCGCTCGGTGTGAGCCTCCTCGAGCAGCGGCGCACGCTCAGGGGCTATCCATGTTCCGAGCAAGTCCTTCGCTCGGGCGCGAGCCTCTCCCCCTGAGCACGCGCTTCGCTCGGGGGCTATTCCGCGCTAGTTAGTTCCCCTGGACGTCTAGTCCACGTCCAGGATGCGGCAGTTCGGGCTTGTCCCGTCTGTCAGTTCCTCAAGCATTTGACTCATGCTTGGGATGCAGCGACATGAGTCCTCTCATGACCTGCTAGTTAGTTCCCCTGGGCGTCTAGTCCATGTCCGAGATCTGGCGATTCGAGCATGTCTCGTCACGGGTTCCCAAACATTTGACTCATGCTTGGGATGCCGCATAGCTCTTCGCTGCGAGATCCTCGTCCCGAGCCTGTTGCTCGGATGCGCGATAGCTCTTCGCTGCGAGATCCCGAGCCCTATTGCTCGGATGTCAGCGGTAGCTCTTATTGCGAGATACGGCCGTGTTGCTCGGATGCGCGATAGCTCTTCGCCACGAGATCCTCATCCCCGAGCCCTGTTGCTCGGATGCGCGTAGCTCTTGACTGCGAGATCCCGAAACCTGTTGTTCGGATGTCGCGGTAGCTCTTCGGCTGCGAGATACCCGAGCGTGTTGCTCGGATGTCGCAGTAGCTCTTATTGCGAGATCCTCATCGCCGAGCCCCGCTGTTCGGATGTCATGCCAGCTCTTGACTGCGAGATCCCCGAGCCCTGTTGCTCGGATACGCGATAGCTCTTCACTGCGAGGTCCCGAGCCCCGCCTTCGGATGCGCGGTAGCTCTTACTGCGAGATCCCCGAGCCTGTTGCTCGGATGCCGTGGTAGCTCTTGTTGCGAGATACCCGAGCCGTGTTGCTTCGGATGCGCAGTAGCTCTTTTCGGCGAGATCCTCATCCTCGAGCCCGTTGCTCGGATGCGCGGTAGCTCTTGACTGCGAGATCCCGAGCCTGTTGCTCGGATGTCGCGGTAGCTCTTATTGCGAGATACGGCCGTGTTGCTCGGATGCCGCATAGCTCTTATTGCGCGAGATCCTCATCGCCGAGCCCTGTTGCTCGGATGCATGTAGCTCTTCATTGCGAGATCCCGAGCCTTGTTGCTCGGATGCGCGAGTAGCTCTTTCGCCGCGAGGTCCCCGAGATCCCCGACCGCTCGGATGCGCGGTAGCTCTTATTGCGAGATCCCCGAGCCTGTTGTTCGGATGTCGCGGTAGCTCTTACGCTGCGAGATACCCGAGTCAGGTTGTTTCGGATGCCGCAGAGCTCTTCACCGCGAGATCCTCATCGCCGAGCCCTTGTTGTTCGGATGCATGCAGTAGCTCTTCGTGCGCGAGATCCCCGAGCCTGTTGCTTTCGGATACGCGGTAGCTCTTCGCCGCGAGATCCTCATCGCCGAGCCTGTTGCTTTCGGATGCGCAGTAACTCTTACTGCGAGATCCCCGAGCCTTGTTGCTCTGGATACGCGGATAGCTCTTCATCAGCGAGGTCCCGAGCCCTACCGCTTCGGATCTGCGGTAGCTCTTATGCGAGTCCCCGAGTCCTGTTGCTCGGATGTCGCGGTAGCTCTTTCTGCGAATACCCGAGCCGTGTTGCTCGGATCGCATGATAGCTCTTCACGCGAGATCCTCATCGCCGAGCCATGTTGCTCGGATGCATGATAGCTCTTCGTCTGCGAGATCCTCATCCGAGCCTGTTGCTCGGATGTCATGCGATAGCTCTTATGCTGCGAGATCTCCGAGCCTGTTGCTTCGGATGCGCGATAGCTCTTCACTGCGAGGTCCCCGAGCCTGTTGCTCGGAAGCTGCGGTAACTCTTCGCCATGAGATCCCGAGCCTGTTGCTCGGATGCGCGGTAGCTCTTCGCTCACGAGATCCCCGAGCCGTGTTGCTCGGAAGTCTGCGATAGCTCTTATTGCAAGATCCTCTTCCCGAGCAGTGTTGCTCGGATGTTGCGATAGTTTTTCATTGCAAAGTCACATCCTCCCTATGTGTCTAAAGGCTTAAGGCGAAGGCGATCTCAAGAACTTCCCCTAAGCCTCGGGGCTAAAGTCGTCGGGGATTGGGAAATTCCGAGACAACCATCGGCTTGGCGCCAACCGACTATGCTCTTGCGGATGGTGCACGCAAGGTCGACCTTCGTGTAGGCCGGCTCACGGGGCTACCCGATCCCCATCAAAGCACGTCCCGAGCAAGCAAGCTCGGGGCCCATGACAAGGCGACATGACATTAAATGCGATGGCTCGAGATCGCGACGCGGGATCCCGCTGCCACTGATCTGCGCCGCTTGGTTCTGCGCTCACATACCACGTCGCGTGGTACCCGTGGTGGCGCTACCATTGCACCGCCTCGTCCCTCTGATGTGCGCCCCTGTAATAAATGATTTGTCTCTGTAATTCCCTATAAATACCCCTCCCCTCGATGGATTGAAATTTGGACCTTCAGATACGCACACACTTACACATATCGCTTGCTTACGGGAATCCTTAGGATCGTTCGGGGCCTCCCGAAACAAGCGCATTGTAACCCACTTTCACATACTAGTGCAATCACTCGGACATAGGGTTATTATCTCCTCATGAGAGGCAGAACCGGATAAAAAACGACCTCTGTGTCTTCCGATTGTCTCGCATACCTTATTTCTTTGCTCGGCGTACTCTTAGACGTGCACCCCTTGCGGAAAAGGGGCCCCAAGTTGATCCCTCATTCAACAAGTAAGCTCGGCGGGGGACCCTGTCCCGAATCGTCGACAATATATAATTCTAAAAAATTCATCATATGTAGGGGAGGTGAGCTTCTACAATTCTACAAAATTTGAAGACCAAACTCAATTGCATTTGAAATATATGAAAAAGATAAATTCAAATTAAATAGTAATTTTTCACTGTTGACATTATTCATCTCGTTGTTTGTCTTTTATATATCTTTCAAATGAGATTGAGTTTGGTTTTCAAATTTTAAAAATTATAAAGCTCACCTCCTCACGTATGATAATTTTTAAAATTTCAAAACTTATACAAGTGGGTTTCATAGAGTTTTCACGATTAGGAGGGTCAATCATCAAAAAGGGAAACTCTACTTTGAATTTCAGTTAAACTTTATTTGAACTAGTTAGTAAACTAGTTAAACTCAACATCTTAAAAATTTCAAAAAAATCGCATGCAACACATAAGGGAATATTTTGGATCACAGACTACATAATGCCCTAAGTAATTATACTATACACACACTTATATACTACTCTTTAAAGTGGAAGGAATTGCTGACATTTGGGCGTGCCTACATTATCGATTTTGTGAAAAGGCTCCCCACGAATTCTAAAATTGTGTCGAGACCCCTTTCCGTCGGTTCTTTTGCAAAAAAATTGTGGTTCTAGAAAATCGTAAGCAGACCCGGACCAAGCTCTTTTGCCAAAAAAAAACCATTGTGATTCCGGAAATTCCACTCAAGTCATGAATCCCCGTTTCCACGAAAAAGCCCATAAATTTTCCAAAATCTTGTTCTCATTAGCCTTTTCTATGAAAAACTTTCCTGCGAATTCTGAAATTGTGATTATTTCTGTTTTTCTTATATATATTATTAGGGTTTCGTCAAAGGAAAAATAACATCCACCATAGAGGTTGGTTTTGACATTTGAACACTATATAAAAATTCAACCGACGAGCAGAACCGTCTAGTGCTCCAAATTAGGGTCGTAAAAAACTCGAGGCTTGCGTGCTACTCGAGCTCGACTTATTTTAGGCTTGATTCGAGCTCCAAACGAGTAGAACTCAAGCTTGATTCTGAGCTCACATATCTGGTAAATTTATAAATTATTTGTTAAATATTAATATGTGTTAGCTCTTACCGAGTTTACTCGTGCTAAACTTGAGTTTGAATTTTTTGTTAAAAATAGTGAATATTGAATTGTTTATAAGTTAACTCGAGTTTGGACCGAACTAAGGTCAAGTCCAAATCCAAACTCAAACTCGAATCTCAACTCGAGCTGTTCATCTTTTACCGAGCTCCAAATGCCTCCTCCGGTTTCCGATCAATCCTCGTAGCAGCGGAAGGCCGCCCAAGTGGTTTCCAATCGATCCACGTAGCAGCGGGAAAGACGCCCAAGTGGAACAAACAAGAAAACCGAAGTTTCAGAGAGAGGGATAACTGGACAAGAGAACGAACAGAACAATTTCAGAAGCCATAGAACTTCACATTATTATTTCCATGGGCAATTATTATCACCATCATCGTAATCATCATCATTATTGATCCCACCTCCAATCTCCAATCCATAAGCACTAACCATTAGACCCATGGTCCAGACTAGAAGCACATGGCAATCGCAAGATGGCCACCTTCAGTGATGCACACTAGCTCCGAGCCTCCGACCACAAATTAGCGGATCGGAGCGCACCCGCGGCGTGCGTGCGCGCTCACTCCCAGATGCCGACCTCCATGAAGCCGTCCTCGGTGGCGCAACCCCTGAACATGCCGGTGCAGTTGAACCCGTACGCCACCTCGCCGTTCCTGGACACGGCGATGAGCCCTGCGAACCCCTCGTCCAGGCGCTCCTTGACGCAGTAGTCCACGGCCTCCTGCAGCCCGACGCCCTTGTACTCCATCACGGCCGCCACGTCCCGCGCCAGCGTCGAGCGGATGATGGCCTCGCCCTCGCCCGTGCACGACACCGCGCACAGGTCGCACGCGTACGTGCCCGACCCGATCAGCGGCGAGTCCCCGATGCGGCCCGTCATCTTGTTCATCAGCCCGCCCGTGGATGTGGCCGACGCGCAGAAGCCGTTCGAGTCCACCACCGCGCAACCCACCGTCTCCGGCGCGTAGATGCTGATAGGCAGCCCGTTCATCACCATGCCACTGTAGTTGTCGGACACGGCCTGCGCGCTGCACGTGTCCGTCCCAGCCAGCGGGATGCGGTAGTCAAACTGCTCAACAAGTAGACAAAAAGGCACAGTTAGCTCACGAGCTCATTAGTGATTTCGACACAAAAGAATCGATCAGCTCGTCAGACAAATCGACGGACCAGGATGCTGTTGGCCTCCTTGGCGAGCTTGAGCATGCCAACGTTCTCCTCGGTGATGAAGTAGCTATTGTCCACGACCTCAAGGCCCTGCACAAACACCAAAAATCGGAGGGCAAAATCAGATCAACGCGTTCCAAAACAACTGGTTAGTACACACGTTTGGCGAGAGGCCGCGCACGCAATTCGCCGGATCGCGCGGCTGCCCCCACACGAGTGATGCACAGGCGAGGCAATGCCGTACGTGCACATGTTTTCCCAGCAGAAGCAGAGGAGCAGGACGCATCAGGCACGGGTACGTACTCAGCACAGTGAAAGCTAGCTGTGCACAGGAACCCTCCTAGATTCATGAATCTGGCAAGGAGGCTCTCGTTTGCTACTTGCTTCTTACCATTTGCTGGTTTGTTTTACGAAAGGAATAGACAGGGCACAAGAAAAAATGATTTCGTGCACATGCGTCGAAGCGTATTTTCTACATGGGACAAGCTGCAATTCCTAGCCTTTGCTTGGTGGGTGCTGCACGGTCTTGACTTTGCATGTCAGAGGACAAGTTTAACTTGGAATACATAGCATGGATTGGAAATATCGTCCGAAAGTTTCCTACAAATCGTCTCGAGCAGGGGAAAAAAGTATGATTCGGTGGGTGAAAGGTGGCTACCGTCATCACGCGACCCATGTTTTCATGTCACTTTTTCCTTTCTGTCCTAGTCTTTTCACTCATATATTTCGTTTTTCCAAATAATTAAAAAAAAGACATATGTACCTCGCACGAACTAAGCAATTACCAGCACACTGTACATCCTAACAGGCGGGCTTAGTGCTTTCAATTGATGTGAAAAGAACTCGTCTCTGGTCCACAGCTTTCTCCGAAGACCAGGGGACGAAAACGAGACAACCACGTGCAGGTGCAGCAAAAAGAAAATGGAAATAATTTAAAAAACATAAACATTTTGCGGAGTACAATTTAAACGTTCCAAATCAACTAGTAAATGGCAAAACCAGCTAGTAAATGTTTGCAAACTAAACTTGTCAAGATACAAATTATTTCTAGATGCAACCGCGAGATTCGAGATGCAGGGTGTCTTCACATGGGATGCAAAGATTGCTTACCTTGTTGAGCTAAACAAATATGTGCCATATTTTACTTTCCATAAACCCACGTAAAGCTCAACAAGCATATCCCTTGTGTAGTTACACGGCTTGTTCACCCAAATCAAGCATGTGACACGAATAATTGGAGCCTAAAATCCAAAAAGATCACAAGGAAAATCTTAGTGATTTCATCCTTTTTGTTCAACCTTTTCATTCATATCAACATGGAGCCTACAAGACCTGACATACGATACGAGTGTTGTCGTGTTGGGGTGGAATCTTGCTGGATTTACATGGCCAGCCAAGACACACCACAGCTCTGCAAGAAACGGTCTTTCCCGTTGCGGCAGAGTATTCGATTAGCTAGACACATGTTGTACACTTGTACCGCGGCCGCCACGTCATGTACACGTGTCGAGCGAGCGCTCAGATTTTTAGTTGCTCTTTGTCACGAGATTTCGGCTGCGTGCTCGCTAACCCGTCAATCTCTCACGTTCCGCCGTGCCAGGTCCACGGAGTTTAATTTCCAATTAAAATGTTTTTGGTTGTTACTTTAAATGGTAAATTTTTTATGGTTCTGAAGGAAACCACGCGGGATTCATGAAGGGAGTATTAGCGGGGCAGAGAGATTAATTGGGAGGGTTAATCGCGATTAATTTTAACGGAAGGAGGGATTGGTTACCTGCTCGCGAGCGAAATCCTCGGCGCCGTCGAAGGCGAGGTAGGAGTGGGGGGACTTGTCCATGACGAGGCGGGCGAGGGAGACGGGGTTCTTGACGGTGGAGACGCCGGAGACGGCGCCGCAGCGGCGGCCGCGGCCGTCCATGATGCTGGCCTCCATCTCGACGGTGCCGCGGCGGGTGAGCGCGGAGCCGCGGCCCGAGTTGAAGACGGGGTCCGTCTCCAGCTCGCGCACCACGGCCTCGACCACGTCAAGCGCGGGCGAGCCGGCGCGCAGCGCGTCCACGCCGACCTGCAGGCACCGCGCCAGCACGCGCTTCGCCTCCTCCTGGCGCTGCTCCGGCAGGTTCGGGTCGACGCCGGCGCCGCCGTGGATCGCAATGGCCCACCGTCCCATCTCTCCTATCTAGCTTAGCCGGGGTGTGTCCGCCCTAGGTGGTGGTTCTCTCTCTCTCTCTCTCTCTCTCTCTCTCTCTCTCTCTCTCTCTCTCTCTGTGTGTTCCTCTATGCCGCCACCACGTTCTCTGTTCCTCTATGCTCTGTGGTGGAGATGGCGGAATGGGAGCGCATATTTATAGAGGTCGAGAGGGTGGCAGCTGGCGAGCGCTTCTCCGGACTCGACGGGGGATTTCTCTGCTGCGAATTTTGGGAATCTCGAGCCCGGAGCGGCCGCGGATTCTCTGCTGCTAACTGTATCCGATTCCAGGGTGGGTTTACCTTTGACCCGCCCCGCGCCGTCCGATTGGGTTATTAATAGGCCGGAATCAAACCATACTTGAGCGTGTGTATCAGCGTACTATTCATTCCATTAGTATTTGGATCACAAAATCTCAGATAAATTCACAACTTATTGGACAGGGGTAATCTAGAAAATGTTGGTTAATTCTCTCCCAAATACACAAAATCGGATTTACCCTCCTTTTGGAAGAGGGATGAGTACGTGATGGTAGGACTAGTAAAAAAATACTACCGATGCCATTTCGGCGAAAATATTTTATCGTAATTGTTTAAATAGAAAAGTACTCTTTTCGTCCCTAATATGAGGGCTAATTTTATTTGTATGATTCTTGAAAATACAGGAATAGAACAAACATCGGATTGAAATATTATGGCTTGTTGAATCCCGACTGCCTCACATGAAAAATACAAGAATTTTGAG
Organism: Guadua angustifolia; assembly: GCA_036346375.1. NCBI lineage: Eukaryota > Viridiplantae > Streptophyta > Magnoliopsida > Poales > Poaceae > Guadua > Guadua angustifolia. The sequence continues at coordinate 47,291,259 of CM070506.1, read as the reverse complement.
ATTAAATTTTAATTGATTAGAGATAAAGAGAAAAATTGCATGAGAACTCTCAAAGGAATTGCTAATATGAAGTTAGACCTCATGCTAGAATTCCTCCAAACTTTATAGGAATTTTTCCTATCATATGAAAACTCCTTGACCTTAAAGTAATCCTACAAATCAAACACCCTTCATCCGATTTTTCCTTTTGAATTGAATTCCGCAAAAAAAAATTCCTTTGAATCAAAGGGGCCCTAAGTCCATAGCTCACCATATGCGCAGACAAGGAGACACTAAATCTAAAAATTAATATTGTAGACCATACATACCTCTATTAAATACTAGCATGCTACAACAATGCATCCACTTTTCACTATTAAAAAAGCGTATATGGTGAAAATATTACAATAACTATACATTTGATCTCCACGGTAAACTTGTGTTTTCGAATGACACTTTGCAAGAGTAGAGACTTATGTTCTAGGATGACACTTTGCAGAAATAGAAATTTATATTACGAGACAGAGGAAGTAGTGACTACAAAATAAATATTAAAAATATTGACTTATGTTATAGGATGACACTTTGCAGAAATAGAAATTTATATTACGAGACAGAGGAAGTAGTGACTACAAAATAAATATTAAAAATGTTGACGACATACTTCTTTGGTCAAACAATCTTACACTTGATGGCCAATATAAATTGCTCGATCTCTTTTTCACTTCTTCACAACACGCATTTTAAAAAAAATAAAAACAGAAAATTTGACCAGCCGCCAGCCGCTCCATTTGTCAGCCAGTGATCAAAAACAACGAAACGCTTCTTTCTTTTGGGTGGCGTTGTTGGTGCAGAAGATCTGGGTTGGTGTGATTCCGAGGTGAACCTGTGGAATTCAGAATCCAGACAGAATACGCAAGTTGGAATCAGCACGGATGCACACTTAAGTCATGCGATACAGCGGAATCTTTGCTCCGAAGTATTATTATATATGGACTAAATCTCCTGGGGTTGCACGAGGATTGTACTGCCCAAATGTCTGTAGCTTCCATTTTTAATTAGGAATAGGCTCCTTATTAGCGATTCCGCAAATTAAGCGAGCTAGAAATTGGCGCATCTACTTCGACCAGTCGATTGCTGTCGTTCATGAAATTTTGGCGGAGACCGCCCCCATTGTCATTTTTCGTATTGTATGTTCAATGCGTACTTTGTGTTAGTTGTCAATTTGATGTTAAAGCATACACACTAGTAGAGACAACTATTGTTTATATACTCTTCCATATCATTCAAAGACAAAACTAAAACAACTTCTACAATATATAATATCTTAAGATTGTCTCTATAAGATTCTATAATCTTTTAAATATGATCTGAAAAAATATCTATTTCTACTAATATCTCTACTAATATAAATTTACGAGTTGGTGGCATCGGTCCGTTCTTCCTAGCCTTCCCACACCATATCTCCAATAATGGCGGTCATTATGACTAATTATTTTTCTCGATTCTGATCACCATATCTCTAAATATGGTGATTATTATAGCAAAATCCTTGATTATTCTTTGGTTATTATAGTCGGGCAATCATTCCTTTTGTACTCTATATATCTTTGTCATTTTCACGAAATTAATCAAGTGAATTCATTCAAGATCTCCCATATCGCATCTGCTTGTGATAAATAAACTCGACGAATCGATCAATAAGTGACGGACCGCGTACATAGCGCGGCCTTAGAGGCAGCGCCGCAGATCAATAATAGCTCGCGGTCGAGAAGGACAATCGAGTGCAACGCCACCGGTCTTTGTGACCCAGCCGAAACCCGTTGGGCGTGAACAAAGCGTCTGGCGCTGGCGCGGTTACTGGCGACACCGATCGGATGTCGTCGGCAGTGAGAGACATTGGCATACCTCTTAGAGATAAACGGGTTGATCCAGCTAAACGTTGCGAGAAAGAGGAACGACGCGACGGCGCACGGCATGGTGGGTGCCTCGGCGCTGGTGTTTTCTGGTTCACCTTCATGGGCTCTAGTGTCATGGCCGGTGAAGCCAGTGATGGCTAGGTACGCCAGAGGCATGGAGACAAATAGGTCAGCAAAGGCGAGAGGGTCATCTGGAAAGAGCAACGAACCGTCGACACAGCGGACCACCTTCGAAGCGGAGAAGAGCGCGGCGCCGAAGACGGTGGCGATCCAGAAGACGTTGAGGTGCAAAGGCTGGGTGGCGGTGGTGGCCCCTTTCTTCGAGGCGACTGACCACACGGCCATGGCGTGTTTAGCAGGAGAAAAAACGCGAAAGCGAGAAGGATGGCGAACCGCGATGGCGGCGGGACGCCGGCAGCGACACGCGTAGCATGCGACGATGATTCGGAATGGTAGTGGCCCGGAAGCGCGCCTCGTGCTCGAAGCCTGTGTCGCCCTGAAGGCGGTGGATAGCGAGGACGGCGATTCGACGAGAAGACGAGGTCGATGGCGTAAGGAGCGCACAGCTGCTGGCATGGCGAGAAGAAAAGGAAGCGAGCTGGTAATATAAATTGTAAAGGATAAAAATAATTGATTTATTTTTGAGATTAGTAATATATATTACTCATACAATATATTTGGTTTTAATTCATACCGAAGAAGAAACCATAAAAACTTTTGTAATAAGGAGAAATAGATGTTTGATCTTGTAGCACAATTTTCTTTTATTGCTTGACCTTTATGTTTCGTTACCAATTTTATTTTTCGTAGCAATACACGAACATTTATCTAGTTATATACAATAACTCACGTAATGTTGTTTTATGTTATCTATATGGTCATCGCTTCACAGCTGTACTCTCTCTCTCTCTCTTTCATGTTAGAAAAAATCCTATGTAGCAAGATATATAGATAGTTAACATCACACCATTGTATATATTCTTGAAGAAATGGAAAAATAAATGTTTTCCCAATCCATCCATGTTTGCCATGTAAAGCGGGATATGAGCAGATACTATTGTACAAGCTCTTAAGAGTATTTAAGATTTCAAGCCCTCGAAGGACGGTACGCATGCATTTGCAATAGTTTCTGCAATATTTGTGTAATCTGCATCTAATCTCGGCTTTAATTGACATTTGTGAATCATTTGGCCTTACTTTCCATAGTTAGGTGGTCGGTTACTGGAAACTTAGGGAATGTATAATGGTATAATGTCAGCCATCTAGCTATAAGTTTTGCTACATAAGATTTTTGCTGACATATAGGAGAGAGAAAGAAGAGAGAGTGTATAGCTGTCTTTTTGTGAATAGACGACTATATAAACAACACTTTTTAATGCCATAATTAAAATATTGTGGGATATCATAGAGACAATCTTAAATGTTATCAAATGTAGAACCATACTAACTAGGAAGTATTACTCATCTTTTTATTCCAAATTCTTTAAGAAGACCGATATGATTGATTGGTATGAGTGCTATCTTTAGTTTTATCTTTTGATTGTACAGATAAGTACATATAAACACTAATCGTCTTTACTATTATACATTATTTTAGGCATTTGTTGTACCCCCTCATCTTCGGAAGCTAGGATAGTTTCATGACCAAAAGAATCTGCGAGGACGCACTTGTTGCATCCCTCTCGAGTTTCAACCCAACAAAGGACGTGACATGCACAATAGCGCATTCCCGGACTGCGAGGAGAAAGCAGATGAGGGCCATGAGGCACGCGTCAGCCAACCAAAATTAAGCCAACTTGTGAGGCATTTTATATCGTAATTGTACTTTACTAGAGAATCAACAAGTTCTAGGCGAGGCACACGTACGTGTTGTTAGTGCTTCCTGATATTTCGCTGGACGCAATTAATCTTTCAGTATTTAATTTGTTCAAGGTTAGTCATCGATAAGAAACTGCGCCATTTTTTGTTTAAAAAAAGGGGAAATTGCACGATGAAGTCCGCTTTCTTTCCACGAATTATGTCATGCATGAGCCTTAGTAAAGGAATCTTTCCGAATCAATTGCAGTGCTTAATAGTTAAGTGACTTGAGTCTACTGTGAATGTTCCACACATTTGTGAATTGTGATCCAGTCTGCGTATAATATATAGTAGGATACTTTCCTGTAAACTCCAAAGAATGTCCTCAAGGATTAAGTTGGCAAGTTTTATTGGAAGTAGGGGATCAAGTGCAGGTTAAAATAGCCGGGCATTCACATCAAGGTTAGGTACAAGACACATTTAGTTGTTAACCATTGCTTTCTGACTTTCAAATCCCCTATTGAGGAGCTCCACTAATAGTAATGGTGTCCAAGTGAAATTGTAGCTAGTGTAGACCTGTAGTGCTGCAGTTTTTGCATTGTGCGTCACTTAGAAAAACGTCACCAAAATAATTATGTGTCCATGAATAATAATATAAATAAGCAAGTAATTCATGTGCTTTATTTTTGGGAAAAGAAATTATTTAACACCGCAATCAAGAAGGACATGCGTGATACACCAGACAAAGTTGTCATAAATATATGCACTAACTTGTGCACCTAAATTGAATATTGCCACGTAAAGGTATGTCGTGAGCTTAATTATCGGCTGCCTCAAGTCTCTCCTGTGAGCGTAGTAGCGAGTGGCGTTACACTGTTGTTGTGTGTGTGGGGTGAGTTTAGTTTGGCATTTAGAATGATTCTCCCATGAAAAGAAAGAACAAAACAAGTTGCCCAAGAAACCACAGGTATTCTTGGCTTGGCATTTGTGCTCGTCATATAGCTTCTCTTCCTACGTAGAGTAGTATATACTAGTAAATTTTTCGCGGCGTAACATGTTGCGCGTGTTATTTTTTCCGTAGGAAAGATTTCTTTTTTTCGGCGATGTTTTATTTTTTAAATCGTCGAAATAATGAGCGAAACGGCTGAAAGAACACATTTTTTTCACGGCGTAACACGCCGCGCTTGTTGTTTTTCGTAGAAAAAATTTCTTTTTTTTCGGTGGCGTTTTATTTTTTAAATCGTCGAAATAATGAGCGGAATAATTTGAAAGAACACAAAATTTTTTCGTGGCGTAACACGCCTTGAGTGGGTGCCGCTTTTTAAGTGAAAAAATTCTTTTTCTTGGCGTTTATTTTTAAATCGTCGAAATAATGAGTGGAGCAATTTGAAAGAACATTAAAAATTTTAGCGGCATAACAAGCGCTATGACGTGGGATAAAATAGAGATAAATTTGTAGAAATATCTCTTTCGACCGAATTATTTGGAAAATATTGGAGACCGAAATTGGAAAATCGCGGTGGAAAAAGTTTAGAGGAAAAAGGGTGAAAAAATTATTAGGCGACAACCTTCTTTTGCCAAGTCTAACACTCTCTGGCGTTCACGAGTAATAATACATGTTTAAAAATGTTAGAGATCGAGATGGGAAATCGAGATTGGAAAAAGTCTAAAGATAGAGCGCACACATATTTCTAGTGAAAACATTTTTTCTTGGGAAAACGGAGAAAGGATCTAGATGTAGAAGCAAGGACACGAATATTACGTTTTTGGACTGTCGCTATCACGAAAAAATTAGAAAAGGGCTTGTTCACGATTTGAATTTAATGGGAGTTTCTTTCCGTAAAACGGCGCACAAGGGATCCGAACGCGATTTTCGGGAAAAATATCTTCCTCTCACAAAAAATCGCGAAAGGCCTGTTCGTAATTTATAAAAAGACTAAAAGGCAAAAAAAATTTTGAGTCGAGCCAGCCGACCGGCTCGAACCGAGCCACCGGCTCAGCTCAAACGGCTCTCAGTGCGTGAATTCTTCAGCCTTTAGGAAAGGAGTTATACCTGGATGCATGGTAGTAATGTGCATGCACGATGTTTTCTCTAGGAAATCTTTTGGGACAAAACTTGCTTTAAGACTCCATGGTTAATCTATTGCTCATTCATCATGTACGTAGGTTTTGGTAAATTTGATCAGCAAGCATTTTATGCATGAATCCAAGTGGCGTGAGTCACAGAAAATGGACTAATCCGGCATTTTCACGTGTATCTGAAACAACGTCTGGTTTTAATCATATATACAGTAGGGGTGCAACTGGAACGGATATTTTCCGACCGACCGACCGAATTAATTCGGATAGCGATTTGAATAGTTTTTCGGATATTCGAAGAATTTTCTGGATACGGATACGGATAAGGATAGTTATCTCGGATAAGGATACGGATACGGATAGTAATTATCCAACGGATCTGAGAATATCGAGTTTATAATCGGATAATATCCGGATATAAAATATGGATATTATCCAAAACTTTAAAGACTTCTCCAAAGCTGTGAGTCGTAACTCTTCAATCAAAGAGCACCGATCACTAGAGTCTAGAGGCACTAGTACCGATGTACCAATACCACTCTTGGTACTCTACGATTACCATGCCAATCGCCAAGCGCCAAGTACCAACTACCATTCTACCAAGTGCCACATTGCCTTGCCAAAGTGCTAACGCCAAGTGCACCACAGCCGCAGTCTTGATTGCCAAACCAAAAATTTACCGGTTTCCGTGCTTCCCGGCTTGTCCATGGCGCCCGAGCCAAAGCTGAAAGCAATCACGACCGCCCACGCAAGAGACCCAAAATCAAAATCATAAAATCCCCAATCCATTATTCGTGCTCTCTTTCTCTATCTCTATTCTCTACTAGTCGATAGTCTCTCTCCTCTAAAATCCCCAATCCAAACAAAACCTAGCCGTAAGTGAGTGGCTTGAGTTGAGGAGGCACCTGAGGCGGACACCAGTGATCCCGTGACCGCACTGGCCATAGCCTGCACCAGAGAGTCAGTAGCCACCGGCGTGTCCATTCACCGCCCAAGTCAGAGGTCAGAAAGTCTGTAGCCACCACGGTCCGATCGCACTGCATGCCGCTCGTCCGCTCGACTCAATGGTATTATATGATTCTATCATATTTACCTTACTAGTTTGTGACTTCTAATTTGCTAGTGCCATTGTCTTTGATAATTCTATTATGACTCTATATTTAGCTTTTATATAATCTCTAGTCGTTCATTATTAATTCTTAATTATGTACAATGCAACTATAGTAAATTCTTGTACTATTTTCTTCACATTTTTCAATAATTATTCATAATTCATAAGTAATCTACCATTCAATTATGTTACATGTGCAATAAATGATCTATATTTTAAGTGTATTATCCGGCTAAAATATTCGTACCCGTATTGAATCCGGTATGTATTCGCTTCGTATTAAGTAAGTGATAGTATCCAGATTATTGCGTGATTCGTATTCACATCGACAACATTAAGTATCCGACTTCGATTCGATAAAAATATAGATACGGATCGGGATGAACAATATCCGACAATAACCGATCCGATTACATCCCTAATATACAGCATAATAGAAATTTCGAAGAGTTTCCTTTGCAGATGACAAGAATGATGGTACAGTGATGCGCACTATTGTCTCTTCACTATTGCTGAAAGCTTGAGACGCATGTGGTAAGCTGGTCTATCGTCCTTGTACAACTTGAAAGGCGTCATGTTCCTGAATTCAATTAGGTGTATCGATCTCAGGTGTGCAGAAGTGCAGATACTCACAATAGTCCTTTCTCAGGGCCGGTCCTGGTATTTTAGGATCTGAGACGAAAACTTATATAGAGATCCTTTCCACCTCCTCACACACACATATATATAGTCTTATAAGCACATATCATTGAAGAAAGTAATATTTGATGCACAAAAAATACTTCTATAGAACAATTTAAAGTTTATGAAATAACAAATGTAAATTGTAATCATAAAGACTTACTTGGCACTTGGCATCATCTTAAAAAATTTCTTCTAACATTTTATGATACAAAGTCATCGATTATATTATTGATATCAATTTTGTCCAATAACTTCTTCTCGATGCATAAAGTCGTCAAATCATTTAACCTTTCTTTGAGTCATTATTGATCTCAAATAGTTTTTCAACAATTTCAATTTTGAAAAGTTTCTTTGACCAATGTATAACCATCCGAGCCACATAAATAAGATTCGATAAGCAATGGAGACATTAGGATAACAATCCACACCTCCGATATGCTCGAAAATCTCTTAGCGAGACAATGCATCATCGGCAAAGTGAATTTCATAATCTTTAATTCGAAATAAGATCATGTACCTCAACATCGGATGAACCATCATGAGAGAAAGTGTCGCAAATTTAGCAACGCTCTTCAAGTTCACTATCATTTAATGACTTCAGGGTGCTTGAGCTCAATAAAAATTCGAATAGATCTTTAAACACCATGAGTTCTTCGAATCTGACGTAATTACTCATATTTACTCACGACTGAGCCAAAAACCCATAGTGTAGTTGCATACTTGGAGAGGCCCCATGACTTTGGAGGCCCGAGGCGGCCGCCCACCCTCCCCCTCTGGGCCGGCCCTGTCCTTTCTCTTTCAATGGCACAGTCCTTAGCGCTTTCTCCATCAAAGATGAAGGAAATTCTCTCGCCCTTTACATGCATCAACCTTAACTTTGCGGGTTTACTTGAAATCCACCTCTCCAGCGCGGCAGTGGAAAACAGCTGGAAAACCTTGCTGCTGAACTGTCAAGTCCCGGCCGGGAGGGACTAACGCTCATCCTGCCGAAATCCGTAGGTGTGGCATGTGTTGCTCGTTGCCTGCTGCACGTCATGCATGCAGGCCAAGGGTATCTATCGCTGCCTATGTGCATCTTGGAATCTAACGTTGAAATGGAGCAGGACCCGTGAAACGAAGCGGTCGCTTTTGTAGGGCCTCAGACTCAGAGATCCGAATCTTGGAAATTTTTTTTTTTCATGGCGTCCCTGAACAAGTTGTTCAGTCCTCTTGTGCTGCTCATAAAAAAATAGTTTAATACTGTTAACTAGTAGGAGTGGGTGGTTGGCGGCGGCACACGTAGCGGTATACACACGCACGTGAGAGGAAGCAGGCAGCTTCCAGGCACGAGAGCCGGTGGGTGGACTCTTCCGCCGTCGAGCGTCGACGGCGCGCTGGACACTGACGTGTGGGCCGGGCATCTGTCGCCGCCGGGTGGACGGGCCACCACGCGAGGGCCACGCCTCTAGCGGCGTCCCAATAGATCGCTCCCCACACGAGAGGCCAATTCCAGCCAGCCTTTGGGCAAACTCAGAAGCCAGAGGTTGAAGACAAAATTTACTGGCTTAAGAATCTCACCACTATCCCAGATTCCCAGTAACTTGCTACACGGCCGCGAAATTCCACTGGTAATCTGGTATATATGACCTGCTGTGGGCCTGTGGCATTTCGCTTGAACTACCATAATTAAAAAAGGTTGCTGCTGCAGTCATCTCTGTCTACTCAATTTTATAAAGTAAATTTCATAACACTATATTTTTTATAAACTATCTGAAAACTACATAGGTTAGCTTCTATTTTACAAAACTATAAATTCAAAGAGAACTTGTGTCACAAAACGACATTTTAGAATTGATCGTTTCTTTGTAAAGGTCTGACCGAGTGGGCCACATGGCAACCTCACACGTGAGCAAAATGGGAAATAGGAGCACGTGAGGCTGACATGTGGACTCACGCTATTAGATCTATCAATTCTAAATTATATAGTTTTATAATACAAATTCTCCTAAAATCTATAGTTTTGTAAAATGAGATCTAAAATATGTAGTTTTCTGATAACTTGTAAAAAACTTACAGTTTTATAAAATTTAGTCATTGTATAAAGGCTTTCAAATCAGATGACATTTTGTCAAAACATTAAGCTAAAGGGTCTGTATGGGGGAAGTGTAGGTTTTCTGAAAAACTATTTTTTTGGCTTTTTAGGCTGAAAAGCAGTTGTTGTTTTTTTAATAAGAAACCATTTGATAAATAACTAATTTCTCTTAGCAATAAGCTACAAAAGCATGTCCAGTCCATCTTTTAGATTTTGGTTTTTTCTAGTTATATGTGGCTTCTAGCTTATGTTAAAAGCCAATTAAAAGCTGAGCTGTTTTGGGGTTTGTTAGCTTTTCAAAAGTTAAAACTGGCTTAAAGCCCTCTAAACAGGGCGAAAAACTAGTCATACTCATGCACCACGAATGCCACGGGTCCTGCTACTCTCGAGCTAAGAATAAGAATAGGAAAGTAAGACAAGACAGACAACCGATATCATCACTTTTCTAACCTCTTGACAAATTTTTTTAGCAAATATTTTTCCGTTTGAATAAACATAGCCCCATCTCGACCAGAAAATCTTGGCAGACAACAATTACTCGCCGCACTCTTGCACCATGGAAGGAGCTCTTGAACTCCCATAGCTCGACAAGCCATCGTAGCTCTCGAGGTATGGAAGCTCGGTAGCTCCTTTCGCAGATTAGGAAGAGTGGCATGTGATACATGTCATCTGCTTGGTTTTTCACGATGGGGATAAGACTATCTATACCTATACTAATTAGGCATTCTGAGGAAGCTCCCACGTTAACCAGAAAGATATGGCTATCTATTTATTGGGCCCGAGTTATAACGGTTTAGATTAAAAGAAAGAGTCTATGTCAAGTACAATATAAAAGCTTTCATGTTAACTAAAAAGATCTGGCCATCTATTTGTTGAGCCCGAGTTATAACGGTTTAGATTAAAAGAAAGAGTCCATGTCAAGTATAGTATAAATTAAGAAAAAATCGGAATAAAAAATTAAATAAAATAGCAATCTGACTTTCATACTATTTTCAAAGTAAATCCATAAATAAACAAAATTTGAAATAATAATTAAATAAAATTATTAAATTAAAATGATGAGTCTCTCTCAAGTACAAGCCAAATTAAGTAAACTAAAATTCAGAATAAAAATAAAAAATAGCAATCTGACCTCCATGCAATTTCTAAAGTAAATACATAAATATAAAAATTTAGAATAATAATTAAACAAAATTAGCAAACTAAAACAATGAGTCTATCTCAAGTACAATCCAAATTAAGTAAAATTTAGAATAAAAATAAAATAAAATGATCGATTAGATTTATGTACAAATTCCAAAAGTAAAAGCCTAAAAATAAATTCAAAATATTAATAAATAAAAATATAAATTTTCATATGAATTCCAACCTAAAACTAAAAAATCCACTCCATGTATGAAAAAATATGCAAACTGTGATTCGGAAATTCCACTCAAGTCATGAATCCCGTTTCCTGAAAAAGCCCATAAATTTTCCAAAATCTTGTTCTCATTAGCCTTTTCTATGAAAAACTTTCTGCGAATTCTGAAATTGTGATTATTTACTTTTTCTTATATATATTATTAGGGTTTAGTCAAGGAAAAATAACATCCACCATAGAGGTTGGTTTTGACATTTGAACACTATATAAAAATTCAGCAAGCGAACGAGTGCTCCAAATTAGGTTAAGTAAAAACTGGGGCTTGCCGACTCAGAAGCTGATTAAAGGCTCCAAAGCAGAGTAGAACTTGATTACGAGCTCACATATCTGGTAAATTTATAAATTATTTGTTAAATATTAATATGTGTTAGCTCTTACGAGTTTACTGTGCTAAACTTGAGTTTGAATTTTTTGTTAAAAATAGTGAATATTGAATTGTTTATAAGTTAACTCCGAGTTTGGACCGAACTAAGGTCAAGTCAAATCCAACTCAAACTCGAATCTCAACTCGAGCTGTTCATCTTTTACCGAGCTCCAAATGCCTCCTCCGGTTTCCGATCAATCCTCGTAGCAGCGGAAGGCCGCCCAAGTGGTTTCAATCGATCCACGTAGCAGCAGGAAAACGCCCAAGTGGAACAAACAAGAAAACCGAAGTTTCAGAGAGAGGATAACTGGACAAGAGAACGAACAGAACAATTTCAGAAGCCATAGAACTTCACATTATTATTTCCATGGGCAATTATTATCACCATCATCGTAATCATCATCATTATTGATCCCACCTCCAATCTCCAATCCATAAGCACTAACCATTAGACCCATGGTCCAGACTAGAAGCACATGGCAATCGCAAGATGGCCACCTTCAGTGATGCACACTAGCTCGAGCCTCCGACCACAAATTAGCGGATCGGAGCGCACCCGGCGATGCGCGCTCACTCCCAGATGCCGACCTCCATGAAGCCGTCCTCGGTGGCGCAACCCCTGAACATGCCGGTGCAGTTGAACCCGTACGCCACCTCGCCGTTCCTGGACACGGCGATGAGCCCTACGAACCCCTCGTCCAGGCGCTCCTTGACGCAGTAGTCCACGGCCTCCTGCAGCCCGACGCCCTTGTACTCCATCACGGCCGCCACGTCCCGCGCCAGCGTCAGGCGGATGATGGCCTCGCCCTCGCCCGTGCACGACACCCCGATCGCGCGGTCCCCGATGCGGCCCGTCATCTTGTTCATCAGCCCGCCCGTGGATGTGGCCGACGCGCAGAAGCCGTTCGAGTCCACCACCGCGCAACCCACCGTCTCCGGCGCGTAGATGCTGATAGGCAGCCCGTTCATCACCATGCCACTGTAGTTGTCGGACACGGCCTGCGCGCTGCGTGTCCGTCCCAGCCAGCGGGATGCGGTAGTCAAACTGCTCAACAAGTAGACAAAAAGCACAGTTAGCTCACGAGCTCATTTAGTGATTTCGACACAACAGAATCGATCAGCTCGTCAGACAAATCGACGGACCAGGATGCTGTTGGCCTCCTTGGCGAGCTTGAGCATGCCAACGTTCTCCTCGGTGATGAAGTAGCTATTGTCCACGACCTCAAGGCCCTGCACAAACACCAAAAATCGGAGGGCAAAATCAGATTAACACGTTCCAAAACAACTGGTTAGTACACGGCTCGCGCGGCTGCCCCCACACGAGTGATGCACAGGCGAGGCAATGCCGTACGTGCACGTGTTTTCCCAGCAGAAGCAGAGGAGCAGGACGCATCAGGCACGGGTACTCAGCACAGTGAAAGCTAGCTGTGCTACAGGAAACCTCCTAGATTCATGAATCTGGCAGGAGGCTCTCGTTTGCTACTTGCTTCTTACCATTTGCTGGTTTGTTTAACGAAAGGAATGGACAGGGCACAAGAAAAATGATTTCGTGCACATGCGTCGAAGCGTATTTTCTACATGGGACAAGCTGCAATTCCTAGCCTTTGCTTGGTGGGTGCTGCACGGTCTTGACTTTGCATGTCAGAGGACAAGTTTAACTTGGAATACATAGCATGGATTGGAAATATCGTCCGAAAGTTTCCTACAATCGTCTCGAGCAGGGGAAAAAAGTATGATTCGGTGGGTGAAAGGTGGCTACCGTCATCACGCGACCCATGTTTTCATGTCACTTTTTCCTTTCTGTCCTAGTCTTTTCACTCATATATTTCGTTTTCCAAATAATTAAAAAAAAGACATATGTACCTCGCACGAACTAAGCAATTACCAGCACACTGTACATCCTAACAGGCGGGCTTAGTGCTTTCAATTGATGTGAAAAGAACTCGTCTCTGGTCCACAGCTTTCTCCGAAGACCAGGGGACGAAAACGAGACAACCACGTGCAGCCGTGCAGCAAAAAGGAAATGGAAATAATTAAAAAACATAAATATTTTGTGGAATACAATTTAAACGTTTCAAATCAACTAGGAAATGGCAAAACCAGCTAGTAAATGTTTACAAACTAAACTTGTCAAGATACAAATTATTTCTAGATGCAACCGCGAGATTCGAGATGCAGGGTGTCTTCACATGGGATGCAAAGATTGCTTACCTTGTTGAGCTAAACAAATATGTGCCATATTTTACTTTCCATAAACCCACGTAAAGCTGAACAAGCATATCCCTTGTGTAGTTACATACTTACATGGCTTGTTTACCCAAATCAAGCATGTGACACGAATAATTGGAGCCTAAAATCCAAAAAGATCAAAAGGAAAATCTTAGTGATTTCATCCTTTTTGTTCTACCTTTTCATTCATATCAACATGGAGCCTACAAGCATGATACGTGTTGATGGAATCTTGCTGGATTTACATGGCCAGCCAAGACGCACCACAGCTCTGCAAGAAACGGTCTTTCCCGTTGCAGCAGAGTATTCGATTACTACAGCTGTCTTTATTCGAAGAGGTCGAGCTAGACACATGTTGTACACTTGTGCCGCGGCCGCCACGTCATGTACACGTGTCGAGCGAGCGCTCAGATTTTTAGTTGCTCTTTGTCACAAGATTTCGGCTGCGTGCTCGCTAACCCGTCAATCTCTCACGTTCCGCCGTGCCAGGTCCACGGAGTTTAATTTCCAATTAAAATGTTTTTGATTGTTACTTTAAATGGTAATTTTTATGGTTCTGAAGGAAACCACGCGGGATTCATGAAGGGGTATTAGCGGGGCAGAGAGATTAATTGGGAGGGTTAATCGCGATTAATTTTAACGGAAGGAGGATTGGTTACCTGCTCGCGAGCGAAATCCTCGGCGCCGTCGAAGGCGAGGTAGGAGTGGGGGACTTGTCCATGACAAGGCGGGCAGGGGAGACGGGGTTCTTGACGGTGGAGACGCCGGAGACGGCGCCGCAGGCAGCCGCGGCCGTCCATGATGCTGGCCTCCATCTCGACGGTGCCGCGGCGGGGTGAGCGCAGGCCGCGGCCCGAGTTGAAGACGGGGTCCGTCTCCAGCTCGCGCACCACGGCCTCGACCACGTCAAGCGCGGGCGAGCCGGCGCGCAGCGTCCACGCCGACCTGCAGGCACCGCGCCAGCACGCGCTTCGCCTCCTCCTGGCGCTGCTCCGGCAGGTTCGGGTCGACGCCGGCGCCGCCGTGGATCGCAATGGCCCACCGTCCCATCTCTCCTATCTAGCTTAGCCGGGGTGTGTCCGCCCTGGGTGGTGGTTCTCTCTCTCTCTCTCTCTCTCTCTCTCTCTCTCTCTCTCTCTCTCTCTCTCTCTGTGTGTTCCTCTATGCCGCCACCACGTTCTCTGTTCCTCTATGCTCTGTGGTGGAGATGGCGGAATGGGAGCGCATATTTATAGAGGTCGAGAGGGTGGCAGCTGGCGAGCGCTTCTCCGGACTCGACGGGGATTTCTCTGCTGCGAATTTTGGGAATCTCGAGCCGGGCGGCCGCGGATTCTCTGCTGCTAACTGTATCCGATTCAGGGTGGGTTTACCTTTGACCCGCCCGCGCCGTCCGATTGGGTTATTAATAGGCCGGAATCAAACCATACTTGAGCGTGTGTATCAGCGTACTATTCATTCCATTAGTATTTGGATCACAAAATCTCAGATAAATTCACAACTTATTGGACAGGGTAATCTAGAAAATGTTGGTTAATTCTCTCCCAAATACACAAATCGGATTTACCCTCCTCTTGGGAGGAGGATGAGTGCGTGATGGTAGGACTAGTAAAAAAAACTACCATGCCATTTAAATGAAATATTTTATCGTAATTGTTTTTCTTTAAATAGAAAAGTACTCTTTTAAGTCCCTAATCTGAGGGCTAATTTTATTTGTATGATTCTTGAAAATACAGGAATAGAACAAACATCGGATTGAAATATTATGGCTTCTTGAATCCGACTGCCTCACAGAAAAATACAAGAATTTTGAGATTAAATTTTAATTGATTAGAGATAAAGAAAAATTGCATGAGAACTCTCAAAGGAATTGCTAATATGAAGTTAGACCTCATGCTAGAATTCCTCCAAACTTTATAGGAATTTTTCCTATCATATGAAAACTCCTTGACCTTAAAGTAATCCTACAAATCAAACACCCTTCATCCGATTTTTCCTTTTGAATTGAATTCCATAAAAAAAATTCCTTTGAATCAAAGGGCCCTAAGTCCATAGCTCACCATATGCGAACAAGGAGACACTAAATCTAAAAATTAATATTGTAGACCATACATACCTCTATTAAATACTAGCATGCTACAACAATGCATCCACTTTTCACTATTAAAAAAGCGTATATGGTGAAAATATTACAATAACTATACATTTGATCTCCACGGTAAACTTGTGTTTTGAATGACACTTTGCAAGAGTAGAGACTTATGTTCTAGGATGACACTTTGCAAAATAGAAATTTATATTACGAGACAGAGGAAGTAGTGACTACAAAATAAATATTAAAAATATTGACTTATGTTATAGGATGACACTTTGCGAAATAGAAATTTATATTACGAGACAGAGGAAGTAGTGACTACAAAATAAATATTAAAAATGTTGACGACATACTTCTTTGGTCAAACAATCTTACACTTGATGGCCAATATAAATTGCTCGATCTCTTTTTCACTTCTTCACAACACGCATTTTAAAAAAATAAAAACAGAAAATTTGACCAGCCGCCAGCCGCTCCATTTGTCAGCCAGTGATCAAAAACAACGAAACGCTTCTTTCTTTTGGGTGGCGTTGTTGGTGCAGAAGATCTGGGTTGGTGTGATTCCGAGGTGAACCTGTGGAATTCAGAATCCAGACAGAATACGCAAGTTGGAATCAGCACGGATGCACACTTAAGTCATGCGATACAGCGGAATCTTTGCTCCGAATATTATTATATATGGACTAAATCTCCTGGGGTTGCACGGGATTGTACTGCCCAAATGTCTGTAGCTTCCATTTTTAATTAGGAATAGGCTCCTTATTAGCGATTCCGCAAATTAAGCGAGCTAGAAATTGGCGCATCTACTTCGACCAGTCGATTGCTGTCGTTCATGAAATTTTGGCAGACCGCCCCCATTGTCATTTTCGTATTGTATGTTCAATGCGTACTTTGTGTTAGTTGTCAATTTGATGTTAAAGCATACACACTAGTAGAGACAACTATTGTTTATATACTCTTCCATATCATTCAAAGACAAAACTAAAACACTTCTACAATATATAATATCTTAAGATTGTCTCTATAAGATTCTATAATCTTTTAAATATGATCTGAAAAAATATCTATTTCTACTAATATCTCTACTAATATAAATTCTGATTGGTGGCATCGGTCCGATTCTTCCTAGCCTTCCCACCATATCTCCAATAATGGCGGTCATTATGACTAATTATTTTTCTGATTCTGATCAGCCATATCTCTAAATATGGTGATTATTATAAAATCCTTGATTATTCTTTGGTTAATAATCGGGCAATCATTCCTTTTGTACTCTATATATCTTTGTCACGGTTTTGAAATTAATCAAGTGAATTCATTCAAGATCTCCCATATCGTCTGCAGTAAATAAACAAACCAGGCGATCAATAATAAGTAGCGGACCGCGTACATAGCGCGGCCTTGGAGGCAGCGCCGCGATCAATAATAGCTGCGGTCGGAAGGACAATTACTGCGCCGAATCTTTGTGACCCAGCGAAACCCGATTGGGCGTGAACAAAGAAAATACATATAGAAAATATCCTTTTTGATCATGGTGCACACTATGGTGCCTTAGGTAATAATATAATATAATATAATATAATATGTTATCAACGTAGTAATGTCTTGGACTCTTCATGTTACTCGCATGATAGTTAAGGAATGCTTAATCTTTTCTATAACCAAAGATTATTGGCATTACTTATTTGCAGGGATCGAGAGTAATGTGGATAGGACAAATCTCGAATAGTATGAACTTAGGAGCTATGTTGGCACTTGACTGTGAGATGGTCCTTTGCCACGATGGTACAGAAACCGTTGTCCGAGTATGTGTTGTAGACAACAATCTGGAGGTAGTACATTATTTTGCTAAACAAGGTATATTTGGATTCATTGGGTTGCCTAGTGCATTAACAATCAGAAGAATGCTATTTTACAACACAATAAATAATTCTCAATGCTGAAGTGTTACATGATTTTTTTTATGTTTATGCTAAAACTTCTAAATTTTGGACAACTCAAATTTCTTCACAATGTCCTTGATTTGCAATCATGTCAGAACTTTCCATCTCTGTTCTTAAGTCTCAGTGAATTCAATATTTTTCAGGTGAAATTGGATAAACTTGTAAATCCCTTTAAAGATATTGCAGACTATAGGACAAACATTACTGGTGTATCTAAGAAGGATTTAGAAGGAGTCACATGCTCATCAATTGATTTTCAGGTATGTTGTTTCTACCAAAGTCTTAATTTTTTTTTCTTCTAAAATTTCCTCTCACGGGAGTTATATTTGCATTTTCCTTACCTAGAAATCGTTGAAGAAAATCTTGTCCAAGGAAGGATTTTGATTGGCCATAGTTTATGTAAAGATTTACATGGTAAGGTGTGGTTAGTTCGTGTCTAATGTACGTGACGTAGATATTCAATGCTTCCTTTGTGTTTGTTGGACAGGCATCTTTTTTTGTTATTCTACATGATTTAACTGAATTTCTAATGTTCTTTTCTTCATTTGCAGCTCTAAAGTTTGTTGGACATACCTACTACTGCATCAGCTTCTTTAAACAGCCTGTGCAAGGTATGGTCATAGAAGCACAATTTGTCATTTTTTTAACTTCCTGCCAGCAGAGCAATATTGTGACCCGTGATTTGTCACTTGAAACAAATAATGCATAAAAGACCTGCTTTCCGACGTCATTTTCTCTGTTTTCACTAAAAAATTTTAGAGTGAGGATGCAGCTATGCAGGGTAATTCCTTTCTATTTTAAGGTTTGATTTTTTTTTATTGGAGCTTGCAACCGCTTCTCTTATATTTTCAAAGAGAATCATATGGTATGGAATTATGGATGACGAATTATTTTGTTGATTCTTTGCGCTTCTAGTCTGTTTTGGGGTATTCTGTTCGAGAAGGAGAACCACATAATTGCTTGAAGGATGCAGAAGCTGCGATGAATCTAGTTATCGCAAAGCTTAAGCATGGATTTAATGATCCCATTGAAGTTGCAACAAATATTGTAAGAGTAGAAAAAGTGTTAGTCCTCACCGTTATTGTTTTAAGTTCCCACCTGATTTCTTTGTTTTCAATGTTAGGTTGATCTCTCGGCATTTAGCCCCGAGTCAAACCCGCGCCCTGATCGGGGGCGCAACCAACCGATCTGGTTGTGGCCCCCTGTTGCTCCGTGCGCCATATAAAAGGGGAATCAAGGGCCGGCTCGGGAACCAATGTTCCCTGACTTCACCTTGCTCCCACAAACCCTAGCACCGACCCGATCTATTGCGCACGGGAGTGACGGGAAAACCGACGCCATCTAAATCGCCGTCTGCTTCCTTTGCTTCCTCTCTGTGCGAGCGTAATGGCTTCGTCAAGCAACACAAACCCCAAAGGTATTTACCGAAGCCTCTCTTCTAGGTGTTCATGATTAGGCACTAAGATCCTCTAAGCACAACAATGGTATCAGAGCCTTAGGTTTAAGTGCCTAACCCTAACCCTAGATGAAGAACACCTTTGAGCTTGTGCTTTTCTCGGGCTAGATCTCGTGAACAGCAAGTAGAAGGAGAGGAAGGGTATTTTTGCTCTCAGATAAGAACCCTAGATCAAGATTCCCCCCCAAATTCGTGAAACCCTAGCGCGATTTTTCCCCAAAAATCCATAAGAACCACATTAAAAATTAAGAAAAGAGGGAAGAATTCTTACCTAATTTTGCGTGCTAAATCATACACGGGAAGAAGATGATCTCGGGAAGAAGATGATATCGGGAAGAAGATCATCCAGTAGCGTCTCGTGCTCCTCCACGGGTTCACGAGCGTGCGGCTTAGAACCGCCGCCGAGCGGCGCGTCAACCCTAGGGTGACGGCGCCAGCTAAAGGGCGCAGAACCGCTGCCTCCATCTCTCTCTCTCTCTCGTCGCGCGTTGCATTGGAGCAAGCGGGCGGGGGCGGCGAAAAATGGTCTAGGGTTTGGCGCGAAATTTCGAGTTTTAATCCGCCGGAGTGATCGTGGCGTCCGTCGATCGGACGCCAGGCAATCTTGACTCATTGAGATTCTTCTGACCGAGCCTTGTGCCCGCAACCAGTTGTTTGGCTGGTGATGAAAGCCTTGAAGAAAAAGGCCGTTAGGCGATTTGAAATGATTACCGACCATGAGCAGTGAAATTTTTTCTTTTCTTTTCTTTGTGAAGAAATAGTTTAAGTGCTGAATTAAATTGTATTTCCGCTACTAAGTTTAAGTTTAATTTTTACGATTAAATTAGATCCAACGTGAAAATTTGATTAGAAAAATTATATTAAGATTATTTTATGCGAATTTTATCTTCGACCAACGTTGATGATAAAATTTAGTAATAATTGAGTTTAAATTTTGTTCTATTCTAATTACTCTTACGGTGATTTAGAAGTAGAACAAATTTTCTATTAAAGCATGTTTTAATTGAACCAACGTTGAATTAATTCATGCACTTTTGTTTCAATATTCTAATTAAGTTGTATTTTCTTTTGAAGCTCCAAATACTTCGAATGTCTTAAGTCTGATTTCTGCGATCGAACCCCTGAATAAGGGGAATTATCCCTCTTGGAGGGAGAAGATTGAGATGGCACTCGCTCTCTCAGACATCGCATGATCGTCCCATAGAACCCGAACTAATTCCTGATGGTCAACCGGGTGGAGAAAATAATGCTACTATCAGAATAGCATACGATCTTGAGCGTGTAAAGTGGGAGAATTCCAACAGAAAATGCATGATGTTGATTAAAAACTCCATCGTGGAAGCAATAAGAGGTGTCATCCTAGAATGTGCTAGTGCTAAGAATATCTTAGCAAAGTTCGAGTCGATTCAGGCTCTATTAAGATATGCAAACTCTCTTATGCAAAGACTTGCAAATGAGAAGTTTGATGGGCAAAGTAACATTAGAGAGCATATTACGAAGATGAGCAACATAGCGCTAATTGAAGACCATGGAAATGGAAATTTGAGAAGGATATTTGGTGCAATTTATCATGAATTCCTTGTCCAAGGAATATGAGACTTTTCGATGAAATTACAACTCCATAAATGAAAAATAGGGTATAGAAAAGTTGATGGCTATGTGTGCTCAAGAACAAGAAAGGCTTAGAGCTCAAAAAATTGATTCTATCAATCTTCTTAAGCAATCACCAAAGAAGAAGAGTAATTTTCATGGTAAGTCTAAGCCTTCCTTTAAGAACAAAGGTAAACCTCATAATAAGAGATTTACCTCAGGCCAGAAGTCTCAGGAAGGCAAAGGCAAGAATCCAGCAGAGGTGGACAAGGATACATGTAGACATTGCAATCAGAAAGGACACTACATGAAGGACTGTGAAGACTGAGGTAAATCTCTTATTCGAGATTAACCTTTGTTCTTAAAGGAAGGCTTAGACTTACCATGAAAATTACTCTTCTTCTTTGGTGATTGCTTAAGATGATTGATAGAATCAATTTCTAACCTCTTGAGAAGCCATACTTTAAGCCTTTCATTGTATGGATTGATGCAAAATCTCATATCAGCAGAAATTATCAAATTGACAACATTTTCAAATTATCACTTTCAGTACTTAAAAATTTTCATTTCATGTGCTCAATGTTGCATCAATTACTTCAAAGTCTCATAGTCTTGCATATAGGAATTGCATGATCTTATAGACCATAATCTTCGAATTAGTATTCTATAGCATTCCGATGGCTCTTAGCTAATGGAGTTATCATCATGCATCATTTCGAATGCTCTACGCTCAAGATCGATTGCCTCATCGAAGTAGCTATCTCACTTGCAAATCATGTTTCATGACATATGAGTTTGCATACATCGTGTCAAATTAATTAATTGATTTTCTTTTGACTCCAAATCTTAATTGTTTTTTAGTCCAAACTTGAATTAAGATGATTTCCTCGGAGAAACCTTGAATAGATTTCCCTCTGGAGAAGATGATCCATAGAACCGAACTAATTCACGATGGTCCCACAATGGGGAAAAATGAAGGATCAAATTAAAACGAAAGCAAATAATTGTAAAATAATAAATTGGAAATTAAAATACGAAGAATTGAGTTGATTATCTCAGATTTAATACAAAAAAGGAAATGAAAAAGTAAAATTATTAACAAAAATTTGAACTCTTAAAAGAACAATTCGGAGAGAAGAACGGGAGTAAAGAATTAAGAATTTACTTTTAGAGTTCAAATTTTTGTTATAATTTACTTTTGCATTTTCTTTTTGATATTAATTAAATCTAATCAATAATTTTTCGCTTAGTTGTATATGCATTGTGCCACAAATTATTGATTTAAATTAATAAACAATTTATGAGAATCTATAATTCGTGGATATGCAGGATAATCACCACTGCATTCTTGATCTCCTTCCCAAGAATATGTCTCGATATACATGGCATTAGGAGCTCTAGACTGCAAATCGGACCAGACTCTTGAGGGTTCATGGATCGTCACTTAAGACAAATATTTGACAAAATCACAATTACGTGTTGCGATCTAATGGTCTATTCGTGGTGAGAATCAGAATACATCAACGACAAATATCTCAATTTCGAAAATAAATATAAAACGAGTATAAAGAAAATTCTTATTCAAATTACACATAAACGTTCCCATTAACATTCTGGAATCATTGAATGGCAATCATATTGTCAGCAAGGTGGAAAATAATGCTACTATCGGAATAGCATCTGATCTTGGCGTGTAAAGTGGGAGAATTCAACGGAAAATGCATGATGTTGATTAAAAACTCATCGTGGAAGCAATAAGAGGTGTCATCCTAGAATGTGTGCTAAAGAATATCTTAGCAAAGTTGAGTCAGTTCATGGCTCTATTAAGATATATGCAAACTCTCTTATGCAAAGACTTGCAAATGAGAGTTTGATGGGCAAAGTAACATTAAAGCATATTACGAAGATGAGCAACATAGCCCTAATTTGAAGACCATGGAAATGGAAATTTGAGGAAGGATATTTGGTGCAATTTATCATGAATTCCTTGTCCAAGGAATATGAGACTTTTCGATGAAATTACAACTCCATAAATGAAAAATAGGGTATAGAAAAGTTGATGGCTATGTGTGCTCAAGAACAAGAAAGGCTTAGAGCTCAAAAAATTGATTCTATCAATCTTCTTAAGCAATCACCAAAGAAGAAAGAGTAATTTTCTGGTAAGTCTAAGCCTTCCTTTAGAACAAAGGTAAACCTCATAATAAAGTTTACCTCGGGCGAGAGGGTCGAAAGGCAAGAGCAAGAATCGGCGAGTAATTGAACAAGGATACATGTGAACATTGCAATCGAGAAAGGACAACACATGAAGAATTTGTATGAGAATTAAATCTCTTGATACCAGTTGAATCTTGGTGCTTAAAAGGCTTAGACTTACCATGAAAATTACTCTTCTGCTATTGTGATTGCAAGATGATTGATAAGCGTCCGTTCTGAATCTATGCTCTTTCAAGATTCCTGTCGATGTCGAGGAGGCGAGTAGCGATACAGTCTTCTCTCAGAGGATCATTCCCCTGGCGTCAAGGATTGGCATCAATCGACCACACGATGGGTTTCAAAACAAAGTTCAGAATTAATTTGACTGGGACTAATTCGACTAAATCACCATGGCGAAGTAGAAACGTGAGTTAATTCGAGCAGTCAGCATTTTCAGTGGGATATTGGATGATCTTCTTCTTCCGATCACGTCAAAATTAGGTAAGAATTCTTCCTCTTTAGTTTTGAAAAATGTTGTGAAACCATCACGTCTGTGGGAAAGAGTGAAGCCAATGATGTGGATGGCGTCGGCCTTCCCGTCCTCAGTCGCATAATGGGTGGTCGGTGCTGGGGTTTGTGGGAGCAAGCAGCTGGTTCCCAGACCTGGCAGTACAGTGAGACCATGCCGAGTCAACAACATGAATTCCAAGTACCTGAGTCTGATCTGATGAATCTGCTTGCTCACTAGAAATTCAGTCTATGTGCCTTGTCAGAAGCAAAAGTTCTCTGGGAATCCCAATATTGATGAGAAGGTTCTCTCAGAACTTCTGTTATTTGTTGGATAAACATGTACGTTGTATGCATTATCTAATTATTTTCCTTTCCATTTCAACAGATTGATTCGAGGATTCAATGTGATTTTTATTTAACATGTGTTTTGTTTAACGACGTAGATGAGGTAGAGAAAGCATTCGAAGAACTAGATGGCCAAGAGAGTAAGGTACATTTGACCACTTGGTTCTACGCCATTGCGAAACCAGAATAGATTAGGAACGTTGTGTTTATCATCTGATTTGTTGAGTAATATCCATAAGCCATTAATCCTATTTATATTATACTTCACTGAAACATTTAGGACTCCAGTGGGCGACATAAAAAAATATGTAGTGCTGAAGCGTGACAATGGAGATGTCGCGAGCTTCTACGTTCGAAAGATGGTACATGGTAATCCCTCAACATATCTGAATTTTCAAAGAAGAGACCACAGCCTACCGAGGATGCTGAATGAAAGAAAGGAGGTGTCGATGGAGATAAGCCAAAAAAAAATATTTAGAAGGTTGTCAACAAGCCAAAGATGTCAGATGTTAGAGGTGAGCGTCATGCCGTGCTAGTCCAACACGAATCCATCGTGCTTTGGACATGAACCGCACCGGACTGCGATGGCCCGTCGTGCCCGCCGTACCCTACCATGCCAGTCTAGCTCACCTTTGGCGAGCTTAGACACAGCCCATTTGCGCTTCGTGCTTATTTCGTGCTATGTTGGTCCAAATCCAGTCCATTTACACTATTACGACGAGAGGAAATGACTCGGAGACCCACAGAGTTGAGGCAATAGACATAAATGTTTGTAGAAAAAGAAGTAAATTTTATTCAATCTTGAATATGTATAGAGTTATTGCCTCGTTAAAAACATTACATCCTAGTATGGGAAAATGATTCCATACTCTTAGTGTGTATGTACTCTCACCTCTAATATATCATTTAAATGATGTTGTTATACCTCTTTATCCATTTGAGTATACTCTATCTTGATTATAAGATACTCCAAAGTGAGTTTCATGAAAAATTTCATTAAAATCCGCCCTTTATAACATAATTTGTTTACATATACATATACATATAAAAAAGCGGAAATATATATATATATATATATATATATATATATATATATATATATATATATATATATATATATATATATATACCTCTCACCTCTAATATACCATTTAAATAGGCGCTTTATATTCCTTTATCACTTTTCGATATACTCAATAATAATTCTAAGATACTTCAATATAACATGGTTGAAAAAAATTTATAAGAACCTTTTATTTTTTTACTACATACCATTTTCCATATGTAAAAGGAATATATAAATAAATATTGCTATAAAGGTGAACTTTAATGAAATTTTTAAGTGAAACTCACTTTAGAGTATCTTATAATAAGTATTAGAGTATGCTCAAAAGGATAAAGAGGTATAACAACATCATTTAAATGGTATCTTGAAGGTGAGAATCGTACACCCGGAGTATGGAATCATTTTCCCATACAGGCTAAAATCTGAAACATTGTCAAAATCCGACTTAGCTGTCCGTGATATCCGGATCTCGGGTTGATGTTGTGTCCTGTCATTTGCACACTCCCAGTCTTTGGAGCATGTAATTGGCTAATTGCCTCAACCATCTCAGGTCTAAGAGATGACCTTCTAAACTCAAATATCCTCCCTGACTAGCTGAAAGTGACAGGGCCGAAAGTATGTCCTATGCAAAATAGGATAGCACGAGGTAAATACGTTGGTTATTCTTCCACCACAAGAGCAAATTGAGTTGATTTCTCTCATCCATATCAAGCTCGTTCTCCATGGAAGGCGTGTCGAGGTAGTGGTTGACCTCTACTCGTGGATTCTATGGCGACCTGCTTGGCGATTGGGAAGACAAGCCAAATGATTTGCCTTTCAGTTTCTTCCATATGTGTGAAGCGGTCGAACTATCTTGTGCTTGTTGCTTTATTGAGGTAGATTTTTTTGCTTTACTTCTGATGCCAAATTTCTCATAATATTTATCAAAAACTCTGAAAAACTCCTTACAAACATAAGAATAAGCCTCTTAGAAATCAAAATCAAATGCCTTACCTATTCCCTTGAAGATGTCCTACAAGTCAAGTAATTTTCTTCGAGAATCTAAAATAATAGTAAAACAATACAGATGTGGAATAATTTAAAAATATTTTAACTATAATGCATTGTAACATATAATTATCTCTATTTTCTTTAAAAATATTAGCAATAGTTCAAAGCCACTCGGTGACTAAGGAAGAAGTTGGGTACTACACGCCGAATAATTTTGTAGTTGCGTTGTAAAAATTCTAAAAAATGACGAAAATAACTAGCAATTTTTCAATCCACTTCAGTAACCAACAACGTACTATTATTGTAGTTAACAAAGAGAGTGATAATATGCTCGTAGTCTTTGCATCACTCCAGCATAGTATACATTGAGTTTCATCTAACCATTATATCAAGTTTGAATCTTCTTGATTTCTTATTGTTGGCCCTGCAGTACTATGAGAACTGGACAAACCTTACAGACGAACCTATAACAAATTCGATAAAGCTATGTTTGCTCTCCAAACTAAGTTTTATTACAATCAAACCTGCCTGCACATGAGATAAATAATGTGGCATACACATTTCTGGTGGAATACATAATCTCCAACATAAGTCTCTAGTTGCAGTGAGAGATTCTCCATAGCCATCGTGTTAGCTGATATATTGTCAAGAGTGATGGAAATAATTTTACGTCTATTTTAAAGTCAGTAATAATCTCATGTACACGGTTAGCTATAGCCTCTCCGCTATGTGACTTAAAGATTGGTCTAAACCTTATAATCATTTTGTTTAGTACGTAATCATCGTCTAAATAATGCGCAAAAATATTAAAATAGGCTGCTATTTGATAGGAGGAAGTCCATACATCTGATGTTAAGGCAAGAGAAAAACTAACTATCATCGAGGTCTGTTTCAATATTTCTAGTTTGTTCGTAAACATTTTATAAATGCCCCGTGTAGCTGTTCTTCTACTAACATGATGATATTGTGGGTAAAAATGGCATTGCATCATTCTTTCAAAATTTGTGATTCCACCCATTCTAAGTGAAAGATCCTTCGTAAATATGTAATATGCAATTTCGTCTTTAGCTACATCGGTGTTATATATCCATATACTTATTGAACCATCGATGTTGAAGTTGAGTTGTGTTTGGATGCCCTTGCCCGGCCTTCGTTCGGCCGATATCTTCTTCAATTATGTCTCCGCGTGTTTTTTCAAATGAC
This sequence comes from Guadua angustifolia, assembly GCA_036346375.1. Classification (NCBI taxonomy): domain Eukaryota; kingdom Viridiplantae; phylum Streptophyta; class Magnoliopsida; order Poales; family Poaceae; genus Guadua; species Guadua angustifolia. The sequence goes on along the minus strand of CM070506.1, from coordinate 47,264,218 downwards.
CTGTTCCACCACATACATGTGTAGATAAATTAGCTCAATAGTATTTGCAAATAGTATACACTACCTCACGTCCATCCACAATGTCAACGCTTCTGTCTATATGTTGCTAGCACCACGCCTGTCAACTGCTGGATATGAAGGCCCGTCCACAAATGTAGTGGCATCCGAGCTTGATGTGGATACTAAGGCCCATCCTGGATACATCGATGCAACAGCATTCGAGCTCAGTGCATTCGGAATGTACGAGGCATCCTCAACGTCGTGCGTACTGTCTAGATGGCGGTCATCCATACTAGTCTCCCATGCTGGGGAGAGTTGGCGCAGATCGATCTCTTGACCCCAACGAGTGACACATAAAGAGTGTGGGCGTGCTCTTCTACTCTTGCTCTTACTAAACATTTTATTTGTGAAGAGAGCAAAAAAAAAAAAGAGCAAATAGATAGTAAACAGATAGAACAAATGAGAGAATGAGTACGTTTCGAAGCCTGAACTAATGAGAGAACATGTGCGGTTAGCTCACGAGAGAAAGAACGAGTTTAAGGTGCTGAAGTGCTGAAGAAATGACTGTACGATGAAATTTTCTAACCATCAGAAGAGAGTCATTGGCTCATTATGCTTGTTGTGCTCAGGTCCATGTTAATCACGTCACGTCGTTTTACGTCTTATATCGTGTCACATCGTTGTCTGTTCGCCGAACATTGCGGAGAGAGTTTGTTGCCCGTTGCACGAATCTATCCGTTGGGGAATTATTTTCTCATCTATCTCCTCTCTTTTCCCTCTCTCTCCTTTTCAATACCTTATCTCCTTTTCCCCCACGAAAAATGCACGCAGCTTTTTCACTAATTCCCCGATTCTGCATAGCCTTGAGAGAGGTGATGGACTGTCTGTCAGTTTTTGTATGTGCTACGTGTGAGAGTATTACTACTAGCTCCAAGCCCCTCTCGTCGGGATTAAGAGATCGATCCGCGCCAACTCTTCCCAACATGGAAGACTATGACATGGATGACAGTTATCTGGACGGTACGCACGACATCGAAAATACCTCATATATTTCGAATGTTCCGATCTCGGATGCTGCTACATCGATGTATCTGGGATGGATGTTGGTATCCACACCGAGCTCGGATGCCACAATATTTGTGCAACTGAGATGGGCTTCCATATCCGACAGTCGACGAGCATGGTGCAGGTAACAAATGGACAGAACCGTCAAAATTGTGGACGAATATGAGGTAGTGTATGCTATTTGCAAATACTGTCAAGCTAAGTTATCTGCATGTGTATGTGGTGGAACAGATCATAAAGAGATACGTGGAGACATGCTTGAAGAAGATATCGGTCGAACGGAGGCTGGGCGAGGGCGTCCAGACATACCTCAACTTCAACACCGATGATTCGGTAAGTACATAGGTATACAACGCCGATGTAGCTAGAGATGAAATTACACGTTATATAGTTACGGAGGATATTTCACTTAGAATAGGTGAGAACTCTAATCTTGAAAGAATGGTGCAACGTGATTTTAGCCCACAATATCAATAGTTTGTAGAAAAATAACTACATATGACATTTATAAAATGTTTACAAATAAACTAGAAATGTTGAAATAGACCTCAATGACAGATAGTTTTTTTCCTTAACATCAGATATATGGATTTCATTCCATCAAAGAGTAGCCTATTTTTTTTGTTGTTGCGCATAATTTAGACGACGACTACGTACTAAACAAAAGGGTTATGGGGTTTAGGCCAATCTTCGAGTCACACATCAGAGAGGCTTTCACTAACCGTGTACTTGAAGTTATTACTGACTTTAAAATAGCAAGTAGAATTATTTCCATCACTTTTAACAATCCATCAACTAATATGACGGTTATGAAGCATCTCTCACCGCACCTAGAGATTTATGTTGAAAGTTTTGTACTCCACGAGAGATGTGTATACCACATTATTAATCTCATTATGCAGACAGATTTGGTGGTAATGAAATCTAGTTTAGAGAGCATACATAGTTTAATCGAATTTTTTAAAGGTTCGTCTGTAAAGTTTGCCCAGTTCTCAGAGTATTACATGGCCAACAATAATGAACCAAGAAATTCAACTTTGATATGAAGGTTAGTTGGACTTCAACATATACTATATTGGAACGGTGCAAAGACTACGAGTATATTATCACTGTCTTTGTCAACTGTAATAATGGTATATTGTTGGTTACTGAAGTAGATTGGGAAATTGATAGTCATTTTCATCATTTTTTAGAAATTTTTACTGATGCAACTACAAATTTATAAGGTGTGTACTACCCAACTTCACCTTAGTCATTGAGTGACGTTGGGCTATTGCTAATACTTTTAAAGAAAAATAGTGATGATTATATTTTATAGTGCATTATAAAAGCAATGGAGCAAAAAATTAAAAAATTTCGAGCTATTCTACATTTGTACTTTTTTGATACTATTTAGATTCTCGAAGGAAATTACAAGATTTGTAGGGTGCTTTAGAGAGAATAGGTAAGGCATTTGATCTTGATTTCTCTTATGTGAATTCTTATGTTTATAACGAGTTTTTCAGAGTTTTTGATAAATATTATGAGAAATTTGGCACCAGAAGTGAAGCAAAAAGATCTACCTCAACAACGCAACATGCACGAGGCAGTTTGACCGCTTCAAGTATATGAAAGAAGTTGAAAGGCAAGTCGTCTAGCTCGTTTTCCCAATCGCCGAGAAGGTCGCCATAGAATTCACGAGTAGAGATCAACCAGTACTTTGAAACGCCTTTCATGGAAACCGAGCTTGAGATGGACGATGGAAATCAACTCAACTTGTTTTTGTGGTGAAAGAATAACCAATGTATTTACCCCATGCTATCTTATTTTGCACGAGACGTACTTACGTTTCCGGTGTTCACTGTCTCGTCGAAATCTATTTTCAATTTGGTACGGAGGATACTTAAGCCGAGGAGGTCGTCTCTCAGACTTGAGATGGTTGAGACAATTACATGCCTCAGAGGTTAAAAGCGTGCAGATGATAGGACACAACATCAGCCTGAGGATCCAAAGATCACGGCTGCGGTGGCCGATTTTGACAATCCCGCCCTCGGGTAGTCTATGTATACGTAGTTACTGCATTTTTTTCCTTATTGAGGGTATCCCACACTAAGATGTAAGGTTTTTAAGGATTCAGCAACTCTGTACTTATTCAAAATTTAATAAAATTTACTTCTTTTACCTTAATATTTGTGTCTATTGTCTCAACTCCGTATGTCTCCAAGTCTTTTCCTCTCGCCGCAATAGTGTAAATCGGGGGGAACTAGACCGGCACGGCACGAAACAGGTACAAAACGCAAATAGGTTGTGCTTGCACTCACCGAAGGTGGGTTGGACCGGCACGGTACGACACGAGGAGCCGTTGCGGTCCAGCACAATTCAACCTTAAAGCACAATGAACCTATACCGAATTGATCCAGCTCGGTACGACGCCCGCCTCTACTGCCTCACGCCTCCGGCCCCGTCGCGAGGGAGAGAATCCCAAGTCTTCAGCCGCACCGCACTGCGCACGCACGCGCTCCACTACTCATCCGTCCCGTCCATTCCTCCCCCGCCATGGCCGCCCGTCCTGCACACTTGGCCTCTTATGTCTCCATGACGTTCCGCAAGAGGCAGGTTCACTCGTTTTTTTGGATCACACTGAGTCGTAAACGTGATCTTATCTTAGCCTGTCCGAATTTTTTTTTTAAAAAAAAACATGCATGAACTGATGTTTTAGATCATGAATACTGGATGCAGACATGCACCAAACCACACACCGGAACAAAGTTATGTATCCAGCAAACAATCAGTCTTTCAGAATTTAGCCTTGAGGAATCATTTCGGTGCTCTCTAGTACATGTAGAGTATACAATCCATTTTACAATACGCTACAGATACTTCAAAGAAGAATAGTGCGAACACAGGTTAGGCCAAATATTAGCTGGTTACAAGCAGTAACTAATGTTGTGAAGAAATCATGCTGGTCAGACCCAAGCAAACCAGCTGGTTTCAGCAATTCGCAGATACCCGTCCAGCACCGTTTGACTGTAAGGGATGGTTCTGCAGACTCCGATTTCAGCTTCCACATGTAGACTTGATGATGTCTAACATCAGATAAAGATGATATAGTCACTTGCAAGAGTCAAATGACAATGAATCCCACATCCAACATGCAATCCGTGCTTACGACTTGGACAATGTAGCATCCAGCTTGTCTGCAATCATTGCAATCCATGCCTGCAAGGAAGATCAACCGGATGATGGGTGGCTCTAACGGCGTACTGAAATTTACAGTAGTGCAATCTACAATAGGCGGAGTTTTCCCCATTCCTTGAGCCGAAGGAAAAAAAAACACAGAACATTCGTTTTTGTGTTTACTCAGGCAATACTATGGTATTTACAGGATGCGCTTCTCGCGCACCACAAGTTGCTTGTTTTATTTTTAAGCTGTTTAAAGTCCGAAGTCATATATATGGTGCTTTCTAGGTTACAAATCCAAATTGGTAGCTCCCCAACCAAAATAAGGGAACTGCGTGTTTTAGGAGAAAACATGAATTGAGCATTCAGTACAGAAATGCTGAAAGAACCCATGATCAAAGAAGACATACCTGGTCAAGATTAGTGAAACCCCTTATAGTGTCACCACCAATAATTGCAATTCCTTTATCACCAATTGGTTGTAATATTAGAGCCTATAGAGTAGAAAAAATGTTAAAAGCTTTGGTTTAGAGCTTTCAGATAGTCGATATCTGAATTTTGAATGCAAGCATCTCCAGACATGACAAAGATGTATGCCTTCAGGAGTTTTCTACTCTAAATATTATAAAATCAGCTACCGTGGGCTACAATGAGTTGAAAATCGTATGAATGCATGCTTACATGTAATAAATTATGTAAAATGAAATGAATTAGCACCTGTGTGTTAGCTGGCAAGAATGGCAACTCAGACCTTCCAGGATATAAAGCAAGATATGCTAGATAAGATTCTGCCAGAAGACTACAGTGAAGTTTCTGAAAACAAACAGAAGAAAAAAATTAAGTAACAAGAGAAACTCACGCTTCTTGGATTCCATGGCACTTGTGTAAAGGGAACCTTGGATGAACTTCTGTGCATCCACAGTAACTGCATTACCCTCTTTTGGAGAGCCAGCAGCAACCCCAATTTGAAGAATGCAATTACCTCCATACACAACAACCAAGGATTTGCAACAAGTTGCAGTTGTAAGGGAATCCCATGTCCTATATATAAGAAAATAAGGTACAGCTACCTTCACAACAAAAACTCTTTTTTATGAAAATTGTGGACACATAGAACTTTGTGAGATTGTTTACTAAAAATTTTAGCTAATTTCCAATGTACTGGAAGCATCAGCCTATAAAAAAAATATAATCATACCATTACAAATTAATGTGCTGCGATATGCTTTGTTAAGAGCTAACAGGACGAATGACGAAGTTGCAGCCTTTAGCTGAGTACCACAAGATCATCAATTACTCAAGAGCATGGCATTCGCCAAAGGCTGCCATTACTTGTTACAGACTAACAGGAAAAACAACACTAAAAAAGCAGTAGAACTGCTAAAGAAGAAACAAGACAGGGAAAGTTCATTATCTTTGCAAGAAATACAGTAAAGAGTCGTTCCAGCCAATATATGTCAGTTGCGAAAACCATATGCTGTTCAGATTCCTTCCCGCTAGTTAAGTCCATGCAATTGTTCAGAGTCCAAACTTAAAAGACAGTCAACTATTATTAACAGGATATTATTGCCTAAACTGAAAACAGCATCATTGTGTATCAGTATAATGGTTACCAAAGTAGTTCATGGAGAGCAGAAGTTGATACACCCGGGCCTACTCGTTTACATTCGACACCTTGAGGAACCACCTAATATCATTTTAAACAGGAAGGAATTACTAGACGAAGTTAGAATACGGGACAAACGATAAACGTTTCCCAATTCTCACCGGAGAAATGGATTTCGGACGGATGGACAACCAAACAAGGCCGGCAAGAATATCGGTTACAGAGAGCGATAGAGTCAGTATGTCAGCCCTCGACTGCGAACTGTTCGGAGAACCACCAACAAAAGGGGCCAGACGATTGGCAAATACATAATCGCGTCAATCTGGGGGATGCACGAGTGCAACAAGAAGAACAACGTGACCAATTGGGGGAAGAGATAATGCACAAGAAGACCTGGAGGCGTCGGCGACAGCGGCAATGCCGGACACGGCGCGGTTGAGGAGGACAGCGAGGAGGGAGGCGCCGCCCACGAGGATGGGAAGGCCGCGGACGAGTGTGTCGTTGCTCCGGACCCAATCCTCAACCCACTCCTGCCGCGGCCGCAGCGCCCTGCTGTACCTGTCCCGCTGCTGCGAGAGGGGATGAACCGAACGAGTACATCATTCACTGACCAGCCAAGTATGGTTCTTCGAAGGGAAGAGGAGAAGAGGGGAGGAAGAAACACTGGACACCCACGTTGGAAGGCGGCTGCGGTGTGAAGAATGCCCCAAATGGGAGCCGCCGCCGACGACAGGGCGTGGATGCCGGCCGAATTGTTGCCGGGAGCGCGGCAAGGGCAAGGCTTCTGGTACTCATCTCCATGGGAACCAACGAAGTCCAAACGCCTTCAGCTAACACGCGAGTGGTAGCCTGGGAGGCGCCGCGCAACGGCAGCAGAAGCAGAGAAGACGAGGCGCGCGCGACGGCGAGGGAGGCCGCGTGCGAGATTTGGAACGGTCGGCGGCCTATTGCTTTTGGGTTCGGATGACTCCTCACAGCTCACCGGAGAGGATGCTGACTGTTCACCGCATCTCTTGATGTCTATGGAGTCTATGGACCATACGATACATACAGTGACCAGGTAGGATTTTTATCGTCTGGAGTCGAAAATAGATGACTATTCTTATTGTTAAAAGTATAAAAATTTAGAGTGCGACAATCTGACACAAATACACAATTAAAAATAAATTTAAATTCCATCTGTATATATACTGAACAAGTAACATAAATATGTAGAACAATGAACTAGAAATCCTAATACCATAAAAGATTTAGAATGAAGTACTTACTATTAGGTGGTCAATGAAAAGTGAACCAATTGATTTAATCAAGTGCTTTGCATAGTGGACGATTATTTACGCATGGGTTTCTTGATCCGATAAGCCAAAACAAATTATTGAATCTTGCATGGGTTTGGGAATTGCTTACGAGGAGCGAAAAGGTGTGGCAATACAAAACAATACAGACGGAGGCAGCAGACGGCCGCGGAGGCAGGCGGTGGCAGGCATTGCATTCGGCTTCTTAGGGCGAGCAGGCGGGGTGTTGTGGGCGAGCAATGACCGTCGTCTTCGCGTGAACAACACAGTAATAGTCGCCAGCTTTGAGACCACCACGGAGACAATGCTGCGGCCCAGAAGGGCCGGAGTGGGCAAGCAGCGGCAGTGTGCCACTGTCGGCCGATCGGCTACTCATTGGTGGATCTGAACAGTATGGGCCGACATAAAACAACGGCCAGCAGCCGATCAGAGGAGTGCACGTGAATGCGATGGCGATGGAGATGAGGGAGTGGCGGTAGCTCGGAGCGGCGAGCCATGTAGCAAGCGGCAGCCGAAGCGGGGTGTGTGTCGGGAGGCGGCCAAGTGGCGATCGGTTGGCGAGGCGGCGGATCAGCCGGATCGGGTCTTGAGAGCACTCGCCTGCGAAGGCGGCAGCGTGGCCTTTGTCTAACCTTTCACTGCTCCAGCAATGCCTAGGCGTTAGCAAAACTAGACCAATTTGCGCCTCGGGCCAAATAAATTGAGCAGTATTTTGCCGCATTCTTTGGGCCAAATCCGCCCTGAATACATCTGGCGTCGGCGAGATTCGATGGGTCGGTCGTGAGATGATTTGATATGTGGTTTTAGGTTAAGTATGTCATAAGATACTAGAAAACATAATTGATTTTTTTGCTCTAAACTATTTTTATCGATTTAAGTACTGTACACTCGATAGTTTTTTACTAGCATGTGAGAATGAGTTACATGTGACGTATGCAATGACTTATGCTTACTTAATTAATTTAGGGATTTGATAAACATCAACCGGATGTTTTTTGGTTGAAATCACCCAAATCTAGAACCATTGGATCATTGTTGAGATTAAGGAATTATCGATTACATCCGATCTTATGATTTGATCAAACGGCGTTGAATTTGGATCCGATCCTATGATTTGATCCAACGGACGGTGAATTTGGATGTTCAAAAGTATCGATTACATCCGGATTGTATGATTTGATCCAACGGCGGTGAATTTGGATCCGAAATCCAATGGTTCTAGATTTGGATGATTTCAAACAAAAAAACATCCGGATGATACCTATACACTCCCAATTATGTAATTCACTTATCGATCCATATAATACCTTGCTACACTAGTATATAGCATACTAGATACGTTGGCGTGGCTAAGCTTAAACCACGCCATCTTAACCATGAAAATTTGAAAATCTATTTGAGAATTCTAGAGGCTTTCTGCAACGTGTATTTTTAGGGTCTTCATTTGTAAAAAAGGTGACCTAGATGCGATTTTGAAACCTCTGAGGGTTTCTCTACAAAAAAAAGTGGCATGTAGGGGCCTTGGCAAAAAAATGAATTTTCAAATTTCCTAAGGCTTTCTCTGTTAAAAAAGGGACCTAAATGTAATTTCCGAAACTATCTACGGGCTCAGAAAAAAAACCGAATTTTGATTTTCCTAGACTTTTCTAAAAAAAAAGGGACTTAAATCGTTTTTGAAACTTTGGAGGCTTCTCTGTAAAAATCACTTGCGAGGCTACTGAATAACAAAAATGTTAACGAACTATTACGTATATTTTTTTGGCCCTCTTTGTAAAGAAAGGGATTAGTGGGGTATTAGCGTAATCCTAGAAAATTTATTTGAGAATTCTAGGCTTCTCTGTGAAAAGCGCGGATTTTTAGGGTCTTCCCATTAAAAGGTGATCTAGATCGATTTTGAAACCTCTGAGGGCTTCTCTGCAAAAAAATGGTGGCATGTTGGGCCTGCGAAAAAAAAATTTTGAATTTCCTAAGGTCTTTTAGTAAAAGGACCTAAATGCAATTTTGAAACTATCTAGGGGCTTAAAAAATGATTTTTCGGATTTTGAGGCTTTTCTCGTAAAAAAGACTTAAACACGATTTTTGAAATCTTGAAGGGCTTCTCTGCAAAAAATCACGCGGGCAACATCACACCGCGCGTCGTGCTTCGCCTCGGCCAGCGCCTCGAGCCCGCAGCGTCGTCGGAAAAAAACCCAGCCGCTTCATGCGACGGGGAATCGAACTCGAGACCGAGGGCGCCACAGTGAGCCAATCTACCGTTGCGTCGCGCGAGCTGGTGATGAAAAACGGCGCTAAAATATGTAAGCTAAACGAGCCGATGAGCAATGCGGCGACGTGGCTCAACGACTCGCACGCCGTGCCATACACATGGCAGAGCATTTTACTGTAGCAAAGCGCTAGCGTGGTCACGTGAGAGCCCGGGGAACCTTCAGACTTTATATACAGTAGTATATGCGCTGGATCAATTGACGCATGATACAACCTGCACTGCATGTGCCCGACATGTCCTGTCTCAGTCTGTGTCTCACGAGTCCTATCAATTTCATTGATTCCACTATGGCATTCATCGGATCCTATGCTAATCCGCACAAATTTCTCGGGCTAGCTGATGCATAAGGGATAGTATTGTTTGTTCATGCATGCGTCAAATACTCAAAGTTTAGGGTATACTAGGTGGAAAAACGTGCTACGCTGCGTCGGTTGAATTTCGATAGCATGCGCTCGGGAAAATAAACTTTTTTTATTTTCGCAAAACCACTAACCGATCAAAAATAGTCCGGAGGAAAAAGGGAAAAATTATCGAGAGATGACAACATTCTTTTGTCGAGCCTAACACTCTCACGTGTTCAGCGAGTAATAATACATGTTTGCAAAACCACCCACCGTGAAAAATAGCCTAGAGGAAAAAGGGTGAAAAATCTTGATGAATCTGTTTTTTGTGACCAAAACATGTTTTCCGGGTTTTGGCGTAAAAACAATTTTTGAGTTTTTTTTGTTGCGTTTGTTAAAAAAAATGGTAGTTAGGAACTATAAATCTTGAGACGAATCTACAATTTTTAAAAGACTGCGGTCATGACCCATTGACAAATCCATAAGTTGATACAAACCTTTGATGAATCCGTGTTTTTTTTGTGGCGAAAACATTGTTTTTCGTTTTTGGAATCTTGAAAACATTTTTTTGGATTTTTTGTTGCGTTTGTTAAAAAATGGGTCGTCGGGACCCACCGTGAATCCGTGAAGCGAAAACATTGTTTAGTTTTTGAGTCTTGAAAATATTTTTTAGGGTTTTTATTGCGTTTGCTTAAAAATGGGTCCACGAGTCGCTATAAATCTTGGACGAATCTACATTTTTTAAAAAACCATGATTCTGACTGTTAGCAAATACATAAGTTGCTATAAACCTTGACGAATCTATATTTTTTGGTGCGAAAATATTTTTAGGGTTTTTGGGTGGCGAAACTTTTTTTAGGGTTTTAAATTGGCGAAAACATTTTTCACGAGAAAAATGGAGAAAGGACACGAGCGTGAAGCGAGGACTGATTATTTTTGGACACATTACGCTATCACGAAAAATTAGAAAAGGGTTTGTTCGCGATTTAAAATTAACGGGAGGCTTTTACGTAAAATACCGCACCCGAGGACCTAAAGCAAGAAAAAAAATTTTTGTCTCACAAAAAATCGCGAAGGACCTATCGTAATTTGAAAAGCGGAGGGCTTTTGCAAAATGTCGCGGCTACGTGGACCTCTGGGTGTAGGCAGATTCCTGCAGGTATAGGTATTTTATAGATCAACAATATGATATCGATGGTTTATATGTTTTGTCACATAAGATTTTTAACGACATAAGAAAAAAGAAGAAAAGAGTATAGTTATCTTTTCGTAAAAGACAACTATATAAGCAGTATAAAACAACATTCTATGAGTTATTGTCTATAATAAATATCTTTTCTATATTATAATTAAAAGATTATATGATCTCATAGAGACATACTTGAGATGTTATATATCATAGGAACTGAAATGTCTTGATTTTATCTTTAGATGACAAAAACATATAGATAAAATCTTCTCTATTATTGTATGTTCTCTTATAGCTATTACCGTAGCACTAGTGTGTGTCTTTATACACACACACATACATATAGGAAGTCTTCTGCATACTCTCAACGAAAGTGTTATACTTCTTTATTGCTTTCGGTATATTCCAATAATAATTATAAGATGCTTCAATGCAACATGGTTGAATAAAAATTCATCGAAGGCCTTTATTTTTGCTATATACCCTTTTAACATGTGAAAGGAATATATAAATAAAGTATGCTATAAAGGGTGGACTTTGATGAAATTTTTCGTAAAACTCACTTTGCGATTATCTTATAATCGATGTATTAAGTATGCTCAATCAAGTATAGCTAAAATTAACTAATTGTATTAAAAGCATGCAACTCCTCGCTAGACTCTAAATATCACGGATCTTGGCGCGTAACACAGTAGTGAATGTGGATCATCTAGGAAATTGCAAATGATTAATCCGTATAAATACCACTAATAATAGGCTGCTTGTCTAAATTGCAATGAAATTCTATATGACCATCGATTATGATAGAAGATTATTGACGGAGATAATATAAAATAGTGCATATGCATGATGTCAGATGATGCGGACGATAATGTTAGCGAAGTTTTGACGCTGGAACGGTCGCTAGGGTCGAACGCGGATCAATACTCAATATAAAGGCAAGTCGAAATTAATCTCGACTATATTTAGACTATTGCGATGCTCTTGATTCTTCAATTGATTATTTTCTCTCTTGCGTCGTATACTCGTATACCTCGGCTTTCTTCTTGCAATACGTCCTTCTATTCTACCCAGGTCATGTAGCTCCATTTGCAGCCGCCTTCACGTGCTCCCACTGCTTCCAGGCCACGCTGCCCCATCTTCCTGCGCCGTATGTGTGCCCCTGTAGCCGCGTCACATCGCGCCGCATAGTATAGTATGGCACGTTGATCCTGGACACGGTCAGGCTTTTACGTTTAAAATATTTTTTTTTAAAATAACATAGACGTAAAGTAGATATATCGTTACATGACGATTTGTTTATAATTGAGCGTTTATCAAAGATACATATCCCAGTGAAATTTTTTAAAATCTCGGTGATATCTCGGATTTTAGCCACTAATAAGATTTAAAATTCTAGTCAGATAAAAAATTTAAAAAATATAAAATTGCTATACTATTCTGGGATCGCCATTAAACAGTAGCTCTAGCAGTCTGTCTAGCTGCTTTTGAATGCTCACGCACGCACCTCTATATCTTGACCATAACTTCTTTTCTTTTTTTTTTGAAAAAATCTTGACCATAACTTCGAAAACGCAAATAGAAGATTATAGCAATTGGACAAGCTTTCCACACGGCCCACAACTTCAAAAACGCAAAAACCCCACACGGGCCACACCTCTGAAAGATAGTACCAGACCCGACAAGCTTTCCAGCTAACCAAGGTGACAACAATTGATCTGTGACACAGGGATTTAAATTTTGTTTTGAATGAAATTTTTCTGGTGACTGAAATCCAAAATTTTGATAAAATCTTGTTATTTTGGAAGAAATTCAAAAAGCAAAAATCAAATATATTTTTTCTTGGACCGAGATTTTTGAAATTTCGAAATTACAGAAATTTCTACAAATTTCTATTGAGAGAAAAATGCCTCAAACGATGTCAAACAATTTTAAAATTTTTCTTGTAGGGTCTTGACACATCAATGATGTTCCCATAAAATTATAGATGATTACCAAATCTTAGGAATTTTTGAAAATTCAAACATTACTACTGTCTAAAAACGCTAATGACAAGTTTGAACTGAATGAAAATTGGAACAAATGAGGTTGTAAAATTGTAAATTTTTGTTGATTGGTCCAGACACATCCATAATATTCTCATAAAATTTTTAGATGATGATCGAACTTTATGAATTTTAAAAATTTGAGCGGTGCTAATGTCACGTTAAAAACACTTAAGTAAATTTAAACAAAATGAAAAATGGTCCATACCACATTAGAAAATTTTCAAAAATTTTGTGTATGGTCCTAATGTATCATTAATATTTAATAAATATTTTAGATGATGATCAAGCTTCAAGAATGTTTTAAAATTTTTGTGATTACTACGTTACGATAAAAAGCCTAATGGTTAATACATAGATTTGTTTTAGCAATAAAAAAGATTTAGATTTTTGAAAATTTTACAGAAGGGTGATATTGAAATGCTTAAGATCTCATAAAATTTTGAATTATGATCACATTCAAGTAAATTTATAAAATTTTTACAAAACACTATACCTATGTATCTAGACCATAACTACTGAAACGCTAATCGAAGAATAACCCCACAGGGCCCACGACTCTGATAGACAATGATACCATCTGGATTAAAATCAATCCAATTCTTTTGTTGAGCTGCGCCCTTGATGCTTCAAGAACACCTATACTTAGATTGTTTTGAAAAATAGCTATGCAAAATATATTTATCCGTCTTTTACAAATCTACAGCAAGTTTTATAGAATACATAAGAACTCTAGACTATACTATAGAAAACATAATTGATTTTTTTGCTCTAAACTATTTTTATCGATTTAAGTACTGTACATTCGTTAGTTTTTGCTAGCTATGTGAGACTGAGTAATTTACCAAACTTTTTTTTTTGAAAAATCTTGACAATTCAAAACCAAATAGTTCAACAGCAAATATTAATTTTTTAAATTTTGAACAAATTTAAAATTTTTGAAATAAAAAAAAAATTTTTGCGTTTTAATTAATAATTAATTTAAAAACAAAAATTTAAATTTTTGGTATTCCAAATTTCAATGATTTTAAATAAATGCAACTAATTAAAAATGAAAGTAAATAATTTTTTGCAAACATAAATTTTATTATTTAAAATTGGATTAAATTAATTAAAAAAAAATGTCACATAAATTTAAAATTTAGCAATATTAAATTTGAATAATTTAAATTTGTTTAAAACAGTATTTTTTAAAAATTTTTTAAATTTAGGTAATAAAATTTATCTAAATTTAAATTTTAAACTCATAAAAAACCGGGCTCACAGTAAAACATTTTTCCTTAACTTTTTAAAAAAATTCTTTAAATTTAAAAAAATTTTTTTAATTTTCTTAATGTATTTTATAATAAGATTATTTATTCAACTTAAAAAAATTTCACTTTCAAAAAATTTTTGTTTTTTTAAAAATAGAAAAAATAATTAAGATAAATGACTGAAAGGGAATGAAATAAAATTAACTTTTCATTAATTGTAGAATTAAAACGGAAAGTGAAAAATAAATTGAAATTTTCGAAAAGAAGCTTGAAAAGTTTTGCATAAAAATAAAGGTTCTTATTAGATTTTTTAAAAAGTAGCATTAAAATTTCCAAATAGTTAACCATTAAAAGTTTTGAAAGCAGCATCATCGCTATAGACTTTAAATTTTTAAAAGTAATTTTTATTTAAAAGAATTTTAAAGCGTTTCTTAAATGAAAATTAAAAAAAATTGCTATGTTTTACTTAGTTGGATTACATTTTTGATAGAAATAAAACAATAATAAGCCATTTTATTGGAAAACCTGGTTAGATTTGTAATACTAAAAACCCGGCCAAGATTCACAGAATGTTAATTTTAAATTTTTAAAAATTTAAATTTTTGAATAAAAAAAAAATTTTTGTTTTAATTCAAAAATTAATATAATTTTAAAACAAAAATTTAAATTTTTGGTATCCAAATTCAATGATTTAAATAATATATTGAAATGAAAGTAAATTAATTTTTTGCACATTAAATTTATTATTTAAAATTGGATTTAAAGTATAATAAAAAAAAATCTAAATTTAAATTTTGCATATTTAAATTTATAATAAAGTTAAACAGTAATTTTTGAAAAATTTTTTAAATAGTATAAAAATTTATTAAATTATTTAAAATTTTCAGAAAACGGCACGTAAAACATTTTTCCTTAACTATTTTTAAAAAATTCTTTAATAATTTTAAAAAAAAATTTTTTAATTTTTTATTTTTTTAATGATTATTTAATCAACTTAAAAAAAATTTCATAAAAATTTTTTTTTTTTGAAAAAAAAAATATTTTATAAAAATGGCGGAAAGGGAACAAAAAAAATTAACTTTTTTATGTTAAATAAAAGAAAGAAAAATTGAAATTTTTAAAGAAGCAGATTTTTGATTAAAATAAAGGTTTTATGTTTTAACGGCTAAAAATTCCAAATAGTTTAACTATTAAAGTTTTGAAAGCAGACCCGGATTCGCTTTTAAATTTTTAAAAAAATTTTATTTAAAGAATTTTAAATGGTCTTAAATGAAAATTAAAAAAAATTGCTAACAGTTTTTACCATTTAAATTATGAATTAATTTTGATAAAAATTTAAAACCAAATTATAGCAATTGGACAAGCTTTCCACACGGCCCACAACTTCAAAAACGCAAAACCCCACACGGGCCACACCTCTGAAAGATAGTACCAGACCGACAAGCTTTCCAGCTAACCAAGGTGACAACAATTGATCTGTGACACGAGGATTTAAATTTTGTTTTGAATGAAATTTTTCTGGTGACTGAAATCCAAAATTTTGATAAAATCTTGTTATTTTGGAAGAAATTCAAAAAGCAAAAATCAAATATATTTTTTCTTGGACCGAGATTTTTGAAATTTCGAAATTACAGAAATTTCTACAAATTTCTATTGAGAGAAAAATGCCTCAAACGATGTCAAACAATTTTAAAATTTTTCTTGTAGGGTCTTGACACATCAATGATGTTCCCATAAAAATTATAGATGATTACCAAATCTTAGGAATTTTTGAAAATTCAAACATTACTACTGTCCTGAAAAACGCTAACAGCAAGTTTGAACTGAATGAAAATTGGAACAAATGAGGTTGTAAAATTGTAAATTTTTTGTTGATTGGTCCAGACACATCCATAATATTCTCATAAAATTTTTAGATGATGATCGAACTTTATGAATTTTAAAAATTTAGACGGTGCTAATGTCCTGTTAAAAGGCTTACCGGTAAATTTAAACAAAATGAAAAATGGTCCATACCACATTAGAAAATTTTCAAAAATTTTGTGTATGGTCCTAATGTATCATTAATATTTAATAAATATTTTAGATGATGATCAAGCTTCAAGAATGTTTTAAAATTTTTGACAGTGCTACGTTCTGATAAAAGCCTAATGGTTAATACATAGATTTGTTTTAGCAATAAAAAAGATTTAGATTTTTTGAAAATTTTACAGAAGGGTGATATTGAAATGCTTAAGATCTCATAAAAATTTTGAATTATGATCACATTCAAGTAAATTTATAAAATTTTTACAAAACACTATACCTATGTATCTCTAGACCATAACTACTGAAACGCTAATCGAAGAATAACCCCACAGGGCCACAGACTCGATAGACAATGATACCATCTGGATTAAAATCAATCCAATTCTTTTGTTGAGCTGCGCCCTTGATGCTTCAAGAGCACCTATACTTAGATTGTTTTGAAAAATAGCTATGCAAAATATATTTATCCGTCTTTTACAAATCTACAGCAAGTTTTATAGAATACATAAGAACTCTAGACTATACTATAGAAAACATAATTGATTTTTTTTGCTCTAAACTATTTTTATCGATTTAAGTACTGTACATTCGTTAGTTTTTTGCTAGCTATGTGAGACTGAGTTACATGTGACGTATGCAATGACTTATGCATACAGTAAGCTAGGTCAATTAGTTAATTATTTAATTCACTTATCGATCCATATAACACCTTGTTACACTAATATATAGCATACTAGAAAATTTTCCGCGGCATAACATGCCGCGCGCGTCGTTTTTTCGTAGAAAAAAATTCTTTTTTTTCGGCGACGTTTTATTTTTTAAATCGTCGAAATAATAAGCGAAACAGCAGAAAAATAGAGAGCTAGAGTTGCAGAAATATCTCTTTCGACGAATTATCTAGAAAATATTGGAGACCGAGTTGGAAAACTGCGATGGGGAAAGTCTAGAGGGAAAAGTGTGAAAAATTATTAGAGATGACAACCTTCTTTTGTCGAGTTTAACACTTTACGCGTTCACATAGCAATAATACATGCTTTAAAAAATATCAGAGATCGAGATGGAAAATCGAGCTGAGAAAAAAGTCTAGAGATAGAGCTGCACACATATTTCTGGTGACGAAAATATTTTTTCCTCAGAAAAACGGAGAAAGGACCTATACGTAAAGAGTAAGGACCTGAATGTTACGTTTTGGACATATTCGCTATCTGAAAAATTAGAAAAGGGCTTGTTCACGATTTGAATTTAACGGGAGTTTTTTTTCGTAAAAGCGGCGCACGAGGACCCAATCGCGATTTAGAAAAATATTTTCCCTCACAAAAATTGTGAAGGACTTATTAAGTAATCTATAGAGACCTATCCGTAATTTCAAGAAACACAGAGGGTTTTTGGCAAAATGGCCAAGGAGACACGTGACGCATACAGAGTGTGCGTCACATCGCAGCATAGTATGGCACGTTGATCCCGGACACGATCGACCTTTACGTTTAAAATATTTTTTAAGAAAACATAGACGTCAAGTAGATATATCGCTACGTGAGATTTGTTTATAATTGAGCGTTTATCAAAGATACAAATCAGTGAAATTTTTTAAAATCTCGGCGATATCTCGGATTTTAGCCACTTATGAGATTCAAAATTCAGTCGGATAAAAATTTAAAAAATAAAATTGCTATAGTATTGCGGGATCGCCATTAAACAAGAGCTCAAGCATGCATCTGTTTAGCTTTTCAATGCTCACGCACGCACCTCTATGTCTTGACTATAAGGCTATTTCCAGTGTATGGTAACATACTCATTTAATGCATGTCACATAAGCATTTTTGATGATGTGGCAAGATAGTTAAGAGGAGAGAAGAAAGATGTATCTTGAGAAAAATACCACTTGAGCACGAAATCATAGACATTGAAACTTGAATCATCTAAGTGGCCCACAATTTATACTCTCATAGACATCTAGCATTTAATTATCTTCTAGGGACTAAGAAATAATCCATGATACCATGCATTGGGATAGTTGTATCTTCTATAATATCATATGATATGGTAATTTTGGATATTGTGACAAGATATAATGCATCGTGAATAGCCTAACTTCAAAACGCAAATCGAAGACTAACCCCACACGGGCCACACCTCACGAAAGATAGTAGCAGACCGACAAGCTTTCCAACTAACCAAGGTGACAACAATTGATCTGTGACACAGGGATTTAAATTTCATTTTGAATGAAATTTTTCTGGTGATTGAAATCTAAAATTTTGATAAAATCTTATTATTTTGGATGAAATTCAAAAAACAAAATCAAATATATTTTTTCTTGGACTGAGATTTTTGAAATTTCGCCAAAAATCCGAAATTTCGTTCAAATTACGTAAATTTCTGCAAATTTCTTTGAGAGAAAAATGCCTCAAACGATGTCAAACAATTTTAAAATTTTTCTTGTAGGGTCTTGACACATCAATGATGTTCCCATAAAAATTATAGATGATTACCAAATCTTAGGAATTTTGAAAATTCAAACATTACTACTGTCTGAAAAACGCTAATGACAAGTTTGAACTGAATGAAAATTGGAACAAATGAGGTTGTAAAATTGTAAATTTTTGTTGATTGGTCCAGACATATCCATAATATTCTCATAAAATTTTTAGATGATGATCGAACTTTATGAATTTTAAAAATTTAGACGGTGCTAATGTCCGTTAAAAGGCTTACAGTAAGAATTTAAACAAAATGAAAAATGGTCCATACCACATTAGAAAATTTTCAAAAATTTTGTGTATGGTCCTAATGTATCATTAATATTTAATAAATATTTTAGATGATGATCAAGCTTCAAGAATGTTTTAAAATTTTTGACAAGGTACATGCGTTCGATAAAAGCCTAATGGTTAATACATAGATTTGTTTTAGCAATAAAAAGATTTAGATTTTTTGAAAATTTTACAGAAGGGTGATATTGAAATGCTTAAGATCTCATAAAAATTTTGAATTATGATCACATTCAAGTAAATTTATAAAATTTTTACAAAACACTATACCTATGTATCTCGACCATAACTACAGAAACGCTAATCGAAGAATAACCCCACAGGGGCCACAGCTCTGATAGACAATGATACCATCTGGATTAAAATCAATCCAATTCTTTTGTTGAGCTGCGCCCTTGATGCTTCAAGAGCACCTATACTTAGATTGTTTTGAAAAATAGCTATGCAAAATATATTTATCCGTCTTTTACAAATCTACAGCAAGTTTTATAGAATACATAAGAACTCTAGACTATACTATAGAAAACATAATTGATTTTTTTTGCTCTAAACTATTTTTATCGATTTAAGTACTGTACATTCGTTAGTTTTTTGCTAGCTATGTGAGACTGAGTTACATGTGACGTATGCAATGACTTATGCATACAGTAAGCTAGGTCAATTAGTTAATTATTTAATTCACTTATCGATCCATATAACACCTTGTTACACTAATATATAGCATACTAGAAAATTTTCCGCGGCATAACATGCCGCTGCATTTTTTAGAGAAAAAATTTTTTTTCGGCGACGTTTTATTTTTTAAATCGTCGAAATAATAAGCGAAACAGCAGAAAAATAGAGAGCTAGAGTTGCAGAAATATCTCTTTCGACGAATTATCTAGAAAATATTGGAGACCGAGTTGGAAAACTGCGATGGGGAAAGTCTAGAGGGAAAAGTGTGAAAAATTATTAGAGATGACAACCTTCTTTTGTCGAGTTTAACACTTTACGCGTTCACATAGCAATAATACATGCTTTAAAAAATATCAGAGATCGAGATGGAAAATCGAGCTGAGAAAAAAGTCTAGAGATAGAGTCGCACACATATTTCGGTGACGAAAATATTTTTCCTCGAAAAACGGAGAAAGGACCTATCGTAAAGAGTAAGGACACAATGTTACGCTTTTGGACATATTCGCTATCTGAAAAATTAGAAAAGGGCTTGTTCGCGATTTGAATTTAACGGGAGTTTTTTTAAAGTAAAAGCGGCGACGAGGGACCCAATCGCGATTTAGAAAAAATATTTTCCCCTCACAAAAAATTGTGAAGGACTTATTCGTAATCTATAGAGACCTATCCGTAATTTCAAGAAACACAGAGGGTTTTTGGCAAAATGGCCAAGGAGACACGTACGTGCGCCCCTGTAGCCGCGTCACATCGCGCCGCATAGTATGGCACGTTGATCCTGGACACGATCAGCCTTTTACGTTTAAAATATTTTTTTTAAGAAAACATAGACGTCAAGTAGATATATCGCTACGTGAGATTTGTTTATAATTGAGCGTTTATCAAAGATACAAATCCCAGTGAAATTTTTTAAAATCTCGGCGATATCTCGGATTTTAGCCACTTATGAGATTCAAAATTCTGGTCAGATAAAAAATTTAAAAAAATAAAATTGCTATAGTATTCGGGATCGCCATTAAACAAGAGCTCAAACAAATTGTCTAGTGCTTTTCAATGCTCACGACGCACCTCTATGTCTTGACTATAAGGCTATTTCAGATGTATGGTAACATACTCATTTAATGCATGTCACATAAGCATTTTTGATGATGTGGCAAGATAGTTAAGAGGGAGAGAAGAAAGATGTATCTTGAGAAAAATACCACTTGAGCACTAAATCATAGACATTGAAACTTGAATCATCTAAGTGGCCCACAATTTATACTCTCATAGACATCTAGCATTTAATTATCTTCTAGGGACTAAGAAATAATCCATGATACCATGCATTGGGATAGTTGTATCTTCTATAATATCATATGATATGGTAATTTTGGATATTGTGACAAGATATAATGCAATCGTGAATAGCCTAACTTCAAAAACGCAAATCGAAGACTAACCCCACACGGGCCACACCTCTGAAAGATAGTAGCAGACCCGACAAGCTTTCCAGCTAACCAAGGTGACAACAATTGATCTGTGACACAGGGATTTAAATTTCATTTTGAATGAAATTTTTCTGGTGATTGAAATCTAAAATTTTGATAAAATCTTATTATTTTGGATGAAATTCAAAAAAACAAAATCAAATATATTTTTTCTTGGACTGAGATTTTTGAAATTTCGGCCAAAAATCCGAAATTTCGTTCGAAATTACAGAAATTTCTGCAAATTTCTTTGAGAGAAAAATGCCTCAAACGATGTCAAACAATTTTAAAATTTTTCTTGTAGGGTCTTGACACATCAATGATGTTCCCATAAAAATTATAGATGATTACCAAATCTTAGGAATTTTTGAAAATTCAAACATTACTACTGTCCTGAAAAACGCTAACAGCAAGTTTGAACTGAATGAAAATTGGAACAAATGAGGTTGTAAAATTGTAAATTTTTTGTTGATTGGTCCAGACACATCCATAATATTCTCATAAAATTTTTAGATGATGATCGAACTTTATGAATTTTAAAAATTTAGACGGTGCTAATGTCCTGTTAAAAGGCTTAATGTAGAATTTAAACAAAATGAAAAATGGTCCATACCACATTAGAAAATTTTCAAAAATTTTGTGTATGGTCCTAATGTATCATTAATATTTAATAAATATTTTAGATGATGATCAAGCTTCAAGAATGTTTTAAAATTTTTGACGTTGCTACGCTCGATAAAAGCCTAATGGTTAATACATAGATTTGTTTTAGCAATAAAAAGATTTAGATTTTTTGAAAATTTTACAGAAGGGTGATATTGAAATGCTTAAGATCTCATAAAAATTTTGAATTATGATCACATTCAAGTAAATTTATAAAATTTTTACAAAACACTATACCTATGTATCTCTAACCATAACTACGTAAACGCTAATCGAAGAATAACCCCACGGGGCCACAGCTCGATAGACAATGATACCATCTGGATTAAAATCAATCCAATTCTTTTGTTGAGCTGCGCCCTTGATGCTTCAAGAGCACCTATACTTAGATTGTTTTGAAAAATAGCTATGCAAAATATATTTATCCGTCTTTTACAAATCTACAGCAAGTTTTATAGAATACATAAGAACTCTAGACTATACTATAGAAAACATAATTGATTTTTTTGCTCTAAACTATTTTTATCGATTTAAGTACTGTACATTCGTTAGTTTTTTGCTAGCTATGTGAGACTGAGTTACATGTGACGTATGCAATGACTTATGCATACAGTAAGCTAGGTCAATTAGTTAATTATTTAATTCACTTATCGATCCATATAACACCTTGTTACACTAATATATAGCATACTAGAAAATTTTCCATGCATAACATGCCGCTGCCGTTTTTCGAGAAAAAATTCTTTTTTTCGCGACGTTTTATTTTTAAATCGTCGAAATAATAAGCTAAACAATGAGAAAAATAGAGAGCTAGAGTTGCGAAATATCTCTTTCGATTTAATTATCTAGAAAATATTGGAGACCGAGTTGGAAAAGCTGCGATGGGGAAAGTCTAGAGGAAAAGTGTGAAAAATTATTAGAGATGACAACCTTCTTTTGTCGAGTTTAACACTTTACGCGTTCACATAGCAATAATACATGCTTTAAAAAATATCAGAGATCGAGATGGAAAATCGAGCTGAGAAAAAAGTCTAGAGATAGAGCTGCACACATATTTCTGGTGACGAAAATATTTTTTCCTCAGAAAAACGGAGAAAGGACCTATACGTAAAGAGTAAGGACCTGAATGTTACGTTTTTGGACATATTCGCTATCCTGAAAAATTAGAAAAGGGCTTGTTCGCGATTTGAATTTAACGGGAGTTTTTTTTCCGTAAAACGGCGCACGAGGGACCCAATCGCGATTTAGAAAAAATATTTTCCCCTCACAAAAAATTGTGAAGGACTTATTCGTAATCTATAGAGACCTATCCGTAATTTCAAGAAACACGAGGGTTTTTGGCAAAATGGCCAAGGAGACACGACGCGCGCTCAGAGCCGCGTCACATCGCGCCGCATAGTATGGCACGTTGATCCTGGACACGATCAGCCTTTTACGTTTAAAATATTTTTTTTAAGAAAACATAGACGTCAAGTAGATATATCGCTACGTGAGATTTGTTTATAATTGAGCGTTTATCAAAGATACAAATCCCAGTGAAATTTTTTAAAATCTCGGCGATATCTCGGATTTTAGCCACTTATGAGATTCAAAATTCTGGTCAGATAAAAAATTTAAAAAAATAAAATTGCTATAGTATTCTGGGATCGCCATTAAACAGTAGCTCAAACAGTCTGTCTAGCTGCTTTTCAATGCTCACGCACGCACCTCTATGTCTTGACTATAAGGCTATTTCCAGTGTATGGTAACATACTCATTTAATGCATGTCACATAAGCATTTTTGATGATGTGGCAAGATAGTTAAGAGGGGAGAGAAGAAAGATGTATCTTGAGAAAAATACCACTTGAGCACGAAATCATAGACATTGAAACTTGAATCATCTAAGTGGCCCACAATTTATACTCTCATAGACATCTAGCATTTAATTATCTTCTAGGGACTAAGAAATAATCCATGATACCATGCATTGGGATAGTTGTATCTTCTATAATATCATATGATATGGTAATTTTGGATATTGTGACAAGATATAATGCACTGTGAATAGCCTAACTTCAAAAACGCAAATCGAAGACTAACCCCACACGGGCCACACCTCTGAAAGATAGTAGCAGACCCGACAAGCTTTCCAGCTAACCAAGGTGACAACAATTGATCTGTGACACAGGGATTTAAATTTCATTTTGAATGAAATTTTTCTGGTGATTGAAATCTAAAATTTTGATAAAATCTTATTATTTTGGATGAAATTCAAAAAACAAAATCAAATATATTTTTCTTGGACTGAGATTTTTGAAATTTCGCCAAAAATCCAAATTTCGTTCAAATTACGAAATTTCGCAAATTTCTTTGAGAGAAAAATGCCTCAAACGATGTCAAACAATTTTAAAATTTTTCTTGTAGGGTCTTGACACATCAATGATGTTCCCATAAAATTATAGATGATTACCAAATCTTAGGAATTTTTGAAAATTCAAACATTACTACTGTCCCCTAAAAACGCTAATGACAAGTTTGAACTGAATGAAAATTGGAACAAATGAGGTTGTAAAATTGTAAATTTTTGTTGATTGGTCCAGACACATCCATAATATTCTCATAAAATTTTTAGATGATGATCGAACTTTATGAATTTTAAAAATTTAGACGGTGCTAATGTCCGTTAAAAGGCTTAGGTAGAATTTAAACAAAATGAAAAATGGTCCATACCACATTAGAAAATTTTCAAAAATTTTGTGTATGGTCCTAATGTATCATTAATATTTAATAAATATTTTAGATGATGATCAAGCTTCAAGAATGTTTTAAAATTTTTGACAGTGCTACGTTCTGATAAAAGCCTAATGGTTAATACATAGATTTGTTTTAGCAATAAAAAAGATTTAGATTTTTTGAAAATTTTACAGAAGGGTGATATTGAAATGCTTAAGATCTCATAAAAATTTTGAATTATGATCACATTCAAGTAAATTTATAAAATTTTTACAAAACACTATACCTATGTATCTCGACCATAACTACAGAAACGCTAATCGAAGAATAACCCCACAGGGCCACAGTACTCGATAGACAATGATACCATCTGGATTAAAATCAATCCAATTCTTTTGTTGAGCTGCGCCCTTGATGCTTCAAGAGCACCTATACTTAGATTGTTTTGAAAAATAGCTATGCAAAATATATTTATCCGTCTTTTACAAATCTACAGCAAGTTTTATAGAATACATAAGAACTCTAGACTATACTATAGAAAACATAATTGATTTTTTTTGCTCTAAACTATTTTTATCGATTTAAGTACTGTACATTCGTTAGTTTTTTGCTAGCTATGTGAGACTGAGTTACATGTGACGTATGCAATGACTTATGCATACAGTAAGCTAGGTCAATTAGTTAATTATTTAATTCACTTATCGATCCATATAACACCTTGTTACACTAATATATAGCATACTAGAAAATTTTCCATGCATAACATGCATGCTAGCATTTTTCGAGAAAAAATTTTTTTTCTACGACGTTTTATTTTTAAATCGTCGAAATAATAAGCTAAACAATGAGAAAAATAGAGAGCTAGAGTTGCGAAATATCTCTTTCGACTAATTATCTAGAAAATATTGGAGACCGAGTTGGAAAAGCTGCGATGGGGAAAGTCTAGAGGAAAAGTGTGAAAAATTATTAGAGATGACAACCTTCTTTTGTCGAGTTTAACACTTTACGCTCACATAGCAATAATACATGCTTTAAAAAATATCGAGATCGAGATGGAAAATCGAAATGAGAAAAAGTCTAGAGATAGAGCCGCACACATATTTCTGGTGACGAAAATATTTTTTCCTCAGAAAAACGGAGAAAGGACCTATACGTAAAGAGTAAGGACCTGAATGTTACGTTTTTGGACATATTCGCTATCCTGAAAAATTAGAAAAGGGCTTGTTCGCGATTTGAATTTAACGGGAGTTTTTTTTCCGTAAAACGGCGCACGAGGGACCCAATCGCGATTTAGAAAAAATATTTTCCCCTCACAAAAAATTGTGAAGGACTTATTCGTAATCTATAGAGACCTATCCGTAATTTCAAGAAACACAGAGGGTTTTTGGCAAAATGGCCAAGGAGACACGTACGTGCGCCCCTGTAGCCGCGTCACATCGCGCCGCATAGTATGGCACGTTGATCCTGGACACGATCAGCCTTTTACGTTTAAAATATTTTTTTTAAGAAAACATAGACGTCAAGTAGATATATCGCTACGTGAGATTTGTTTATAATTGAGCGTTTATCAAAGATACAAATCCCAGTGAAATTTTTTAAAATCTCGGCGATATCTCGGATTTTAGCCACTTATGAGATTCAAAATTCAGTCGATAAAAATTTAAAAAATAAAATTGCTATAGTATTCAGGATCGCCATTAAACAAGAGCTCAAGCAGTCTGTCTAGTTGCTTTTCAATGCTCACGACGCACCTCTATGTCTTGACTATAAGGCTATTTCAGTGTATGGTAACATACTCATTTAATGCATGTCACATAAGCATTTTTGATGATGTGGCAAGATAGTTAAGAGGAGAGAAGAAAGATGTATCTTGAGAAAAATACCACTTGAGCACGAAATCATAGACATTGAAACTTGAATCATCTAAGTGGCCCACAATTTATACTCTCATAGACATCTAGCATTTAATTATCTTCTAGGGACTAAGAAATAATCCATGATACCATGCATTGGGATAGTTGTATCTTCTATAATATCATATGATATGGTAATTTTGGATATTGTGACAAGATATAATGCACTGTGAATAGCCTAACTTCAAAAACGCAAATCGAAGACTAACCCCACACGGGCCACACCTCTGAAAGATAGTAGCAGACCCGACAAGCTTTCCAGCTAACCAAGGTGACAACAATTGATCAGTGACGAGGATTTAAATTTCATTTTGAATGAAATTTTTCAGTGATTGAAATCTAAAATTTTGATAAAATCTTATTATTTTGGATGAAATTCAAAAAACAAAATCAAATATATTTTTCTTGGACTGAGATTTTTGAAATTTCGGCCAAAAATCCGAAATTTCGTTCAAATTACGAAATTTCTGCAAATTTCTTTGAGAGAAAAATGCCTCAAACGATGTCAAACAACTTTAAAATTTTTCTTGTAGGGTCTTGACACATCAATGATGTTCCCATAAAAATTATAGCCGATTACCAAATCTTAGGAATTTTTGAAAATTCAAATATTACTACTGTCCTGAAAAAACGCTAACAACAAGTTTGAACCGAATAAAAATTGAAACAAATGAGGTTGTAAAATTGTAATTTTTTGTTGATTGGTCCAGACACATCCATAATATTCTCATAAAATTTTTAGATGATGATCGAACTTTATGACTTTTTAAAAATTTAAACGGTGCTACTGTCATGTTAAAAGGCTTACCGGCAAATTTAAACAAAATGAAAAATGGTCCATACCACATTATAAAATTTTCAAAAATTTTGTGGATGGTCCTAATGTATCATTAATATTTAATAAATATTTTAGATGATGATCAACCTTCAAGAATGTTTTAAAAATTTTGACAGTGCTACGTTTTGATAAAAGCCTAATGGTCAATACATAGATTTGTTTTAGCAATAAAAAAGATTTAGATTTTTTGAAAATTTTGAAGAAGGGTGATATTGAAATTCTTAAGATCTCATAAAAATTTTGAATTATGATCACACTCCAGCAAATTTATAAAATTCTTACAAAACACTGTACCTATATATCTCGACCATAACTACAGAAACGCTAATCGAAGACTAACCCCACAGGGGCCACAGCTCTGATAGACAATGATACCATCTGGATTAAAATCAATCCAATTCTTTTGTTGAGCTGCGCTCTTGATGCTTCAAGAGCACCTATACTTAGATTGTTTTGAAAAATAGCTATGCAAAATATATTTATCCGTCTTTTACAAATCTACAGCAAGTTTTATAGAATACATAAGAACTCTAGACTATACTATAGAAAACATAATTGATTTTTTTTTGCTCTAAACTATTTTTATCGATTTAAGTACTGTACACTCGTTAGTTTTTTTGCTAGCTATGTGAGAATGAGTTACATGTGACGTATGCAATGATTTATGCATACAGTAAGCTAGGTCAATTAGTTAATTATTTAATTCACTTATCGATCCGTATAACACCTTGTTACACTAATATATAGCATACTAGAAAATTTTCATGGCGTAACATGCATGTATGCTTTTTTCCGAGAAAAAATTTTTTTTTCGGCGGCGTTTTATTTTTTTAATCGTCGAAATAATAAGCGAAACAGGGGAAAAATAGAGAGCTAGAGTTGCAGAAATATCTCTTTCGACGAATTATCTGGAAAATATTGGAGACCGAGTTGGAAAACCGCGGTGGAGAAAGTCTAGAGGGAAAAGTGTGAAAAATTATTAGAGATGACAACCTTCTTTTGTCGAGTTTAACACTTTACGCGTTCACCGAGCAATAATACATGCATTAAAAAATATCAGAGATCGAGATGGAAAATCGAGCTGGGAAAAAAGTCTAGAGATAGAGCTGCACACATATTTCTGGTGACGAAAATACTTTTTCCTGAGAAAAACGGAGAAAGGACCTAGACGTAAAGAGTAAGGATCTGAATGTTACGTTTTTTGACCTGTCCGCTATCCTGAAAAATTAGAAAAGGGCTTGTTCATGATTTGAATTTAACGAGAGTTTTTTTTTTCCGTAAAACGGCGTACGAGGGACCCAAACGCGATTTAGAAAAAATATCTTCTCGTCACAAAAAATCGTGAAAGACTTATTCGTAATCTATAGGGACTTATCCGTAATTGCAAGAAACGCAGAGGGTAGGGGTGCAAACGGAGCGGATAATTCCCGACCGATCCGAGACCGAATTCGTTTAAAATCCGATTCGAATCCGAAAAAATGATATCCGGTTATATCCGGATTCGATCTGGATTCGAATCTGCCAATTCGAAAAAAATATGAGGTAAGATATGGGAAGAGAAATATCCGATTCGTATCCGATCCATATCCGCATATCCGAAAAATATCAGTGTAAATAAGTGAAATAGATATCCGATAACAGATCCGATAAATATAAACATTCTACATCATATAAGCTTATATGTTGATTGGAATTATACTTGGCTGCATATTATTTTATACAGGGAAGACAACTATTATTGAATTTGAAACACTTATATGTCTCCAAGGTTCTAGTAAAGTTTTGTGTATGGTTGATTGATCTTAATATGCGCGACATATATGGTTTCTGCTTTCACGCATTATCCGACTAACTATTCGTAACCGAAACTAACCGTATCCGAAACGATCTGTATTCGCTCCGTATTCGCGACCGAAGTAATTTTTATTCGTATTCAAATCCGGTACTATCCGTATCCGATTCTATATCTGAGAAAAAAATTGGAATAGGATACGGAATGAACGAAATCCGTACGTATCCGATCCGTTTGCACCCGTAGCAAAGGGTTTTTCGCAAAATCGCCAAGGAGACACATACGTGCGCCCTATAGCCGCGTCACATCGCGTCGCATAGTATGGCACGTTAATCCTGGACACGGTCAGGCTTTTACGTTTAAAATATTTTTAAAAAAAATATAGACGTAAAGTAGATATATCGCTACGTGACCATTTGTTTATAATTGAGCGTTTATCAAAGATACAAATCCCAGTGAAATTTTTTAAAATCTCGGCGATATCTTGGATTTTAGCCACTGATGAGATTCAAAATTCTGATCAGATAAAAAATTTTAAAAAAATAAAATTGCTATAGTATTCTAGGATCGCCATTAAACAGTAGCTCTAGCAGCCTGTCTAGCTGCTTTTCAATGCTCACGCACGCACCTCTATATCTTGACCATAAGGGCAGTCCTAACCCTCCACCTCAGCTGGTGTCTATAGAATTAATTACGCTGCCAACTAAGCAAAAATCCGATGTGGCATAGGAGTTAAGGAAGGGAGAGAAGGAAAAACGAAGAAACCGTGTCTTATGCAAGAAACTGGGTCGACGGGGGTACCAAGACGCAAGAAACTAGCAAAATCGGGGTTGGACGTTTCTGCGCGCTTACCAAGCTGTGTTTGTGGTGCATGCATTGGTTTATTGCTCTCTCTCTCCTCTAGACACTGCTCATGGAAACCATGGGTTGGGAAACTATGTATTAGTTTATTGTTTTCTCTCTCCTTTAGACATTACTCATGGAAACCATGGGTTGGGACTGCCCTAAAGCTATTTCCAGTGTATGGTAACATACTCATTTAATACATATCACATAAGCATTTTTGATGTGTTGGCAAGAGAGTTAAGAGGGGAGAGAAGAAAGCTGTATCTTGAGAAAAATACCACTTGGACACGAAATCATAGATATTGAAACTTGAATCATCTAAGTGGCCCACAATTCATACTTTCATACACATCTAGCATTTAATTATCTTCTGGGGACTAAGAAACAATCCATGATAACATACATTGGGATAGTTGTATCTTCTATAATATTATATGATATGGTAGCTTTAGATATTGTGACAAAATACAATGCACTGTGAATAGCCTAACTTCAAAAACGCAAATCGAAGACTAACCCCACACGGGCCACACCTCTGAAAGATAGTAACAGACCCGACAAGCTTTCCACTAACCAAGGTGACAACAATTGATCGTGACACGAGGATTTAAATTTTGTTTTGAATGAAATTTTTCGGTGATGAAATCCAAAATTTCGATAAAATCTTGTATTTTGGATGAAATTCAAAAACCAAAAATCAAATATATTTTTTCTTGGAACGAGATTTTTGAAATTTCGTTCGAAATTACAGAAATTTCTGCAAATTTCTTTGAGAGAAAAATGCCTCAACGTCAAACAATTTTAAAATTTTTCTTGTAGGGTCTTGACACATCAATGATGTTCCCATAAAAATTATAAATGATTACCAAATCTTAGGAATTTTTTAAAATTCAAACATTACTACTGTCCTGAAAAAACGCTAACAACAAGTTTGAACCGAATGAAAATTGGAACAAATTAGGTTGTAAAATTGTAAATTTTTTGTTGATTGGTCCAGACACATCCATAATATTCTCATAAAATTTTTAGATGATGATTAAACTTTATGAATTTTTAAAAATTTAGACGGTGCTACTGTCATGTTAAAAGGCTTACCGGCAAATTTAAACAAAATGAAAAATGGTCCATACCACATTAGAAAATTTTCAAAAAATTTTTGGATGGTCCTAATGTATCATTAATATTTAATAAATATTTTAGATGATGATCAAGCTTCAAAAATGTTTTAAAAATTTTGACTATGCTACGTTCTGATAAAAGCCTGATGGTCAATACATAGATTTATTTTAGCAATAAAAATATTTAGATTTTTTAAAAATTTTACAGAAGGGTGATATTGAAATGCTGAAGATCTCATAAAAATTTTGAATTATGATCACACTCCAATAAATTTATAAAATTTTTACAAAACATTGTACCTATATATCTCGACCATAACTATAGAAACGCTAATCGAAGACTAACCCCACAGGGGCCACAGCTCTGATAGACAATGATACCATCTGGATTAAAATCAATCCAATTCTTTTGTTGAGCTGCGCCCTTGATGCTTCAAGAGCACCTATACTTAGATTGTTTTGAAAAATAGCTATGCAAAATATATTTATCCGTCTTTTACAAATCTACAGCAAGTTTTATAGAATACATAAGAACTCTAGACTATACTATAGAAAACATAATTGCTTTTTTTTGCTCTAAACTATTTTTATCGATTTAAGTACTGTACACTCGTTAGTTGTTTGCTAGCTATGTGAGAATGAGTTACATGTGACGTATGCAATGACTTATGCATACAGTAAGCTAGGTCAATTAATTAATTTTTTAATTCACTTATCGATCCATATAACACCTTGTTACACTAATATATAGCATACTAGAAAATTTTCCGCGGCGTAACACGTCGCGCGTGTCGTTTTTTCGTATAAAAAATTTTTTTTTTCCGGCTTCGTTTTATTTTTTAAATCGTCGAAATAATAAACGAAACGGGGAAAAATAGAGAGCTAGAATTGCAGAAATATCTCTTTCGACGAATTATCTGGGAAATGTTGGAGACCGATTTGGAAAACCGCGATGGGGAAAAGTCTAGAGGGAAAAGTGTGAAAAATTATTAGAAATGACAACCTTCTTTTATCGAGTTTAACACTTTACGCGTTCACCGAGCAATAATACGTGCTTTAAAAAATATCAGAGATCGTGATGAGAAATCGAACTGGGAAAAAAGTCTAGGGATAGAGCTGCACACATATTTCTGGTGATGAAAACATTTTTTCCCGAGAAAAACGGAGAAAGGACCTAGGCGTAAAGAGTAAGGGCCTGAATGTTACCTTTTTGGACCTGTTCGCTATCCTGAAAAATTAGAAAAGGGCTTGTACGCGATTCGAATTTAACGGGAGTTTTTTTTCCGTAAAACGGCGCACAAGGAACCTAAACGCGATTTAGAAAAAATATCTTCCCCTCACAAAAAATCGCGAAGGACTTATTCGTAATCTATAGAGACCTATCCGTAATTTCAAGAAATATAAGGATTTTTTCACAAAATCGCCAAAGGAGACACGTAGGGGTGCTCCCCTCCCGTGAACCTTGCAATCTTTAATATAAGGTATGATTACGGGATAAATTACCGATGGAACGAAGGCAACAATTTTTCCTACATACCGTAATAGCAGCCAGGTATGATTACGGGATAAATTACCGATGGAACGAAGGCAACAATTTTTCCTACATACCGTAATAGCAGCCCACACGCTCCAGTTGTCTCAACCGACACCTCTGTTCCACGCCACGGAGATGCCGTCCACGCCACACGTTCTCGTCGTCCCCTTTCCCGCGCAGGGCCACGCGCTGCCGCTCCTCGACCTCGCCGCCATCCTCGCCGCGCGGGGCCTCCGCCTCACCGTCGTCACCACGCCTGCCAACCTCCCCCTCCTCTCCCCTCTCCTCGCCGCGCACCCCGCCTCCGTCCAACCCCTCACCCTCCCCTTCCCCTCCCACCCCTCCCTCCCCGCGGGCCTCGAGAACACCAAGAACTGCCCTCCCGTATACTTCGCCGTCTTCATCCACGCGCTCGCCGCGCTCCACAAGCCCATCCTCGCCTGGGCCAAGTCGCAGTCCGCGCACCCCGTTGTTGCAGTCGTATCCGATTTCTTCTGCGGGTGGACGCAGCCGCTCGCGGTCGAGCTCGGCGTTCCAAGGCTCGTCTTCTCGCCTTCTGGAGTCCTCGGCACCGCCGTCCCGCACTCGCTCTTTCGCCGATTGGTCAAGCGACCGTCAAACAGCGACGACGGGTATGACGTTACGTTCCCGCAGATCCCCGGCGAGCCGGCGTATCAGTGGAGAGAGCTCTCCATGATGTACAGGACCTACATAGAAGGCCGCGTGGAAGAGCAGGTCGGCGAGGCTTTGAGGCAGAACTTCCTCTGGAACCTGGAGAGCTGGGGATTCGTGTCGAACACGCTCCGGGCGCTCGAGGGGAGGTACCTGGACTCGCCGCTCGAGGACCTGGGGTTCAGGCGCGTGTGGGCGGTCGGCCCGCTGGCGCCGGAGACGGATACCGCCGGCGAGCGCGGCGGGGAGGCGGCTGTCTCACCCGACAATCTCAGCACGTGGCTGGACGCCTTCCCTGAAAGTTCGGTCGTGTACGTGTGCTTCGGGAGCCAGGCGGTGCTGACCCCGGGCGTGGCGGCGGCACTGGCCGAGGCGCTGGAGCGGAGCGCCGTCCCGTTCGTGTGGGTCGTGAGCGCCGAGAACGACGAAGGCGTGGTCCCGGAAGGGTTCGGGGCGCGCGCGGCAGCGGCGAGACGCGGGATGGTGGTACGCGGGTGGGCGCCGCAGGTGGCCGTGCTGCGGCACGCGGCGGTGGGTTGGTTCATGACGCACTGTGGGTGGAACTCTGCGCTGGAGGCGGTGGCCGCGGGGGTGCCCATGCTGGCATGGCCGATGACGGCCGACCAGTTCGTGAACGCGCGGCTGCTCGTGGACGAAGCTGGCGTCGCGGTGCGCGCGTGCGCGGGGGGCATCGGCGTCGCGCCTGACGCGGGCGAGCTGACGACCGTACTGGCCGACGCGGTCGGGGAGGAAGGGAGAAGCGTGCGGGCGCGCGCCAAGGAGCTCGCGGCGCAAGCGGCGGAAGCGGTGAAGGCAGGTGGGAGCTCGTGCGAGGGTTTGGAGCGGTTGCTTCAAGAGATTCGGAAGCTTTGAATTCACAACGCAAATGGCTCAGTCATTATTTCTGTTTTGCATTTCTTTTTAGAAAAAATAAGTGTTGTGAAAGGCACTATAAGACTGTTCCTCTAGGGTATGCAAAACCGTCAAAAACCGATTGACTTTCACGAAAATCGACCGTATCGAGCCGGTTCACAATTTGAAACAACCACTTGGTAAACCGTGAAATTCAAATACAAATTTAAAAATTTTAAAAACTTTAGCAAAAAGTGTTAAAATTTTTTGGAAATTTTTGTGTGAGCTACTGAGGCAATGCTAATGATGTTATAAAATTTTAAATAATTATCGGGCCTGTATATTTTTAAAAAATTTTAACAAATCTTGTCAAAATAGATGCTCTTTAGTTTTTTATTTTCTAGGGCACAAAATGAAGTCTAATATTTTTAAAATTTTTGTATGATGTTCTAATGTAATTATAATGATGTTATAAAATTTTCACATGATGATCGAAATGTGTATTTTTTAAAAAATCCGAAAGTGCTACTATCATTGTATATGCTCTTTTATTTTTGATTTTATATGGGCAATAAATGAAGTCTAATATTTCTACATGATCCTTTGGCACTAGTTATGGTTACATTAAGATTTTAGAATATAATAAATCTTTTAATATTTATAAAAGTCTGACAGTGTCTTTGTTCCATTTCATTAATTACTGTTTCGGATTTTTAGAAGCAATAAATGATTTCAAAAATTGTTTAAATTTCTCTGAGGTGTTTTACAGATTAATTGGGTTTTTATAAAAATTTTAGAATTTTTTGATTTCCTTCGGTGTATCAAAAATCGAAAATCAGTGAAAATCGCTCGAAAACTGAATAAATTGCTCAAAAATAGAAGAAAATTGATCAAAAATGGTAAAATCACTCGATTTTCTTTTTATACTATTGTTTGACTGCCGAGTTTAAAAATTTTGAATTCAAACTTCTTTAGTTTCTACCAATTTTCGCTCGATTTTTACCAATTTTTTAACAACAAAAAATGTTCGAAAATCAATTTTTTTGATATTGTTAACCCTGTGTCCCTCCACCTCTCGTTAAAAGTAGAAGGGAGAAAGGGTTCTTTGCAATTTCGGAGCACTACAACTTAAGCAGTCTATATTTGTCCAGACTGTTGGATCGAGATGACGAACAGTTCAGGTCGCCCCTATTGTTAAAAGTAAAAGGGAGGAAGGGTTATATGCAGTTTTAGATCCCTGCAACTTAAGCAATCTCTATCCGACCGGACTGTTGGATCAAGATGACAAACAGTTCGGATCGAAATAGGGCTAAAATCTGATTGGATGAATTCGTACCCTAGTGCGTTCACCATTGAGGCACAGGAGAGCTCTTAAATTGCAGTTGCCGTGCTGTGCTGTGTCTGTTTAGAAGAGTCTTTCACTAATTTTAGTAAAATTTTGTTGTTACATCTAGAAAGATGCTTTTAACTAATTATTGCTATCGGGAAATTTTCGGATAACAGCACGATGTAAATGTTAAACATACAGTGGATTAAGATGTGCCAATCTATTTGATCAGATCGAAATCGGCAAAGAGATGTGAAACCAACAGATGATTGCTGATAGCAAGATAACTCTTTGAAAATTGTTTTTGAACGACACATCCACGCAAAACAATATCGATCAGAAACAACTCTCAAATAGGTGTAAACCGATAAAGATCAACACGTTGATACGAAGCAATATTGATCAATATGGAATTACAAAGAGTAGATTGCACGTGGACCCATATGGCAATAGGGATTTGATAAACATCAACCGGATGTTTTTTTGGTTGAAATCACTCAAATCTAGAACCATTGGATCATTGTTGAGATTCGGGAGTATCGATTACATCCGATCCTATGATTTGATCCAACGGCCGGTGAATTTGGATCCGATCCTATGATTTGATCAACGGCCGGTGAATTTGGATGTTCGGAGTATCGATTACATCCGATCGGATGATTTGATCCAACGGCCCGGTGAATTTGGATCCGAAATCCAATAGTTCTAGATTTGAGTGATTTCAACCAAAAAAACATCCGGATGATACCTATACACTCCCATGGCAATAAACCAATCTAATAACACATGCGTGAGATCAAGGCTTCCTTGTGCAGTTGGTTTCCATGCTCATACTTGAAATCAACAAGCATGTATTGGCTTGATTCGTTTCCATCCCATAGACATGCATACGAAAAATAGACTCCCTCTGTGCATTTGGCTCGATCGCATGAAGCTTCGTACAGCCTTTGTCGGCTTAATTTGGTCATCTCCAACAAACTCATAAATCGATCGTCTGCTTCTTTAATTTATCTTATCTCAAGGCCCACCTGACACTTTAAAATTGTCAAATTTGGGTAGCAACACTAATTATTTCATCTAAAAAGACAAATAGATTAATGCTGTTGAAAAGCCGCTGTAATGGCAAACAGATCTTTAGCTATTGTTTGAGATGAGCAATGTATAGATCGACTAAAATACAGTGTGTGAGAAGTAGCATATACTTGTGCTTCATTTACATAGAGATGTTAGCAAACCATCAAAAAGGAAAAGAAGAAATAAATAAACTCCATGTAACTCGTTTAGTCGTTGTAATGTGGAAACTACAGAAAGTACTGAGTATTGAGGATCAACTACCACTTCCCTTGCAGAACAAATAATCGTCGCCCACACTACAAATTTTGCCGTCAGCTGCATAGCCGAACAACTGAAAGCACATACACACCTACTAGTGCTACACCGTACAGAAAGATTAGCTGAGGAGGGTATTCCGGTGGACAGTAATACATTATACTAGAGGGAGTCGTTGAGGTGCGTCGAGTCCTTCCACTGCGCTGTGTCAAGGAAGCGCCCGAACTGGCATCTTCTGATTGGGCAAACAAGCTAACCTTCGAGGCCCTTTCAACATTGTTCATAACTTCTATTGACAGATTCCATGGTATATATGTATAGACGTACTTTTCAGTCTGATTCGCAAGCTGTCTTACTTGGAAGTTAAGGACTAGTGTCATACTCAGAACAAACCAAAGCCAGCTTGTGAGAAGAACAGGAGAAGCCGCCGTCTCAGGAAAGGAGAAAGAGGAGGTGTCCGATTCCCATATGCCGGCGTTTGACTAAAGCCACCCGGTCCACGTTCCATCTCGTTTGATCATTTCACAAGAAAACTCGACAACAACCCATGTGCCAGCTTTCTGGAGGGAGGAATCTTCCATTCCCCTGCTTTAAGCATCTGCTCATGGATCAGCGTCGATGAGTACTGCCCTCCTCTCCTGTCTGTGTAGCAGTAACTGTACTCTTCTATTGCCATTGTTTCAACCCAAAGCAAAGAACCATCCTGATACTGAAAGCACAGCTCGGACACTTTAACTGCAAAACGCTTTGTTATTACAAGCACGGGTCGTTCGGTCATCACCCGTCTGTGAGATGGCAGCTAAACTACTCACATCGCTTGTACTAAACATTGCTGTCTTTTGGGTAATTTGAGGTGTTAGATGGTCGTAAAAGGTAAAATGCGTCTTATCTACTTTAGTTACTCTTGTTGCTTGTACCGCTAATTTCATTACTGACAAAAGCTAGCATTTTGTAAAGGCTTCTGCTTTGTCTCTACAAGTCAAGTTATTTATTATGGAATCGTCCAAAGACATGTAACGTCAACTGAAATGTCCAACAAAAGAAGAACATGTAACGTCAACTGAAAACTTCGTTCAGTCCTGAGTAGCCAAAATTTAGGAGACTGTTTGTGCATAGCAGCCTGGCTAGCTGGAGATTTGGCCGGATTTGCCAAGAAGTCAAAAAAAGTTTGTTGTGGCATATGGGATGTTCTACGACCCCATATTATTGGCCTTCTCTAATGTTGCGGGTGGATTGTCGAAAAGAATGGAAACAAATGTAGCACATTTATTTTTTTATGAATTTTTTGGCCAGGAGCTCTGGCTTTGCACTTAAGAAGGGAATGAGCACACCGAGCGAGCCCTGGACTCGAACCATTTGGATTGAGCGGCCGACGCCGCTTCTTACCAACCGAGGTAACTCGGTCTTCATAGAACATTTATTTTGAGTACTCATCTTTAGGCGTCACGGTGGAGATAAAGATTGATACTAGTATTTACTACAGTTTGGGCTAAGGTTAGAGCAAACTTAGAGCCTGTTTGGCAACAAGGTTTTTTTATGGTTTCTAGACAAAACCATAGTTTTAGAGAAAAACTCTGTTTTAGAAATCATGAGGTGTTTGGTAGCCCTTCAAAAAATTCTGTTTTAAAAACCATGGTTTTCACAAAACTATGGTTTTTTCTCTGTTTTAGAAACTTTGGTCTTGGGCAAATTTTTCTGAGTGCTGGCACCAAAACAACTCCCAAAACTTTGTAGCCAAACAGTCGAGAGTTCCAAGAAAAACCATGGTTTTAATGGGGTTTGGTAAAATCATGTTTTTTATGTCAAGACAATTCCTAAACCATGGTTATACAAAACCATGATTTTGTAAAACCTTATTGCCAAACAGGGCCTTACAGTTGTTAGGGTCAAGGTGGCAAAACAGGAGACGCAAGATGTAACGTGAAAAAACCCCATGAAAGAGAAAAACCACATGAGACAATCTACTAATCTATTCAATGTTACATGTATATAGGGGGTGGTTTATATAGCCAAAAGAGTCTATATATGAAAGGATTTGTTAAAGATAGACTAACAACCTATTTGGATAAATCCTAATTCAGTTGGATATTGAGTTATATCTAACAAACCACCTCTTAAATCAAAATCCATAATGAAAATATCTTCAAAAAATCCCATAGGGTAAGAAAGCACTGAAAGTCTAAAGAACTTGTTGAGTGAGAAATACCACTTGTAGAGTGAAAGATTAGAACAGTCCAATCCAAACGCTTCCCATTAAATAAGATTAGAGGTGGGCACTCGGACCGCGCTTTTGTGGGCCGGTCCGAGTCATGGCAGCATAGCCCGGTCCAAAACCAATTCCAACTCGTTACTATTACTCGGGTTGTGTCGGGCCCAGGAACAAGGCATGGTGGGTGGCATAGCCGTTTTGGTCAGGTCTGTCTTGGCTTTATCCTGAGGTGCAGCCGACACGCAAGGCATGTTGGCAGCCTTCGGAGACCTCTGGCAGGCACGACTACCAGCGGCAAGGCATGCCAGTCGCGATAGGGGTGCGGGAGAGAGGGGGTTACCTGTAGTGGTAGCTAGCCACTGAGCTGTGGCTGTCTGGCTTGCCGTGTCACCGTGCCGCCGCCTTGCCTCTCCACCACGCTATGTCCGCCATGGCCGCACCACCTCACCTCCCCACTGTGCCCGTCATGCTGCCGTGGCCCCTCCTGTCATGGCCGTGCCACCGTGGACCCTCCCGTCGTGCCGGTGCCCGCCTTGGGCACCCCACCGTGCCGCACACCATGCCTGCTGTGTCACCGTGGGGAGGGATGTGAGGTGGCGCGGTAGGGAGGGAGGCGAGGGGTTGGGCAAGGCACTGCGTGGAGGGAGGTGAGGGGTTGGGTGGCTGGGTGTGGCGTGGAGGGAGGCGAGGCGTCGACTGGTTGTGCCTCGTTTCCGTGGCCATGTCACCGTGGGGAGTGAGGGTTAGGCCTGTGGAGGCGGCCCGAGAGGGGGGGAAAGTGGAGGTGGCCTAAGAGGGGAGCCAACGGTGGCGAAGGGGCGGAATCAGGCCGATGACAGGGAGGCCCTATGGCATAGTGGTGTGCACACATAGGCCAGAGGCTGGGAGGCGAGGTGCATGGGGGAGACCGTGAGGCGGCGGCAGAAATGAGGAATGGGGAAGGAGAAAAGAGAGTGAACAGATAAGATGCCCAGTAAAGAAAGAGAGGAAAGAAAAAAGAAATAGATGGAAAAAGAAGAAAAGTAAGAGGAAAAAATGTGTGAATTTTAGAAATGCATAAAAATAGATAAATAAATGGGGAAATAGCAATAACACCGTATTGACTCTAATAATAAGAATAAAACCGTTATAATTAAATCTATTAAAAAAGGAAAGAAGAGAGAAGAAAAGAAAACATATTAAATTAATCTGATAAAGTAATGATCCATCTATCCGTATGCATGATTCAAACTAGGTATAATTAATTAAAATCCATTTAATCAATAAACTCAGTCCACCGAGCTTTTAATTAAAACACGTGAAAAAAATTATATAAAGCTTTAAAGAGCACAACATAAACTGAAGACCAGGGAGGCGACTGCCGAAGTGTCGAGCCCACTGAGCTGAGCTAAAGGTGTATACATATATAATATATTATTAATCCAATGAAATTATTGCTGATCTGGGGTGTCGCATTGAGTTGATATTGATAATACCGTCTTATTGAGTTAACATTGATCCTTCAATTTTGTCTTCGCCAATGACCCTCACTCTCAATCCCTCTCTCCCCCTCTCCTTGGCTGACATCACACCTAACTCTCTCTCCTCTCCTCTCATTGCTCGCTTGTCGAGCTCTCTCTCTCCTCGACTGATGGTACTCCTCATCACTGAGATATTGAGAGAGAGTTGAGAGAGACGGGCGACCAAGAGGGAGAGCTGAAAGGGGGAGCAACGGGTGAGTGAGAGAGCTGAGAGAGATTAAGAGAGATGGGCTAGAGAGAGCTGAGAGAGATTGAAAGAGACAGACGAGAAAGAGCAGTTTTTTGCAATGTACAAGTCTTTATACTAAGGAGCATCGTGTACTCATGTAAGAACTGCAAATGTCACTCTATACTTTTTCAAGATTGAATAAAAGTTAGTACCTTTTTCCCTTAGTATTTGTGTCCACTACCTTAGTTCTGTGCGTCTTCGACTCTTTTCCACTTGTCATAATAGTGCAAATGGGCGGGGCCTGAGCTGCACGGCATGAAGCAGACACGAATCGCAAATAGGTCGTGCCTGGACTCACTGAAGGCGAGCTGGGTCGGTGCAACACAGCACAGTAGGCACGATAGGCCGTCGTGGCCTGGCACGGTTTAGGCATAAAGCACAATGGGTCCGTGCCAAACCAACCTGGCATGGCACGACACTCACCTCTAAACAAGATTGAGCAAACTACTAGTAGGTTGAGAGAAAAACTGCAATAGTTGATCCAAACACACAACTATCAACAAAGCAAACAAAGAAATTTGGATTTTCAACAATTCATAATTGTAAGTTAAAACTTCTTTTTTGGTTTTGGTGATTGATTTTGTAATATTGTTTAATCACTATTTAATGATAAATCTAATACTAACTCTTTTATTAAACTTTATTTTTATTAATCTCATTTGGATGAAAAAATAGAAACCCCAAGGGTATGCATTGTTAAAACTTTATTATTTCTATAGCATACTTTGGATTCAAGTTAGAAGGTGAACTCCACAATAGTTTAAGCCTCAAGATGTGCATTTTATGTCGAATTCCATATACACATGAATGCACATATTTAGGGAGAGTTCATACTTTACCTTAATGTTTTATAAGTATTGATCCTTTTCATATTACCAAATAAATTAAGGATTATTACTTAGAAACAAATCCTTGAGTATATAAAAATTTGTGTAGTTATAATGTACTCATGGAAGAATAGGATAAACTCCAAAGCAATCTTAAATTGAATACGTGCATATTGATTCAAAATTTAATTATTTATATACACACATTTAATAGAGTTTACTTTATGTTTGATAGTCTCAATAGTATTGTTCCATTTCTGCCACTTCATATAATTTGGATCATTACTTAGAAACCATCAAAATGAGTATATGAAATTGTATAGTTAATATGTACTTATGATAATTTAAATGCAATTTAAATTATATTTTGTTATCATCTAATCATAAAGCTCTCCATCATGTGTTGATGGTATGATTCATTGATTAAAGGACAAATGGAATTTCTTGAGCATATGAAGTATTAGTTGCACCAATATATTCAAGACAAATCAAAGCTTTCAATCAATTGATTTGGGTTGTGATCAATCATCAAAGGAGTAGACCGAAGAATCTTGGAATATCTATTATGTGTTAATAGAGTTATTGATGATTGGAACAACTATGTTTATTGGATTAACCTTTTCTATGAGTTGTGAAAGTAGGTTGAGTCCAATGGTGATGAAGATTTAGATGGCATCATGTGTTGATAGCTATCAAATCAAGAATTGG
The DNA here is from genome assembly GCA_036346375.1 of Guadua angustifolia. Lineage (NCBI taxonomy): Eukaryota > Viridiplantae > Streptophyta > Magnoliopsida > Poales > Poaceae > Guadua > Guadua angustifolia. The sequence goes on along the minus strand of CM070506.1, from coordinate 47,221,971 downwards.
GAAGATGGAAGCTATTATGTGTTGATGGGCATTAATGAGAGATCCCGATGAGAAGAGCAACGGAAATCATCATGTGTTGATGAACGAGACAAAATCCTGACTTAAAGAGAAGATGATGGGAATTATAAAAACTTCAAGTGGATTTGCTAGAAGGTAAAGGTATAGCTAGATAGGCTAAAGATGTATTTCTAGTCTTTTACCGGTCTCAATGTTTAGATGCAAGAACGGATTACTAATTAGGTTGCTATACTATTAAGAGGGGTTGAGTCATTTAGCTTGATCTTTATCATGTGTTGATGAACTCAATCCAGTTCGCTCTAATTCACTCTTTTAAAGTTGATTTTTGCATGTGTTGCAAATAAGGGAAGTTCATGTTTGCTTCTTAATTGATTTGAATTTTGCATGGAGCTATTGATTTGTATGTGTTGTAAATAGTGAAAACTCATGCATTGGTTTTCTTAGTGTATGACTAGTAGGGTTTGCGTATATATTTTGCAAATTGTTAGAGATCATATATTGATCATCACAAGATTAATAAAACTTATTGCTTGGTGTTTGTAAAATATTGATGTTTATGCTTCTTATCTTGGAGCGTGAGATAAGCATTTACAAATATATTTTGCAAAGTTTTGTGATCATGTGTTGATCGTCTCATGGCTCAAGATTTGATTTTAATTAAATGGATTTGTTATTTGCAAATAAGGTAAAAGTTTATGAGATTGATTCTAGAGCATGTGTTGCCATTTGCAAATGTATTTTGCAGAGTGTCTTGATCATTATATGGCTGAAGGATTGATCTTATAAAATCTTGGTTTATTATTTGCACACACGTTTTGCAAATAAGTTAAGCTTAATGAAATTCTTTGGAGCCAGGGCGGATCTACAGGGTATGCCGGTATGCCACGGCATACCACACAGATTCGCCTAATGATCTATAATACCGTCATTATTTTATACAGTCAGCTTGTGAAGGTCATAACTTTAGATCCGTAGGTCCGATTGAGCTAATTCTTGTTGGGTTAGTTTCAAAATTGAATCTAGTTTCTACAGTTAAAATTTCACATCAATCCAACGGTTGGATCTTCAGAAATTACTGTTTTAGTTAACATGTGTCAGTCTGTTTTTCTGAAACCGAAGTAGTTTTTTATAATTTGTTTAGGGGTGATTTGAGAATCAATAAAAATTTATTTTAGATTCCACACAATCATTCACCTCCCTCTGATTGCTATATTAGTGTATATCGATCCTACATGTAATTTGAGTGCAAGACGCTAGTTGATTTATAGAGTAGAAAAAATATAATTGCTACTTTGCTAGAGACTAGAGAGTTGCTTGTTGATGCATTGCTTTTTTGTTTGTAGAGTTGTTGAATTATAAAGAGTACTTGGAGACATTGCATCTCTTTTCTAGAAATATGTAGCAATGAAGTGCTGCTGCTTCATCTTTTTCCGAAATATTGCAAAACGAGAAGCAAAGAAATTTGCCATTGCTTCATCTCTTTTCCTAAACATTGCATCTCTTTTCGTAAACGTTTATTGAACAAGATATTTTCTTTCGAATTGATGAAAATGATATAATCAAGAGTTTCATGGCTATTAGAAGGCGAATGCCAAACAAGAAGTAATATTGTATTCTTTAAACTATTGTAGGTGCGTAAACTTCTTTTATGCATATTTCATACTTAAAATGTTCGAACTATTTATATTATAATTTATACTTGTATTATCATGTTTCTAGTTATTTTATACTCGTATACCGAATTTCTCGACAATATTTATAGTTGTTTATCGAATTATTCATTGGATTTTACCAAATTATATATTATAATATTAGCTCGGCATACCCTAACTTAAAATCCTAGATCCGCCACTGTTTGGAGCATGTGATGAAAATTTGCAAATTGGTGTGATGATGTGTTGGTCACTACATGGATCAAAGAGTTGATCTTATTGAGTCTTGATTTGAATTGAAAAGATTTATGTGTGAAATATGTTGTTTTATTTGAAAATCGGCACTTCCGCAGTGTTGGGGTTAGTTATGTTCTTGGTCCGACAAGATGGCCGCTAAGTGCCGATATTCTTGGAGGTTGGCGATCTGCCATGAAAGCGGTAGTTATTTTCCAAAAGTGTAGATTTGCATGTGTTGCAAATCTGGCACTAACGGGGTTGTTGGACAGCACTAGCAGGATGGTCAACAGTACTAACGTGTTATGTGGGGCCGCACCTATAGCCGCAGGGCAAAGGCAGGCTAGAGGGTTGAGTAGTCGGTTTAGATATAATTGGTTTGGATTTGGTTTAGTTTAATTTGTTTGATTAGGACTCCTTTTCCGGGAGGTTTTGTTAGGAAAGGAAATAAGGATTTGAGTCGGTTTAGGACTCCTTTTCGAGAGGGTTTTGGATTAGGAAAGAGAGTCAGTTGCTAGGCCTATATATGTAAGCCGTATGGCTTCAATCAAATCAAGCAAGAATTGATCTACTCCTTATCTCTCCTCTAGTCTACCCTCTGCTACCACCATTGATAAATCGGCGTCCCATGGCGGTCACCATCTCCGTAGCCGAGGCCCATCGCCGCCGGTCCCTCCTTTGCCCCATGAAGAGAAGAACCTTAGGCCATAACAACTTGGTATCGATGATCACCGATCCTGCCGCCGCTTCGTCGCAATGGCGGCCGTTCGCATCGAGACAAGGCCATCATGGATCAATTAGCCGCCATTACTCGGCATTTCGCCAAGCTTGGCACCATCAAGCAGCGGTCACCGATTGGAACAACAAGAAGAAGCAAGACCACCGCGCCATCGAGCGGGTGAACGCAACAACAATGCGATCGTCATCCAGAACGCGATGGCGTATAGCGGCAGCGCATACAGGTTCGGACATCGGTCGTCGCCTCCTCGTTTCCATCGATTGGATTTCCCCAAGTTTGATGGGAAAACGGACCCCCTTCTCTTCATCAACAAATGCGAGTCCTTCTTCTTCCAGCAGCGCATCGTGGAGGAGGAGAAGGTCTGGCTGGCGTCCTTCCACATGGATGGTTCCGCCCAGCAGTGGTATATGCATCTCGGTAGGAGGAAGGCACGCCGAATCTGGCGCCGCCAGCGAGCGCTGAACACTCGTTTCGGGCCACCTCTCCGCGCCAACCCCATGGGTGAACTGGCCGCCTGCCGCCGCACAAGCTCCGTCGCCGATTATAGCGATCGGTTCATGGAGCTTCTGGCGAGGGCGGGTCCCCTCACCGAACTTCAACAAGTTCAACTTTTCGTGGCCGGCCTCCAAGAACCACTCAGCATCGACGTGCAGCTCCAGAACCCGCTGTCCCTGGAGATCGCCATCAGTTTGGCTCGGGCCTACGAGCGGCGGGAACAGGTGGTCATGGCGGCGATCCAGCGCAGGGTCTCCTTCCCGCCCCTCTGCGGCCGGCCCACACCGTCGCCGCCAAAGAACGCTCCCATAGGCACCGACCACGGCCACCAGCGGACGTCCAAGCCGTCGCCTCACGCCAGCCGAGATGGACGAACGCCGCCGCCAGGGCCTCTGTTTCAAGCCGCGACGAAATCGTCCGGGGCCAACCAATTTGTGCAAATAGCTATTTGTCATGGAGATGGCCTACGCTAGCGACGACGACTCCACCGACTTGATCGCTGAAGCCGACGCCGAGCTCCGTGTGATATCCCTCCACGCTATTTCGGGGGTCCGCACTTGCCGCACAATGCAAGTTCTGGTGCAATGGGGCGCAGTCACGTTCCATGCCCTCATCGACTCCGGTTCATCCCACAACTTCATATCGGCAGCCGCCGCGGCAAGGACAGGAGCTCCCTACGATTCCAGAGCCGGGCTGCAGGCAACGGTGGCCAATGGAGAGCGGGTCGTGTGCCTAGGGGTCTACGAGGGCGCTACCTTCTCCATCTGCGACGAGCTGTTCCGTGAGGAGGTCTTTGTACTGCCACTCGTTGGGTACGACCTTGTCCTCGGCACTGGATGGTTGGCGACCCTGGGGCCGATCCTTTGGGATTTCGGAAATCTCACGATGCAGTTCTGGCTCCGCGACCACAAAGTCCGTTGGCAGGGACTGGGCAGCCCTCCTCGACTCCAACAACTTGCGGTGGTAGGCTCCGATCTCATGCCCGCTCTTCTCCAGGAGTTCGCCGGCCTCTTCACCGAGCCACGGGCTTCCCCTCCACGACCATCGACCACCGCATCCATCTTCGCCAGTCGTCTCCGTCGCCGTCCGGCGTCGCTACCCGCCATGCACAAGGACGAGCTCGAGCGCCAGTGCCGGGACATGCTTGATCGCGGCATCATCCGACGTAGCACGTCCGCTTTTTCGTCGCCGGTTCTGCTCGTCAAGAAGGCCGACGACTCCTGGCGTTTCTGCGTCGACTACCGTGCGCTCAATGAGCGGACAGTGCGGGACACGTTTCCCATTCCGGTCGTGGATGAGCTGCTCGACGAACTCCATGGCGCCCAGTACTTCACCAAGCTCGACCTCCGCTCCGGCTATCATCAAGTCAGGATGTTCCCCGGCGACATTGAGAAGACGGCCTTCCGCACCCACGACGGCCTTTACGAGTTCCTGGTCATGCCTTTTGGCACGACTAACAGCGCAACTTTCCAAGCCTTGATGAGCGAGGTGCTCCGGCGTTCTGCGCCGTTTTGTCTGGTGTTCTTCGACGACATCCTCATCTTGAAAGAAGGCGTGGTCCGAGCATCTACAACACGTCCGCACCGTCTTCGCCGCGCTCCGCGACAATGACCTCGTCCTCAAGAGGTCTAAGTGCTTCTTCGGTGAGTCCTCAGTCGCCTATTTGGGGCACGTCATCTCCCGCACAGGTGTCGCTATGGATACAGGCAAAGTCCAGGCAGTGGTCGACTGGCCGACCCCGCGCACGGTGCGTGCCCTCCGTGGTTTCCTAGGCTTGGCGGGGTACTACCGCAAGTTCGTCAAAGCCTACGGGGCACTTGCCGCTCCCCTCACAGCTCTTCTACGCAAGGACGGCTTCGCATGGTCACCGGAGGCTGACGTGGCGTTCCAGTCCTTAAAGGGGGCCTTGACGTCAGCGCCAGTCCTCGCCCTGCCGGATTTCACCCGGCCATTTGTGGTGGAATGCGACGCTTCGGGCGCCGGCTGTGGAGCGGTGCTACATCAACAAGCCGGGCCGTGGCTTTCTTGACCGACCACGGCTCCACGTCACCGGGTCTCGGCAAGATACTCTGGCGTGAGCTCGCCGGACTCGTCGAGCCGTCCGTCATTGGCGACCCTATCTGCGGGGCGCCTGTTCATCGTCAAGACAGATCACTACAGCCTGAAGTTTTTGTTGGACCAACGTCTCGCCACGATCCCGCAACACCAGTGGGTGAGTAAGTTGCTGGGGTTTGACTTCACCGTCGAGTACAAGCCGGGCCGCACCAACATCGTCGCTGACGCTCTCTCCCGCCGCGACATGGATGAGGGCGCCCTCATGAGTATCTCCGGGCCCAGCTTCGACATCGTCCGGGATCTTCGGCAGGAGGCCGAGCGCGACCCTGCACTCATTACATTGACCGAGCAAGTGGCCAACGGCACGCTAGGTACTCCCTGGACCGTGGTGGATGGCATCCTCCTTCACGCCGGCAAGTTTTACCTTCCGCCGGGTTCCATGCTTCTCCAGAAAGTGCTCCAGGGCGTCCATGACACGGCGCACGAGGGTGTCGAGAAGTCCTTGCGGCGGTTCCGCCGAGACTTCCACACGCCTCGCGACCGAGCGGCCATCCAAGAAATACGTTAAATCTTTGCTTGATACGCGGCAATGAACAAGACAGAAAGCATCTCCACCGGCCGCCATGCTTCGCCTCGCTGTTCCATCCACGGTATGGTCTGACATCTCCATGGACTTCGTTGAGCACCTACCTAGGGTGGAAACCGTCGATTATCCTCACGGTGGTGGACAGATTCTCCAAGTATGCGCACTTTATTGCATTAGCCCATCCATATTCCGCAGAATCCGTGGCGACTGCATTCTTCGCGGACATTGTGCGACTTCATGGCGTGCCCACGTCCATCGTCTCCGACCGCGATTCGGTGTTCACTTCTACTTTCTGGAAGACCCTCTTCACTCTTTTGGGCACTAAGCTTCACATGAGTTCGGCATTTCACCCGCAGTCAGACGGCCAGACAGAAGCCGTCAACAAAGCTATAGCAATGTATCTCCGGTGCATGACGGGTGACCGGCCGCGACAGTGGCTAAAGTGGTTGCCTTGGGCGGAATTCATCTACAACACCTCCTTCCATTCAGCCTTGAAGGAGACTCCATTCAAAGTGGTATATGGCCGAGATCCTCCAGCTATTCGGTCATATGAAGCAGGAGATTGCCGGGTTCCCGCAGTGGCCGCTGCTATGGAAGACAGGGATTTGTTCCTAGCTGATGTGCGGGCTCGATTGCTGCAGGCTCAAAGCTTGGCTAAGAAATACTACGACCGCGGGCATCGCCTATTGACATTTGCGATTGGGATTGGAGTGCAGTTTGCGTGCGTCATCGGGCTCCAACTTCACTCCCAGCCCTGCCCAAAGGCAAGCTGCGTCCAAGATACTATGGGCCTTACAAGATCTTGGCTGTGGTCAATGAGGTGGCATACCAATTGGCCCTACCGCCGCAGGCGCGTCTCCATGATGTGTTCCATGTAGGCCTTCTCAAGAAATTCGTGGGTACACCACCAGCTACACCGCCCACTCTTCCTCCAATGCATTTTGGTGCTGCCCAAGCCACTCCGGCCCGTGCTGTCAAGATGAGGCTTGCCCGGGGAGTTCGCCAAGTACTTATTCAGTGGGAAGGTCAACCGGCGTCAGCTGCTACCTGGGAAGATGTGGAGGATTTTCGTCGCCGCTACCCTACTTGGCAGCTTGAGGACAACCTGCTTGTCGAGGGGGGGAGAGATGTTATGTGGGGCCGCACCTATAGCCATGAGGCAAAGGCAAAGCTAGAGGGTTGAGTAGTCGGTTTAGATATAATTGGTTTGGATTTGGTTTAGTTTAATTTGTTTGATTAGGACTCCTTTTCCGGGAGGTTTTGTTAGGAAAGGAAATAAGGATTTGAGTCAGTTTAGGACTCCTTTTCCAAGAGGGTTTTGGATTAGGAAAGAGAGTCAGGCTGCTAGGCCTATATATGTAAGCCGTATGGCTTCAATCAAATCAAGCAAGAATTGATCTACTCCTTATCTCTCCCTCTAGTCTACCCTCTGCTACCACCATTGATCGTCGGCGTCCCGCCGGCGGTCACCATCTCCGTAGCCGAGGCCCACTGCCGCCGGTCCCTCCTTTGCCCCCGCAGAGAAGAACCTTAGGCCATAACATAACGTCTAGTAGCTAACAGTCATTTTTCAGAGAAGGGCTTCTCGGTGCTCTTCTAAGGCTGGTACTACCGAGCCCTGGAGCCGATAGTACCACTCCTATATGAGTGGCAGTACCGGGTTTACTTAGCGCTGTCCAGAATCCTTTCCACCGGCCCTGTGCAGGGACTCCAGCGGCGGATGCTCGGAGGTACCGCTCGCCAAGCCGCTGTTGCACGACAGACGGCACGGCCGGCTTGGAACGGACGGCGACTCAACATTGTGGCAAGAGAGATGCAAAGGAAGGAGATTATTACCGCTGCTTAGTTCTATACTTTCCGAGAACGCCTCCCTGTCTGTTATAGAGACTAATCAGAACGTGCAGCCCGGACGACGAGACATATAGTTGCGTCAAAACCGGAATTGAGTCCTTACCATTTGGCGAGGACCTTGGCCCATGCACGCACGTTCAAAAACAGATGGTGTCGGTTGAAGAGAATTTGAACTAGTAGAGAATCCAGCGTGCGTGCATATACCAATCAAAGTTTAGTGTACAAGAATGGATCACTGGTATTGCTCGGGTATAAATGCACCATACGGTTTGGAATTCTTACGGAAGAAATAACAGTGCATATGGTCATTGCGCACGCAGACGTAACGCTTAGCCATATTCTTCTTCTTTCCATTCTGAATGCCTCTAGCCTGCAGAGTGCAGATCTCCACAAGTACGAGACTCTGAGGCATGTGCCGGCTCAGTCAGAGCATGTGAAGTATAGTACAGAGCAACAGTGGTCACAGTAGTACTGTCAAAGTAGCAACTCGTCCCGGGATGCAAAGATTAGCAAAATGGAAGAACAACTGCAAAGGGCGAGGAAAGCAGTGCGACTTGCTGTGACTCTGCCTTTCTGCAAAGGGCGAGGGAAGAATTTTTGGCCGTAATAGCCTCTCAGACGATTTTTTTCCCGAAAATAGCCCGTCTCACTATGAAATTATAGAAATAACCTCATTCATACAAATTAAGCGGTTTAGGACCGCTGGATATTTTTATATTATTTATTTCCAACGGTGTGAGATAGTTGGATAATTTTTTATTTTTTATCTGGCACGAGATATGTTATAAAATTTTCCGGCGACCGGCGTCCGTTGGGAAAAAAAATTTCAACTGTTTCCAACGCAATGGCAGCGTTGAAAATATTTTTTTTTGGTTGGAAATTATCCAGCGAACCAATCCGCTGGTTTCTTGTGGGCCCGGTCAATTGTGGTAAGCTTTTCCCACTATTTTGTTTTTGCATATGAATAAAGGTTATCTCTGATTAAATTAGTAGTGTACTCAGAAACCAGCGGATCCAATCCGCTGGATAACTTTTAGCCAAAAACAATTTTTCAGCACCGTGATTGCATTGGAAATGGCCGAATTTTTTTTTCCTACGGATGTCGGCCTCTGGAAAATTTTATAACATATCTCATACTAGATAAAAAATAAAAAAATATCTAACTATCTCGCACCACTAAAAATAAATAATAAAAAAATATGCAGCGGTCCTAAACCGCTTAATTTGCATGTACTCCTGTCGAAAATCATTGCTTCAGCGACCACCCTCTCGCTGCTATTCTGTCGGCTCCTAACGGCAGATGTTTTTACCTGCCATTGCTTTGCTTTTCACCTCGTTCTTCTTCCTGTACTCGCCGTAACTCTGCAGCTACTACACAGTAGACACTAGACAGTACACGCACATACATCAAAGCTTTTCAATCGCACTGCACAAATCAAAGCCTCTGGTTTGTTCTGTTCCCTTGAGCTCGAAGCATGCGTTCTCATGGCTCCTCACGAACGGCTTTTAGCGTAAACGACAACGCTCCAACTACTTCTCCAATCTCCATCCATTGGCGCCTGAAGAAGAGAAAGGAAAATACTAATTAATACTTAAAAGCAGGGAGCAAGCGGCGAGGAAAAGAGAAAGACTCCACCGAATTGCAACCCAGACGTCGCTTTTGTTGGTCTAGCGTCAGGAAATGATTAAGCTAACGGGCTAGCTAGCTGTTAGCCGGTAACTAAAATAGGCATGTGGCATCTTAAACAAAGGAAAACTGATGAAAAGGGGGGACATTAGCAGGCCATGCCATTCATGCTATGAACCAAGACATATATATTATGCCATCGCTGTTTATGTTCATGTTTCACCGAACGGTCAGTACGTCACAACGAACGTTCAGACTTCAAGACTTTGATACCAGAAAGAACTGCTCAAACTTGAAAACAGGCAGTCCAATTTATAGTTATCTTTAAGAGGATATTAAGAAAGAGTACTGAATTGAGAATGCTGAAACTGCTCGTCTACTCCCGCCAGAAATTGTTTATTGTGAGGACTGACCGATTGTTCAAGTGCAGTTTTCGCCAATGGCAACCGGTGAGCGTCACACCGAGCTGCGTAGGTGTTGCAAGGAGGACGCCGGAACATATCTAAAACCTGCTTATGTCGTGTGCATTTCGCTAGGTGCCTAGGCAACACAGCTGACAGCGTCTTGATTTCGCTAGCTCTGGCCGATTTGTGTTGCATTGTCTTGCGATCCATGAACTGACCAAAGCTAGATTGTTAAATACTCTGTCCGTACCTGAATATATATTATTTTAGCTTTCAATTTTTTTTCATAAATACATATCATTCACAGTTTGAGATGACCTGTCACCCTTCTTTCCTCGTATACCCCTCACTTTCGGCTGTTTCCAATATCATTAAGCGCTATAGACTGAGTATGATAGGGATGGATATTTTTAGACCAAAACCGAATTAACCGATTATTTTAGTTTTTTTTACGGTTTTCAGTTCGGTTTTTATTTTCGTATAATTCGAATTTTGGTATTCGTTTTGTTTTTTTGCTTCTAGTAACCAAAATAACCGAATAGCCCATGTACAGTTTCACTTCTATAATGTTCTTTCTAAAGCCACCAAACAACTATCATGTTCAAACATTTTTATGCATATGTGTAGTGTGTTCATATGTTCTACTATGCTTATACTGTAATGACCTATGAATATTGTGTCGGTTTATTTTTGCTCTGTGTTACGACATGAGAATGATCAAATCTAATCTACCTAGTGGCTATTGGCAAAACACTATCTTCAACACAAACAGTCGCTCGCATCGGCTTCAATACAAGCTTTTGACTGGTTATAGCACGTTGTTTCCAGTGCAATGCTAGTTGGTATTTAGAGTCGGTTCTCTTATCTCTCCTCTTTTCTCACTCTTTCATATAGAATAAAACTGATGTATATACATACTAATAGTAAGCTAGTGTGGCTTACTATCCAATAGTAAGTGGTCTAATAAAAGAGGATAATTTAGTCTTTTATATATTTGTCTTGGTTGAAGTGCAATATTCTAAAATGCCATCTTTTCAGGAACAGAAAGGCGTGCACACCAAATTATTGACAACACAGTCCTTGGCAATTGTATCATATTAAACTCGATCTGTACTAGTCGACTTAGGCCCCCTTCGTTTCATCTTCTGCTTAAAAAAAGTAGATTGTCTGCTGAACGGGAGGATTCTGGACAGCTTCTCTCACAATCAGAAGTTGTCCTTAACATAGAATCAGAATTCGGCTGAAACTTGATTCTCACTAATTCTTATTGCTTCTTGTTGGTATAGTTCAAAACCTAGAAGTCGCAGTTGATCTAGCCTGATTCTTTCATAATCAGAAGAAGTTTCTCTTATAATCTAGAATATATAATCGAAAAGGTAAAACGAAAGGGGCCTTATTCTTTCTTCAAGTGAGTTCAAAAGGTGATTGCACGCTCGGTTTTCATGTTTTTCGGTTCATGAGCTACTATGTTGTACTGCCCATTTCCCAGCTGTTTCTTGCAAGAGATTCACCATATTATTTCTCCAATGATTTTTTTTGTGAAAGGAACAGGAAGAGCATTGCCATGCATTAAAGAAATGAAACCAAAGGTACAATGGTATAGTATGAGTTCTTATACAACTAATACATCGTGGACCTTTAAAAAGGAAAATAAGCATTACACCATGTGAAGTGAAGAAAGGGTAGAGCATTACACCAGCTGGCTCCGCCCAATTGAACGCTGACCAAACCAGCCTAATTTGAAAGCTAACAGCCTACTTTCCTTTGCATTTGAGCCATGCTTTATGCCTCCTGTGCTGAGGTGGTTTGACGCCTACTTCTCCGATGAATGAAACTGTTGAAGTATGAGTGATTTGTTCATTTTTTCTCATCAGTTTAAACTTTTGAATGAACTGATTGGTGCATGCAACTCAATATGGTATCAAAAGCAAAAGATTTCAAGTTCAAGATCCGGTTGATGCAATTTAAAAAGATAATTGCAACCCACTTCTATGCTACGTCCTAGGGCCTGAGGAAGCCTGTACGTGAGGGGGAGTGTTGAAGTATACGTGAATTACTCATTTTTTCTCACCAGTTTAATTTTTAGGTGAACAGATTGGTGCATATAACTCAATAGAAACAGCTACTGTCCGTCCAAAAAGCTAATCCGTTTCTTTGTCCAGAAAAGAAGCAGATCTCAGCCTCGTGCACAGCTTGCTCCTTTCAGACAGGGAATCTGACACACAGGCCATCCAGCATACAGCATTCAAAGAAAGCCAGGGCACGGATCTGGAGCTGGTTCAGCTCCAACCCGGAAACGACACTGGCATTAGCAGAAAATACAGTCGAGGAAAAAAAAAGAGCAAGCATGGTAAATGAGATTAGAATGCATCCATGAGAACCTGACCATGCATCGCATGGGCTTGCACGTGACGTGAGTGCTATCCCTCAAGGCTCCAAAATTCTGTAGCAGCTTAACGCTACTACCAAAAGAGGTGAGGTGCTATGCGTTATCAGAAACCTGAACAGCCCAGTTTGCTTAGCAGAAGACAACAAGTGTTACTGTATGTAAACATCAAAGTTGCGGGTTGTGGCCGGCGTAGTAAAATCTTGAGTGTAAAGCAGGGACATAGCTCGCGGCCATGCAGGATCGGATCACCGGCAGGATCATAACAAGTGTACGGTCGGATTGCTTGAAGCTTTGCCATCTGGTACAGCTGCCACCGCCATTGAATGAACGATGCCGTTCGGAGAGGTCTCAGAGAACGTGGTGCTACAACGCGGAGGAAAGAGACCATTTATGCAGGGCACCGTTTGTTAATCTGTCACAGCAGGAATGAATAATTGCCACCTCATAGATCGCACTAATAATAACCAGTATAGCGCTTCTAGTACTAGTACTCGATCTATCGGCCCGTGTTTTCTACCACTCCACCGAACCGAAAATAACATTTATAGCAGTCGTAGCTATTAATCCATCTTTCTCACTGGGAGAGGGTAAACTGCGAGCGGAAGTAAATGATCTTTTTTAAAAAAGAAATCGTGTCATTCATTATACTAGCAGTAGTATATAAAAGGTAATAGAAATCAGATTTACCTGTTAATTTTTTTGGTTGATACTACTTCTGTACTATCGTCCAAAGTATAATTTTATTTTTTGAATAAAAAAAGTAACTTGTAGCAGAGCTCTTTTAAAACGAGGTGCCTGCATGAAGGCTGCGTTTGCCAGTAGGGTTGTAAACGAGTCGAGCTCGAGCGAGCTTGATCCTCCAGGCTCGAGCTCGGTAAAGCTCAAACCAAGCTCGAGCTGAGCTCAAATTAGGGTTCAAGCCTTAGCCCAGGCTCGAGTTCGACTCGGTCCAAACTCGAGTAGGCTCGAGCTCGACTCGATTAAACTCGGTAAGTTTGATAAGCTCGAGTAAACTCGGTAAGCTCGAATAAGCTCAGTTATTTTGGTAAGCTCGATGGGTTCGGTAACAAACTCGAGTAAACTCGGTTCGAGGAAGCTCGGTAACATACTCGAAAAAGCTCGACTCAAGAAAAATCGATCCAGATTCGAGTAGACTCGCGAACTATTTGAACTCGACTCGATTAAACTCACGAGCTTGAGCTCGAGTTCAGCTCCACTCGTTTGGAGTCCGAACCAAGCCTGAGTAGTTCGCGTGACTCCAGTTTTTTTTTTCAGCCTACTTGCCCGCCAGCGCGTGTCTAACTGCGGAAATATTCCTACTTTCCTTCCGATTCCGCCGTCACCCACTGACCCACCCACCCAGTCTGGACTCTGGACTACTGGCCTCGCCCCTGACCGCGGGGGAGCAGACCGCGCTGTCTCTCCTCCGCGGCTGCCAATTGCCGAGTTCGCAGAGGAACCCGAACCGGTCCCCACCCACCTCACCGCACCGTCCACCAGCCGCAGCCGAAGCCGCTGCCGCTGCGGCATTTCCCCGCTCCCGATAATTGGCTCCCGCGCGGCAAGGCCTCCCCTGTTCCCACCCAATTATTCACGCAACAAACGAAACAAACGCGCTCTTTTGTTACTTACCACCACCCACGCCGCCTACTGCTACAAGCTTAGCCAAGCAGCGAGACGCACAGGCACACTATTAGGCACAGGCCGCGGCAGGGTGAGGACAGCGTGAGGGGGAGATCTCGTTGTCTCGGCGCGGCCGGCGACGACATGAAGCTCGCGGCGGGGTCGCCCGACGCCGCGCCCGAGCCGGCCAAGCCGTCGCTGCCAGCCGCGTGGCTGCTCCTGCACGCGCTCTTCTGCGCGACGTCCATGGCCGTGGGTTTCCGCTTCTCGCGCCTCATCGTGTACCTCCTCTTCCTGCCGGCCCCGCCCATCGACCCCACCGCCCACCTCGTCTCCCTCGTTTCCCCGCCCGTCATGCTCGCCGGCGCCAACGCCACCACTACCATCACCACGACGACCACCACCACCACCACTGTCACCACGACCACCACGGTAGCCGCCGAGATGGGGGCGCACGCGCACCACCACGGCCCGGTGTTCGTCGGCCGTCACCCGATCCGTGTCCGCCCGTGGCCCCACCCGGACCCCGCCGAGCTCCTTAAGGCCCACCGCATCCTCGCCGCAGTTCAGAACGCGCAGTGCAGCAGCCGGCGCCGCGGGGCGGGGCCCGCGAGGCCCGTCATTGCCGTCACCCCGACCACCACCTCCGCGCTCCAGGCACCCTCCCTGACGTCCCTGGCCCATACCCTCCGCCTCGTCGACGGCCCATTCATGTGGATCGTCGTCGAGCCAGGCCACCGCACCGACGCCGTCGCCGCCGTTCTCTCCCGCTCCAGCCTCGACTACCTCCACATCGCTGGCCCCACCTCCTCCACAGCGCGCCTACGGATGCACGCCCTGAGGTACCTATGCTAGCACCACCAGATCTCACACATACACGCTGACAGTTAATTATCACAGCTCATCATCCCAATTTGGATGTCCAAATGCGACGCAGGGAGATACGGAAGCGGCGAATGGACGGCATCGTGGTGTTCGCCGACGAGAATTGTATCCTCCGTACGGAGCTGTTCGACGAGGCGCAGAAGGTGAAATCCGTGGGCGCCGTGCCCGTCGGCGTTCTTGGCGAGGACGAAGGGACCAGCGAGTCATTCCTGCAAGCACCCGCGTGCGACGCGGCGGGGAAGCTGGTGGGCTACCACGTGTCGGACGAGACCGTGCTGCCGGCGAACCGGAGCGACATGCTGCTGCCGAGCAGGCTGGAGTGGGCCGGGTTCGTGGTGAACGCCCGGGTGCTCTGGGAGGGCGCGGCGGAGCGGCCCGAGTGGGTGCGCGATCTCGACACCATCGACGACGGCGCCGCCTTCGCCGCGCACGTCGGCAGCCCTCTCGCTCTGGTGACCGACGCTGGCCGCGTCGAGCCGCTCGTCAACTGCGCCCAGGCGGCGCTCGCGTGGTCTCTCCGGTCGGGCACCCTGCACGAGGTCAAATTCCCGCACGAGTAAGTTGCTTCGTCGGCGCCCCAGCTTGTCGTTGATTCGAATTTCACTTCGCTTAGCAAAAATTACAGCGTGATTGTGGATTATTACACTCGTTAGCTGCATGCTCAGATCTAAGATTTTGTTTCATGGGGCGACAAGATCGTACGTTACGTCGCGCGAATTATGGTTGTCGATGATTTTTGTCATGGTGTTCCTGAATCCTAATAGGCTTGGTGGGTGGGGACTGTTCTCGAAAGCAATTCTTGTAGGGTATCGACACAGTGTGATTTCAGCTATCTATATATTTGTTATCTAAGATTTTTTTGTTAGTATAGAAAAGACACAAAGGGGAGAGAGAATATAGCTTCATAAAGAGACGATGATATAGACAACAAAAAAACACTATTACGTGGGTTATAAGTATACAATAAACACTTTTTCATACTATATTTAAAAGATTGTTGAGATAATCTTAAGATGTCATCTATTGTAGTTTGTAGAAACTGTTTTTAGTCTTGGTTTTAGATGATATGTAAGAGTATATAGACAATAGTAAACGCTCTAAGCACATGACCGGTCTTAACACGGAAATTTTCTAACAACAGCCTGCCACCATGGACTACTCTTATGTATAGATTGTGATCTGCCTATCTCGGTCTCCGCTGCCTGATCGGTTGTTGTGGTTTTCATGAGAGTTTTGAGCCATCATCTCCAAGTCTTTTTCTTGCATTATGGTACTGGTACTACAGTACTGTATTAGTATACTGTTCGTATTCCTCAAATTCTGCCACTACATTAGGATTTCTTTAATATTAGTAGAGCATTGTTATTTCCCCCCATCGTTTCGTGATGCTCGTGGTGTAACTTGTTTAATCAGTAAAGGGGATATAATAGTATCACATTCACCCTCTTTTCTCCAAAAGGCCCTTTAATTTCTTCCACATGCTCACCTAATCTGTCTTACGCATTGTGTCAAAAAAGGCTGAGCCAGGTCATTCTAAATGATCGCTTCAATTAAGATATCCTTTCTATCAGTGATGAAACTTCCTGAAACCTAATTAGTAGAAACACTTTTACTGCCCCCTTTTGTTGATTTTGAATATGAAACGAAATGCATGTCTTTTCGATTTAATCTTTGGTGTTAATTAATTTGTTTTGGTGAGGTGCACAATAATTCGTATTGGAGGGTTATTTGATCGAGTTTGGAGTACTGTGTATGTTAAATCTCCATGCTGTTTGCATAAATTAAAGAGTGATTAATTTCATTTTGGTGCAGATGGAAAATTGATCCTCCTCTGGTAAATACTGCTTCCCGTCAGCAGACTGTCAAACCAGAAACACCGCTCAAGCGAACTACTGTAGAAAATACTGCAGACGGTCACTAGAGAGCATTTTTTTTTGGACAATAGAAATCAGAGCAAGTCAGACCGCTATGGCTCACTTGATTTGTGAAGTCTCCACTGATGCATCTATGCCTCGTCGGTGCCAAGCGCTATCAAGTAACAGAAGGCAGCTCAGCTCAATTTCTTCGGGCTCTACAGACTAGCGCGAACAACGCATGTAATCTTTGGGCCCCTTCTCTTGCTCTCAATCATGACGCATGTTTTGTATCATCGTGTAAAGTAGATTAAAAAAAAGTTTAATTATATGTACCATGACTACCATCTATCACTTTCCATTAGGTAGCCTTTTTAGGTGTATTATTTTCGTGTAAGATATATAGATCAGAGCAGGGGCTTGCAAAAAATGATGTGGTCTGGGAGTTAAGCCATTGGTTGTATACGTGTCTGAAATAATAATGATCATTTTTTTTCACCTTATTTTGTAATTGCCATGCGTGTGATGCGACGCCGACGATGTCTGGTTGTGCAAAAAAAAGTGTGGTTGGTGCCTTGGTGGTGGTCATGGTGTTCCTAACTTTGAAAATAGGTCGTCGGCTGTAGGCTATGGCTGCTTCTGTGAAACTGTTTTTAGCTTTTGACATGTCAAATGTCTTCAAGAACTCTAGAAGTTGATCAATGTCTACTTCAATTCCACACCTGAACTATTCTGCTGTTTAATGTTTCAATGAGAGTGTTAAAGAAGGACATCGTTTTATTCGAGTCTGTTCTAATTAGTAATCCAAAATTTCCTCGTTCTCTGCCCGATTTGGAGCTACCTCCGCTGGCACTAATAGCTTAAATTTGATGACATGGAGGCATGATTACGCTGCAGCATAATTACTGGACATTATAACCCTGAGAATTAGACATGGTCTCGTATGCATAAATTCACATTCCCATTTAATCTAGCATTCGCTTCAATGTGACTAGTAATCTAAGATTCCAATGTTTGATTCATTTAAATAAAACTACAAAATGGTCTTTATAATAGTTCAAACATTTCATATCTTAAACTAACAAGTGCACAAATTATTATTTTAGATTACTTATTATTGTACTAAACAAGATAATCTTACATGGAATTCCACCAACCAAACAGCCCACACGTAAACTTGTGTTCTTCTTTTTCTGGGGGAGAGGGAGAGGGGGGGAGAGAGAGAGAGAGAGAGAGAGAGAGATCCTGGGGAACGGTAAACCGGTATAGTCGCTGGCTAAAGAACAACTAGCTGGGCCAACTTGTATAGGCCTCTGTCATTGGGTTGAAAGCAGAAGAATCCTTTACGGCCCAGCATTTTAGGCTGGCCCTTGGTAGCGGTGGTTGCTAGCAAGAGTGATTTCAGGCGCATGCATCACCACCGTTGTAGAGGTCGGTTCCGGTTGGATGTGCATCAATCACCGTTCTGGGCTCCAACCATGAGAACGGAGCACAAATCAGATGATCTAGCAGACCGCGCTTATCTAGTATTTCTGGGTCAAAAGGTATCTATGGCCAGCCCAGAGGTATGGGCAGCAAGTGCGCTCTAACCTATTTATATATCTTATACATAGCCTATGTAGGATTATAGTTATATGTACAAATTGAAATACATAAGGATATGGACCTATATCGTCAAGCCACTAGTAAAAACAAAGAATTAGACCACCAACGACAATACTAAAAACTTGTTTAAGTCAGTCCAAGTACTCAACTCAACAACTTGCCATTTAGAAACACCTACATTTGGCATTCACGATAAACTAAACGAATGAATGCTTAATCATAAGATCGATGGCTAGCTCGACACAACTCGCTTGTATCTTACTACCTGCTAATTAAGCTAAGGGAGAATTCGACAATTGGTGGTTATTTACATATTTGAATTCCTTGATTAAAGAATACGAAGAAAACATTTAATTTAAGATTGGTAATTTGGATTTACAATGCCTATAGTGACCGTTTGGTGACTAACAGAAAGTTCCTTATCAGTCGAAGGATATGAAAAAAAATTTGGTTAAAGATTGGTGCTTTGGATTTCCAGTGTCGGTTGATGATTGCTTAGTTATATGTCTTGCTAACAAAAAAAATCACATATCGACAACACTTAACAGCATGTCAACGGAAAGTACGTCCGCGAAAATATCACGTACGGTCAGTTAAGGAATCAATCTGCCGGTGTTACCCACCTTCAAATTAACTACTTCTGCTCAGAGATCACGTCTCATCCCTATGCAAGCCTCCCCGTTAATTCGCTCCTATATAAATAGTGGGGCACGCACTCTCACCCCGGCAAACACAAGCGCTTCGCTCGACATCTGCGTAGCACTCGCCAGCCTCGGTCCTCAGCGCAGTCGTCGCAGCCATGAAGCTCTCGGCGATCCTCTCCATCGTCTGCCTCCTCCTTGTCCTCAATGGTGCGTGTATATATAGTTTGGTTTTCGAGTCGTTCTTGGAGTAGTATAACTAACATCGATCGTTGCTTTGCATTTACGTACGTGTGTAGGTGCTCATGTGGAGTCTCGGGGCCTCTTCCGAGGGCACAAGATGTTGTTGGTGTTCGGGGATTCGTTCGTGGACACCGGGAACCTCCCGAAACCTGCACCATATGATGAGGAGACTGAGATGTCGCGTCAATGGTACTACCCCTACGGCATCTTACGCGAAACTTGGGGTCATCGTCCAAACGGCCGCTTCTCCAACGGCATGGTGCAATCCGATCTTGTTGGTACGTGCGTCGTAAGCTCAAACGTCCATGATCGATCGATCATGCCTGCAAATGTTTACTGTTAATCACGATTCTAAGGGCCTGTTTGTTTCAGCTTTGGATTCTCTAAAAGCTGATTCTGGATTAATGGTTGTAGAAGTTGATTCTGGAATCCAAAAGCATATGAAGTGGATTGTAGATTCTAGTGTATATGGGTGGACTGGATTGTGAGAATCAGATTCTAGAATCAAGCTGTTTATTTCTGATTCTGCTTTTAGGGCCAGAATCCAGAATCAGAAGCTAAAACAAACAGGCCCTAATTGTAGCTGGTTGTCGCTTGGTCGTTGCAGCAAAGATGATTGGGCGCTCTCAAGCCCCTCCCCCGTACACAGTCATGGGGAACCGCTGTTTCGACCCGCCCGGCGTGAACTTCGCGGCCGGCGGCGCCGGCGTATACCCTGTGCCGCACAAGGTGCCGACCCTCGGCAAGCAGGTCGACCAATTCGACAGGATGGTCAAAGAAGGATCCGTCCCGAAATGGCGCCTCCGGGACTCCGTCGCGCTCGTCGCCGTCTCCGGCAACGACTACGCGCGCGTCGCCAACATGAGCAGCATGACCGAGGTGAGTAGTCTTGCAGCGGTAGATCGGGCGACACAGTGATCGGCAAACATCTCAACTGATTCTACATATACTATAAATAAGCGAGCACTTTAATTTAATTTGTTTGCAGATCATCGCTTTTATCGGGAACGTCACGACCGAGATCGCCAAGGAAGTGCAGCGGCTGCAAAACATTGGGGTGTCCAAGATTCTGGTGAACAGCCTGCACCCCCTCGGCTGCACGCCGTGGCGATCCAGGCCCAGCAACTACACCGGATGCGACGAACGCGGCAATCTGGGCGCCTCCGTCCACAACAGCAACCTGAAACAAAAGCTGGGCTCAAACGAGACAGACATCTTCCTGGTTGACCTGCACACTGCCTTCTCCAACATCGTCAATCCCACCCCAGGTATACATACATACGTACATGCCGCCTTATATATCAATTACTACTGTATATATTCATCAATATAATGCATTCGTTTGCTTGAACTATACATATATATTGGATTCACATGCAGGTTCAGAGGATGAGATGTCCAAGCAGTTCAAGCACAAGCTGTCGCCGTGCTGCGAGAGCTTTGATCCGAACGGCTACTGCGGTCAGCACACTGATAATTACACGCTCCTGTACAACATTTGTAACGAATCTAAAACGTACTTCTACTGGGACGACGTGCACCCCACGGAGGAAGGCTGGCTGGCCGTCATGAAGCAACTGGAAGACCCCATCAGGAAGTTCCTAGGGCTGATCTAGAGATGCATGCGATCTCTAGCTAGCTAGCATGTATTAATCGGTGCTTATCGTACGTAGTTGCGTGTGTTAGGATCGTATTTCGACTTGAGGTGTTTTTTTAGGTTTAGGTTTTAAGCACTACTCGGTGGTTGGTGCCATATCTATTCGGTTAGCTAGCTTGGAATGGTAAGTAACTAGGGAGAGTTGTGTTCATTTGTTGAATTTAGCCGCAGGCAACTGCTTGATTGGATCTGTTTTAACGAACATCTCGCTCGTTAGTCTTTGTGAGATGTGCACCGGCCGGTTACTATTGCAGTTGTCCCATTTCCTTCTTCTACCTGTTGGAAATATTAAGATTATTGTCCAAGAAACACATGCATTTACCAAACAAAATTTCTACTGCTTTAAGCCCTAAGCTTGTTGGCCCCAGATTAACCTCCCGTGCACTTGGCAAGAATGTGACCCACCTTCCCGGCCTCTCAACCACTCTGGTACAGGCCTTATGGGCTGTAGTGGGCTAGATATACATTATACAATAGTGCACAGAAAATCACCTCCCTTTTTTTTCCCATCATTCTGTCAACGTCAACAAAAAGGCAGCAAAAGTATCACGGGAATCCTAAGATGCCAGGGACTTTGCTAATGCAGGACAGCATGTTAGGTCTGACCAGGAAAAGTGCTAATAATAATAGAAGAAAACAACAGGGAAAGGCCTGTTTAACTAATTGGACATTTTCTGTGGTGGGAAGAGAGATTTTTTTTTTCTCCCGTTCCTGCTTGGCTGATCTCGGCCAGAATAGGCCTCCCAAATAAGATGTTTGTCAAAGTGGGTTTACACTAGTGTTTGCACCAGTTTTGGAAATTTCCAGAAGAATCGGCAGAAAAGCATGAGTTTGGATGAGGTACGAGAGAATCTGTGGGAAATTTGGATAAGCATACGACGTGCAGATAATAATTGGAAACTAGAGACCGGAAGGAAACTGAAGCCGATTCGGACCACGTTGTCGTGTTGGATTAGGACTCGGATCGGCTGGCGGATATATAAGGCGCACCAAGGCTGCTTGAAGGGGGACATCCACAACAATCAACACATCTACCAGTTTTTACTTTCCGTAGTTCTTAGTCTTTTTAGCATTGTAATCTTTCCTCTGTAAGTCGACATCGATCAAATAAAGTTCTTCGCCGATTGTTTGATCGTCATTGGCTTTTTCCAGGTCTGGTTTATTCTGTCTTGTTGCGCATCGCCTTTTCAGAATTAATCTGCCTTTTACCATCGGATTAGTCTTAATCGACTAGTCTAGTTATCTTTCTAATCGGCTTCTTGGCGATTCGATTTTAGCCGATTCGTCCGAGGATCGCTTGATTGAATTTACAACTATTTCCTTATCGATTGTAGGGTTAAATCGATTGCACGCCACGCACACTTGAACCGGTGTTAAATCGGTGTGTTGCAACGAAAACCCTCTTCACGTTTTGGCGTCAACACATTTTTGGCACGCCCGGTGGGACCGATCGAGAAGATGACTGCAGGCAAGTCCACTGCACCAGCTGATGTGAGCACTGAATCCATAATCGTCCCTACTTTGGACGATTTAACTCCAGAGCAACGCAAGGAAATCGAAGATCGAAAAGCTGCCCTGGAAGAATTGATGTTGAGTTGCTATCAAAAAACCCGACGTGGAGTCACGCAGAAGATGGCACTACCAACACTAAACCCGCTTGGCGAAGCTGGTGTCACATCGACTCCGGTAAGCCGATACATGCCAGCTCAAGCTGAGTTATCTGTTATGATTGAGCAATCTGTGCATCACGCATTAATTAACCAATCATCGGCTTTGGTCACAACTTTAAAGCCGATGATCGAGAATAGCGTAAAAACGGTTGCCCAAGAGTTGGCAACCGGGGATTCTTTGGATCCGTTCTGACCCGCCCACGTATCCGTATATTCCGTGGCACCAACCACCAACACGATTAAGGTGTCGGCACTGTACCCTCACTAATGCCGACCCAACCTCATCGTGTTGGCACCGGTGAATCCTCGCCCAAGCCACGATACTCATTACCATGCATATCTGACGCCGCAAAAATAGATCCATCTTTATCGGGGACTCCCTATGTCGATCGGCTTCTCGGTAGATTGAATTAGATAGAAATTATAAACATCCTCAAGGACCAACCCGGACTAGAAATCGGTTCCGTATAAAGTGGTCACGTGCACCGAGCCGTTTATTCCATTGCAGAGGTTACGGTGCCCGAACCGATGGATACGAATCATGGCAACAACGGTATCCATCGGCTAGAACAAAGCCGGCCGCCGAAGTTTACACTCGAGGCGGGATACTACCCAAAATAGTTGGCCAAACCCTAGTGTTCCATCGCTAACAACATCAATTGGGCTGATCGATTTCCATGGTCTTGAGAGATCGGTTTGGCTTCTGACCCAAAGGAAAAACAATCGGCTATAGAAAGCCGTACCAGATTATATCGACCGCATCCGTATCCCCATAACTTTAGGATTCCCGACTTGCGAAGTTTTGGGGATGATTCGATCACTACTTTAGAGCATGTTGGAAGATTTATCGCTCAATGCGTGAAGCGGCTCAATCCGATGGGCTAAAAATTAGGCTTTTCCTTTGTCTTTATCGAGCGCCTTCACTTGGTTTACTAATCTACCTCGAATTCAGTCCATTTTGGAATGATTTAGAAAGTCGATTTCATGAATACTTTTTCTCTGGTAGCTTAGAATTGAGAATTTCAGACCTAAGTCTTTGTCCGGCAAAAATTCGTGAATAAACTTCGATTATATTAGAAGATTTAGAGAGGTCTTGAAATCATTTGCTTGATGTGGTATTACCTGATAACCAACTAGCCGATTTAGCATTCCAAGGGTTGATTCCCCCACTTAAAGAAAAACTTACTGGGCAGGAATTTACTGACTTAAGTCACCTGCTTCATCGTGTATCGGCACAAGAGAGCCGATATTTGAATAAAGAATTCAAAGATAAACTCAGGTTAAACAATGGCAAAGATAAGGCTAAAGTGAACATGGTCGAGTATAGTTCAAGCGAAACTTCTGAAGATGAAGCAGACATAAACATAGCCGAATGGGTAAAAGGTCCTAAAAAACCACTTGTCTGTTCATGGCTTAAGCCGACTAGGAATAAGTCGGAAGTAAAGTACGCTTTTGATGTATCCAAGTGCGACCGCATATTTGACATGTTATTACAAGAAAAAGCGTCGACTACTGAAGGGCACACCCCTTTGTCGGTAAGCGAAATCAAGAAAGCAGCGATCTTGTAAGTGGCATCATTCCTTTTCTCATAACACTAATGATTGCAATATTTTTCGAAAGCAGATACAGTTGGGCAATAGAAGCCGGTCGGCTCAAGTTTGCGAAGAACCGGCAATGGAAGTCGACATCAACCCCTTCCCAATCAACATGGTTCAGTGCTCCGGCAAAGGGAAACAGATTGCCGATGAAAGACCCTCAGCAACGCGGCAAGTTAACATAGAATCAAGCTCGCAAGGGGAAACACTGAAGATAACGATCGGCTCACTTCAAATTGAAGCCGATCAAGATGGGAAGAATTCAAGGACTGTAAAGCCAAAAGGGGAATTGCAAGTTGGACGGTGGTATAAAGCCGAAAGATCTCCGCCCGAAAACCCAGCATTCAAACCGAGCCAACTTTCTCGCGATTGCTTGAGAAATATGAAAGAGTGAGCCACCCAAAAAAAAGCAGCGATCTCGCCAACCAAACAATGCGTTTCGGCCAAATAATCTGCATCGGCCAAACAACGCAGAAAGAGCTCATGAAAGATGTCCCTTTTGGCAGTTTTGCTGGGAAAAGGGCATGGCACTACCATCCTCAAGAACATGCCCCATGGAGCATTACATAAAAATAGGCCGAGGCGATCGGTAAAAAGCGCCTATTTAGGCCAACGCAGGATCAAGACAAGCCAGGACATAAGAGACCGATGAAAGAAAGGTTGGGCGCACTAAGCCAGAACAATGAAAAGACTGCTGAGAACTTGGTTGGTAAAATCCGCAAGCCAGTCGAACCTAAGCCTAGATGGTGCCCAACCGGACTTAGCCGATCGCAACGCAGACGGCTCCAACGCTTAAAGACACAAGAGATAAGAGAGGCCGAAGAAGAAAGACAGAGAGATAAAACATTCAACGAGTTGCGACCGATAAAACTTGCAAAAAAGGAATGGAGGAGAAAAGAACAAACCGATAAAGAGTCGATTCTTGAGATGATTTACTATCACCAATGATTCGAGATGACACTCCTCCCATGGATATCAACATGGTGTTTACTCTACGGTAGAGTTCGTAATTAAAGCAGAATCGGCTAAAGATACATTTGCTCAATTATGTCTAGGAGCACAGGATCTTGTATTTGAGAAGCCACAAGATCCACATCGGCATCTAAAGCCGTTGTACTTAAAGGTTACATCAATGGAAAACCGATATCAAGGATGCTTGTGGGCGGAGCTACTAGTAAATTTAATGCCACTCTCCACATGCAAGAAGTTGGGGAAAACCGATGAAGACCTAATCAAGACAAATATGGTCTTTGAACGATTTCTGAGCGATCCTTGAAGCAAAAAGGGTATTGGTTCTGGAGTTGACCGTCGGTCGAAAAAACTTTGCCGACGCGTTTTTTGTGGTTGAGGCCAAAGGATTCTGGCGTACTTCTTGGGCGAGATTGGATACATGCCAATTGTTGTATCCCTCCACTATGCACCAACTTCTCGTTCAATGGGGCGGTGATGAAATTGAAGTTATTCGGACCGATACATCGGCTCATATTACCATGGCCACTCGATGCAAATTGGCGCATGAAGAAGCGAATGCATATCGGGTAAGACACTAGGCGATTGTGACTTCATATGCATCGAAATCGGGTTTCACGCCGATCGGTGTCAAGCCGGCACATTCGATCGGCGACGAAGTCTTGAGAAGATGGGGTCAAAATGATCCATATTCTACAAGACAAAGTAAGGAGCTATCGACATCTGATAAGTTCGTGCTGAAGCCATTGAAG
The DNA here is from genome assembly GCA_036346375.1 of Guadua angustifolia. Lineage (NCBI taxonomy): Eukaryota > Viridiplantae > Streptophyta > Magnoliopsida > Poales > Poaceae > Guadua > Guadua angustifolia. Next base: position 47,196,428 of record CM070506.1, on the reverse strand, counting down.
ATTTTCAAAAAGAAAAATTAGGGCAAGGTTTCACTTACGATATGCTCGAAGAAGTCGATATAGGAGGAGGAGATAGGAAAAGGCCAACTTTTATAAGTGCAAATTTAGATTGAGAATACAAAAATAGGTTGGTTAAAATACTTAGAAATCTGAGGACTGCTTTTGCTTGGGAGTACTATGAAATGCGGATTAAGCCGACAATTAGTTGAACATCGTTTGCCTATCAAGCTCAGTTATCGGCCATACAAGCAGCCACCTCGTTGTTTTAACCCAGAATTGTATGATATGATAAAAGAAGAAATTGAAAGGTTATTAGAGGCCAATTTCATAAGACCTTGCCGATATCTTTGAATGGGTGTCCAACATTGTTCCTATCATGAAAAAAGCGGTAAACTTGAGTATGTGTCGATTTGAGACTTGAACAAAGCCACGCCAAAGGATGAATATCAATGCCCATAGCCGACATGCTTATCGATCTTTGCCTCGGGTAACAAAATTATCGGTTTTCTTGATGGAAATCTTGGATATAACCAAATACTCATGGCGAAGCCGACATCCCCAAAAGCGGCCTTGGTGCCTGGCGCGATAGGGTTGTATGAATGGCGATGATGACATTCGGCTGAAGAATCGGCGCCACTTATCAGCGCGCCATGAACTTAATCTTTCACGATCTAATCGCCACATTGTTGAAATATACATCGGCGATGTGGTAGTAAAATCTAAAGATGGTCATCGACACTTGGTGATTTAGAAAAGTATTCAAAAACACAAGGGTTCATGGATTAAAGATGAACCCCTTGAAATGTGCATTCGATTGTATCTACCGTCGGTTCCTCGGTTTCATGGTGCATCAAAGGGATTGAGGTCAACGAGAAGAGGTTAAGGCCATAGTAGATACTAAGCGCCAGCGTGCAAGAACGAGTTACAAAAGCGATCGGTCAAATCAATTATTTAAGGCGATTTATTTCAAATCATGCGGTAGAATTCAAGCCTTCACGCCATTACTAAAGTTAAAAGGCAATGAGAATTTCGTGTGGGAGCCGTCGACAAAAAGCTTTTGATGACATCAAAAATACTTGGCATCACCACCGATCTGGCGCACCACGAAGAATTCCTTCAAGTTATATGTGTCATTGAAAAAGAAACTATCGGGGCCATATTAGTACAAGGCGTCGATGGCAAAAGCGCGTGATATTCTATCTCGGTAAGCGACTTTTGGAACCGAAATCGGTATCCTTATATAGAAAAACTATGTTTATCATTATATTTCTTTGCACCAAATTAAGGCATTACATATTGGCATCGACTTGTATAATAATATGCAAAACCGATATCATCAAATATATCTGCTCTGCGCCTAATTTTGAGAGGACGACTTGGGAAATGGGCATATGCCTTAACCGAGTTCGATCGCAATATGCATCGGCTAAAAGTATTAAAGGTCAAGCCGTAGCGATTTCATTCTGAGACACGATACCATGGCGGGGATAGTTGGCGTAGCTCCTTGGCGGCTATATTTTGACGGATCGATGCGCGAAGAAGGGAGCGGAATAAGCGTTGTGTTGATTTCGCCAAAGGGTATAATCTTGAATCAGATATCGGCTCAATGGCCGATGCTCTAATAACCAAGCCGAGTATGAAGCATTACTTAAGGGACTTCAATTGTTGGAAAGTATCGGAGTAAGTAATGTAGAGGCCTATGGTGATTCATTGCTGGTAGTACAACAAATTAAAGGAGAATTTAGATGTAACGATGAGGTGTTGTCAAAATATCTGGAGCATTGCCTTGAAGTTATAGACTCCTTTACATCGTTTCGTATTGGCCATGTGCCTAGAGAAATGAATGACAAAGCCAATACGTTAGCTCAAGCAGCGTCAGGCTATAGGGAATACAGCCGACACGAAACGTTCGACTTGGTTGACAAAGCAGTGCTATGCGTTAACGTCACCGATTGGAGGACAGAAATAAAAACTTACCTATTAGATCCATCCAAGCCTACTGCACGTAAGGTTCGCCAGAAAGCACTAAAGTATGTCGAGCTAGAAAGAGAATTATACTATCGAACCTTAGAAGGATTGCTTCTGCGGTGCTTAGGCGATGAAGAAGCAAAGGTAGCCATGGGTGAGGTTCACGAAGGAATTTGCGGCGCACATCAATCGGCTCATAAAATGAAGTGGATCCTAAGACGAACTGGGTATTTTTGGCCGACGATGTTGGAGGATTGTTTTAAGTATTACAAAGGGTGTCAAACTTGCCAAAAGTTTGGAAATGTGCAATTAGCACCAAAGATCGGCTCTACATCCGATTATCAAGCCATGGCCGTTTAGGGGATGGGGTATAGATATAATCGGTCAAATATTCCCGACATCAAGCAAAGGCCATAAGTTTATCCTCGCGAGACAGACTACTTTTGAAGTGGGTGAGGCCGTTCCGCTCAAAAAGGTCACGATGTAGAAGCTATCGGCTTTGTGAATGAACACATTATCCATCGATTCGGTATCCTCGAGACCATCACAACCGATCAAGGAAGCGTGTTTATGTCTAACGATTTCAAGAATTTCGCGAAGGCCTAGGCATTAAATTGCTCAACTCATCGCCGTATACGCTCGGGCTAACGGACAAGCCGAGTCGCCCAACAAAACTTTGATCAAACTAATTAAAAGAAAAATTGATGAGAAGCCTCGAACTTGGCACTCCACATTATCGGAATCTCGTAGGCGTATCGGCTAGCGTTCCACGGATCAACTAAATTATCGCCAGTCGGTTGGTATATGGCCAAGAAGCCGTGTTGCCCATAGAAATAAACATTGAGTCGATCACGAGTGGCGAGGCGAGAATAATCTATCGGTAAGCGAATACAAGGAATTGATGCTATGCAACTTGGATGACTTAGCGAGAATTAAAGGTGGTTACTTTAAATCGGCTTAAGAAGAATAAAAGAGAGTTGCAAGAGCATATAATAAGAAAGTTGTGCGAAGACCTTCATGGAAACCGATTTGGTTTGGAAAAGCGATATTGCCGATTGGTTCTAAGGATAATCGATTCGGTAAATGGTCGCCTACAGGAAGGACCGTATAAAATAAATCGACTTCTTTGGTGGAAACGCGTATATACTCGAGACACTTGAAGGATTGGTGTTACCAAAAGCGATTAACGGAAAGTATCTAAAGCGGTACTGTCCTAGCGTTTGGATCGGCGCATGATTAGAAGTACAATACAAAGAGGTTAGAAATAAATCGGTTAAAAAGCCGATTAAAACAGGATAGAATAATCGGTTAAACAGCCGATTAAAAGTGTTACAAAACATAACAAACAAAAAGTGATAACAAAAAGGAGTTGTTTGAGACAGGCTACATCAAAGCATCGTCCGATCACGGTTCACAGCCCAGATCCCGGAATTCTAGCACCCAGCCCAGATAACGCCGCGGCAGCTTTGGCTAAGGTCTCTGTAATGCCGTAGACAAGGGCTTCATCGGCTTTGGCATTACCGGGTACTGGAACGACTTTGGCCGACTGATCCTTGACCTTCGCAACAGCTTGACTAAGAACGTTCTTCTGGTCTTTTAAAAGCGAGGTCGTTACATTCCGATTCTTGAGACTATCGGCCAACTGATGATTCACTTTGGCTAATTCTTCCTCAAGTTGCTTTTTAGCCAATTCCAGCTTCTGAGCAGAAGATTTGGCAGCCATAAGTGACGCTGCAGCTTCATCATACTTCTTCTTGTTGGCCTTGGCCAGCGACCATCGATCCGTAGGCGTTGATCGGCTTCTGACTTGTCGTCGGGCAATCCTAGCATTGGTCGCATCAACCTCTGCTTTCCTCTCATCCGGATGACAAGCGTTAATGAGTGCTTCCATGACCTTGGGGGCTCGGCCTCGACAACGACCATCGCGTCCACGAATAAATTTGGGTGTTGGCAGGATCTCGACCTCCGGACCGATTGCAATAAAAGCCGATTAACTTCTCTTGCATATTGGTAGCGGATTTAACTTCGGAGGCCGATGCTTCCAAATGACTCATCAATAATCTGTCGGATGTCGACAGAGTAGTCTCACGCCATCACCTCTGGGTCCACGGTTTCGTCTAGCGTGAAGCGAGAAGGTTGGACAAGTCATCGCACAACCTCGGCCGATGGAAGAGCGGCGGGATCGGCGCAGCGGAGGCGATTGAAGCGGCGATGCGGCAGGAGGCGATGGTGGAGAAGGCGCAGAATGATCGGCGGCAGTTGGGGTGTCCTGAAGATTGGTCAAGATACCAGCCACCTGAGCTGATACCGTCGGCTGAAAGGATTTGAAGCAAGTTATCGGCTCAAAATGCTTACTCGAAGGACGGCCTTTCGTAAGATCCGACAACGATGGACTCTGGACCCCAAGATTGCAGAGGTATAGCGGTTAAACCAACCGATTAGTGCGGTCTTTTGCCCTTCGACCCACCTCTCAAGCCAGGCGGCGGCCTTCCCACTCGTGGCGGTGGTTTGAAACCAGCGAGAAGGTTAGCATATCAATAATAAAAGACCGAAAGCGATAAAAGCTACTTAGAAAAGCCGATACCTCTACGGCTCTGAGATGAATCAGTATAACCCAAGGAACTCATCACTCGAGAATCATTTCTTTGCTTCCCTTCTTCTTTGGAGACTACGGATGGCTCATGATAGTCGTGCAAAAATCTTTCTATAATCGCCGCGGATCACGGTCCAAGTAGAGAGCTTGACAATCGTGACCACCATGTAGTGAAACAAAGCTGGCCGACGAGAATTTAAGAAAAAGTGCGGCATGTTGGAAAGTTGAAGTTGATCGATTTCGGGACAACGTTAGCCGATAGTAAATTCCTCACTTTAGCTCGGGGTTGAAGCCGATCGGAAGAGGTAAAGAAGGAATCACTTGGCAAGCCAAGTTGACGAGCATAGATGGAAGGATGGTAGAATTCATATGAAGGTTGGAAAGTTCATTTACGGAATTCAAACCGACATGAAGAGTGCAAGGAGAGATGAAAAGCCGATAGAGCATCAACGTCAGATCCGGCATCTCAGAACTATCGGCATCTAGGTGTAAGAAAGAAGGCCATTGAAAATTGGCTGTGTCAGTATAGGAAAAGAAATCCTGTTGAGTGAAAATTGCATTGTCTAGACCAAGGAAGAAAGAGAGATATTTTTTCAGACCAGCCGGGGTAATCCTGGTATCACCACTTGAACACATTATAAGCCTCTCACCACAAGATCGGCTCGCTCTGAATTGCGGAGTAGTGTTTTCAGGGTAATCTTCTCGAGGAAAAGCCGAGTCTTCAAGTGGCTCTGAGATAAGTTGTCGGCTGAAAAGATTGTATAACCACAGTTGAATGAACCACAATGGACCTCCAATATTGCCGACAATGAACTCAGCAAATCCAGAAAAAAGTCGACTTCTAATGACAAACATCATTTGGTAAACTGCGCCCAGAAACATCTTCCCGAGAGCGAGACGACGGCCCTCTACAAGCTGCTCTGCTACTAATCTGGTACACTGGTTGGCCCAAGCGGCGCTACCGTAAAAGAAACCGTTCGAGCGGAGGTTGAGGAAGGTCAGGTGCTCCTCGTCCGATACAAGCCCATTTACTTTATTATTGTGCTGTATGTACTTTGACCACCCTTCACCTTTTGTTTGGATCAGCCTGTACCGAGGTCTTCCATTGTAAGCCGATAGCTGGTCTCCATCTGGCCTTAAGCAGCACACCGGACGAAAATGTGTTGACGCCAAAAACGTGAAGAGGGTTTCTGATTGCAACACACCGGACGAACACCGGGTTCAAATGTGCGCGAGCGTGCCAATCGTAATACCGGGACGAACACCGGGACGAAATGTGTTGACGCCAAAAACCGAAATTAGAAATATCCTGGCGATCGTAAAGCTGGAACCGATCTTCAGTTCACAGACGCAAGAAGGTATTATTAGTTCGTGCCGTAGCAAAGTTGATCCCAAGGAGTGCAGAACTAGAGAACTATTCGATCGACGCGCGGGCACGTCGATGGGTTTTATCATCGGATCGATAGCGTGCTGGGCAGTTCAATCGAGATGCCTTTGACCGGTGCGATTACGTACTATGACTGTCAGCATTCAGGAAGTGTGCAGGAAGCTGAACGGGAAAGAGGATGCATGTGGTTCAGAAGTAAAAATACTGAAAGAGAGGAGTGCAAGGGAGGGGAACCGGCGGCTCTGAAACATGGCTTTCATGATAATTTACAACTCTTAGCTCACATCACATGTGCACGTACGATACTTTGCATAATTGAAGTCTGAAATAAATCTCTACTAGGTAGAGTCGTGCGCTACGCCGCGCCATGCGATTTTTTGTTCGGGGGTTCTTTTTGCAAAAAAAAAACTGATAGGATTATCTTGACGTATTTTCGGTTTTCTTAGGGGTTTTTTAAAAATAGATTGGTTAGGAGTCGTCAGTGAATTTGCGAAACTATAGGTCTTTTTTTGCAAAAAAATGATGGAGGGTCCGTTGGCGAATATGTGGAACCATAAGTCTTTTTTTGGTAAAAAAACGATGGAATGACCTATACACAATTTCGAAATTTCTGGGGAGCATTTCCGCAAAAAAAAGTAACGTTGCGTAGATTTTGATATTTTTAAATCGACTGAATTTAAGATTATGAAATTTAGGATTAAAATGTTGATATTTGGGTTTTGAAATTCATATTTTGGGGAAAATATTAATTCCATAACTATGATATTTAAATATTAAAATAGAACATAATTTGGATTTTGAATTTTGAAAGTTTAAAATTTGATTGCAACAAATTAAAGCAAATGATAAAAAAAAACGCGACAACAAAAATTCCTTTTCCATGGTAAATCTAGGATAGACACCATTTTCTACTGGAAACGCATTCCTGGAAATGATGATAATATGATTCCCGAGGTGATCTTGATTCCTGTTTCAGATTATTAATTAATTTACCAAGTAAGATAAATTCATAAAATTACTAAATGATTTCTGATAATTCTGAAGGATTTCTTCAACCAAACACACTTTTAGGAACAGAGGGGAGTGGGCAGTCACTGCTAATACCACGTCTGCATCATGGGCCCAGGGGAGAAGGAGAGATCCCGTGACAGGCATTACTTCTGCATTTTTGTACTAATTGCTGAGACCGAAGTTGTCCAGCAGTATGCACAGCTTGTTTCTCAAGTTGAAAGGGACATTTACGTACGCAAATACTAGTACTTGCTAGAATCGTGCAGAAATCAACCAGTTCGGTGATAAGTCATGCCGCAGCCGCTATCGACTTATCACAAATTGAATCGCGTGAATGTCGCGCTTGTCTAGCGGTGCAAACTAAAATAAGCCTCCTAAGTTTATTGGCCACATATCTATTACAAGTGCACAACCACCCCCTTCTATTGTGCATCCCGATGTTTGATCTGGATCGGGTTTGAGAATATATTTCTAGTGACCATGAGGGTATTTACAATGCTGTTTCTTAGATGGTTTCTTAGCATACCATGTAGGATAAAAAGCTTAGGTGGCAATAAATTAATGCAGAGAGAGAATGTTAAAGTTTCTTAGGGCGGTCGTAACGTATAGTTTACGTCGGGATTGGATACCTGTACTCAGACGACCATCGGTCCAAGCACCAACCGACCATGCCCTTGCCCGGACGACGCATGGGGGACCGACCTTCGTGAACCCGGCCCCGAGGGAGCCGACTCGAGGGTCCTCGACAAGGTGACGTGGCATTAAATGCATGGCGGCTCAAGGATCGCATGCGGGATCCACGCCCACAGTCATGACTTAGTCGCTACCATCGTGCCCACGTCGCGTGGTCCCCGTGGTGGTGGCAACCTTTGCCTTCAGACGTCCTCTGATGAGCGCCCCGTAATAAATGATTTGTCTCCTGTAATTCCCTATAAATACCCCCCCACGATGGATTGAGGGTTGGATCTTCTGTATTACGCACACACTTACACACATCACTCGCTCACGGGAGTCCTTAGGATCGTTCAGGGCCTCTAGAGCAAGCGTCTTGTAACCCACTTTCACATACTAGTGCAATCACTGGACGTAGGGTTATTATCTCTCCCGTGAGAGGCGAACGGATAAACGACCCCTGTGCCTTACGATTGTCCGGTATACCTTCGTTCCATTGCTCGGCATACTCTCAGACGTATAACCCTTGCGGAAAAGGGGCCCTAAGTTGATCCCTTATTCAACAAGTAAGCTCGTGCGGGGACCCTCCCGAATCGTCGACATTGGCGCCGTCCGTGGGGATCGGCCGAAGTCATACGCAAGAAATCCACGAGGATCTTAGAACTCACAAGACAATCGGGACCTCTGCGTCTTGACGGCGTGGAGGACGGCGATGAATACTACGCCGGCGATGGCGTGGCGGTCGGCAAACCGGGAAGGTTACACCGAGACCGGAGTCTTTCCGGTGGGCTGCGGCGAGAGCGCTTCTCCGCTTGCATCGAATACCCTCGCTTCGCGAGGAAGAACATGGCGACCTCCGTGGCGTCGAGCCGCTCCGATCGTCTCGAGCTCAACCGAGGAACACGGCGTCGACACCACCCCGGTGTCGTCCACGATCTTGGCATTCCGGCGTCAACATGGGGGAGGAGGACGATCAAGGCGAGCATCGATCCCAAGATTCTCCCCACCACCAAGACGATCTTTGGCGAGACCGCCGGAGTTGTCCCCGGGAACCCATAATCGCCCACCGCCACCTAAGCGAAGCGGGCGCTGGCCGAGATCGGTCTCGCAAAGATCGGCGAATCTGGCTCCTCGAGCACGAAGCGACCGCTTTCCAAGATCGCCTCCGTCGCTCCCAGAGCGCCGAGCGCCAGCGCCATTGCGATACGATCGTCTGCGGCCTCAAAACTTCTCGGTCGGCGGACTGGCGGCCATGGGGCACTTGTGGCGAGAACTCGAAAATCTCGCCGCCAATATAGGGCTTCAGGCCGTTTGGCGCTCAAGGGCCGGAGTGTTTCCGGGACCACAAACACCCTTCCCTGTTCGCCTCGCCACGATGCCCCAGAAGTCTGCTCGGGCGGGCCGCAGGAAGCAAGAGTGGTTCGTGATGATGCCAGGCGGTTCCGGACAGACTTCGCGGGCTCGGGCGTACCCGGCCGCTCATGAGCCTTCCGAATGCTCTTTTCTCGGCGCCCGGGCGTTTCTCCGCATCAAGCCGTGTCGCGAGGACCGTGGGCCCGGCCGTCGTGATCTCCACTCCGCGGGGGCCGTCGTGGCACCCGTTTTTGGTGCCGGCCTTTCGGCGCCCTTCGCGAGGTGGCGTGGCGAAACAAGTTCAAGCCCGTCCACATAGGCGGTTCAGCGGGACCCGAACCGGATGAGTTCCTTCGATCTACTCCACCGCCATCGTGGCGGTCGGAGAAGATGAGAGAGTCATAACCAATTACCTCCCCACGGTCCACGATGGCTCGGCTAGGGCGTGGCTCTTCAACCGAAAGAGGGCTCGATCCGCTCGTGGGGCGACTTTGCGATGCCCTCCGCGAACTTCCAAAGTCGCTACACTCGTCCGGGCAATGAGCGAGATCCGAGGCGGTGATCGAACGGACAAAGAGACCTGCGCCACTTTGTCCGAGAGGTTCATCAAAGTAAGGAACTCTATCCGAGCATCTCGGATGAGGCGGTCGTCCGCCTTCAAATTCGGGGTCCGCGACATTCGCTTCACACAAGATTTGGAGATCCACCCCGACCTAATGGCTAACGAGCTTTTCCAGTATGACCGGCCGCTGTAACGCCGACGAGGCCGTACAATGGAAGAAGATGATCGACGAAGGCAAGTTGCCGCCTCAGCCGGGCCTGGAGGGCTCTTCGGGCAAGAAGCGCTCGGGCTCGGTTGAGAAAAAGGCCAAGAAGAAGAAGAAGAAGCCGGGTGTGCCGGGCACGGTCGCCGCCATCGATCACCGTCCGCCTTGTGCCCCGCGGGGACGGAAGCCCGACGGCGATCAAACCCGCCGCGATCATGCGCGGCGACCATGACCCGATGATCGTGGCATGGCGATCAGGCCGTGGCGACCAAGGTCGGCGGCCAGAGCGCGAGCAAAGGCGCCCCCGGTGTCGATTACTGCCCGTACCATCGGCGCAGTCACGACCTCAGAATCGCGAACTCAGGCGTGACGCTGGAAAGGTTCTCTGACGGTGAGGGTCCCATGCCCACACTCCCGGACAGTGGATAACAACAAGGGCAAGGGCCCGGCGGAGGACGGCGGCGACAACATGGGATTCCAGAGGCCGAAACCACATCGCCGTTATCTTTGAGGCTCCTCGGCATACAAGTCCCGCGAGGACCTCAAGGAAGCGGCGAGAGGTCCGCCACATCACTCACGGCAAACCACCCGCCCAACGGCTCGGGTGGTCCGAGCCCCTCACCTTCTCCAAGGAGGATCGCCTTTGGAATGACCAGCCCAGGCTCGGCTGGTCGTGAGCCCGACCATCGGCAATGGTAAGGTCGGCCGAGTCCTCGAGAGCGGCGGAAGCTCTCTGGACCTCATATCTGCCGGTCTGGCCCGACGATCACGGGTTCCTCGTTCCAGATCAAGAGCATCGCCGTCCGTTCTCACGGATCATCCCGCACACCGATCAAGCCTGGGCGGATCGCTTGCGCGTGGCGCTCGGGCCGCCAACTTCCGGTGGTGATCAATTTTGAAGTCGTCAACTTCAAGTCGCCCTAACGCCATCCTTGGCGAGCGCGCCATCCAAGTTCATGGCCGCCACGCACCACGCCTACTATGTCAAGGCCCCGGCCAAATGGCGTCATCACCGTCAAGCGACCACAGGCGGCCTTGAATCTGCGATAATGCGCTCGACATGGTCGGCGGTTGCCCGATCTTGGCCACCAGCGCCGCTCATTCTCGGCCGAAAGTTACCCTCCAGCCCGGAGGAGAAACCAAGGCGGTCCCTCTCGACGAGGCCGACCCATCCAAGGTCTTCCATCTGGGGTCTTCCCTATACCCCAAATAGGAACTCGAGCTCATTACTTTCCTTCGGACGAGCGCGGACGTGTTCGCCTGGGAACCGTCTGATATGCCCAGGGTCTCAAGGGAAGTAATTGAGCACAGGCTAGCTATTCGGCCTGACAAAAAACCCGTGCGCTAGAAGCTCAGGCGCTTTTCCCCGAAGAAGCAAGCGATCATCCGGGATGAACTCGACAAACTTTTTCAAGGCCGGCTTCGTCAGGGAAGTCGAGCACTCGGAGTGGCTGGCAAATCCAGTCATTGTAAAGAAGAAGGGGGGCAAGTGGCGCATGTGTGTCGACCACACTCGCCTAAACGCCGCTTTGCCAAGGACAACTTCATTTAGCGCATTGATCAAGCCCCGTCGACGAACGGCGGAATCCTGTAATGAGTTTTTGGATGCCTATTCAGGTTATCACCAGATTAGCTTGTTCCCGGGGCGAGAGAAGACTTCCTTCATCACCCCGTTAAAGACGTTCGCACACGACCATGTCGCCGGCTCTGCGGAACAGCAGGCGACTTCTTCCGGCCGCTTGATGCGAAGACTTTCCAGACTAGATAGGCGAAACACGGAGGTATACGTGGATGATATCGTAGTTAAGAGTAAGCTCCCCTCAGGTCATGTATTGACCTCGGAAACCTTTGTAATCTCCGTAGGCATAGAATAAAGCTTAATCCTGAGAAATGTGTTTTTGGGGTAAAAGCTGGCAAAGTGCTCGGGTATCTCATCAGGCCGCAGGGCATCGATGCCAACCCAGAGAAAATCGAGGTCATCGAATGGATGCGCCCTCCGGGCTCCGTGAAAGAAGTCCAAACCCTGACCGGACGTATGGCGCCTACGAGAGCGCTTCATTTCGGTCGGTAGCGTGGCTTCGCCTTTCTTTAAGGCGCTCCGCAGGCACGAGGGCTTCGTCTGGACAGAAGAAGCTAACCGCTCCTTCGAGGAGCTAAAGCGGTACCTGTCCAGCCCCCCGATCTTGGCCACGCCAAGGTCGGGAGAGCCGCTCCTACTTTACCTCGCGGCGACACCCCATGCCGTAAGCGCGGTGTTGGTGGTAGAGCGGGAAGGGACGCAGCGTCCGGTATACTACATCAGCGAAGTGTTGAACGGACCAAAGGAGCGTTACCCCGAGGTCCGGAAACTTACAGACTTCACGCTCATGGCTTCCAGGAAGTTACGTCACTACTTCCAAGCCCACAAGGTCGTCGTCCCGACCAGCTTTCCGCTTAGGGAGATCCTAAGAAATCCAGACGCCAGCGGCCGGACAGCGAAGTGGGCCATGGAACTCGCGGAGTTCGACATACACTTCTCTGCTCGCACGGCAATTAAGTCCCAGATCTTGGCAGACTTTGTAGTGGAATGGACGAACCCTTGACCCCACCACGAGTCTCAAGAACCTCGGGGCGGCCACTGGACCATGTATTTCGACGGATCCCGAGCTTCTGGCGCTTCGAAGTGGCGTTATCTTGATGTCCCCTCAAGGGACCTACGCAATATGTCATCCATTACACTTCGCGCGACCAACAACGGCGGAGTATGAAGGCTCTTGGTAAGCTCTGGCGTGCAAGACGCTAGAAGTCCAGCGACTGACTGTGAAGGGCGATTCACAGCTGGTCGTCAACCAAGTAAACAAGGAGTATCAGTGCTCCGATCACTCAATGGCGCTTTAATTGGTTGAAGTGAGGAAGATGAAGCGGTACTTTAGAAATTTCGAAGTACTCTACATCTCCAGGAAGGACAATTCCCTGGCCGATCAACTTTCCAAGGTCGGTTACTCGCAGTTGCCCGCCCCATCTGGGCGCTCGTTGGCATCTGCACAAGCCCTCCATTCCTCTCAGAGAGGCACCACCTGATGCCCGCCCGGGCGCTAGCCGAAACATCTGCAAAGCCCTCCAATCCTCTCAAGAGGAGGCACAAGAGGCGTCGTAACGTCTCCTTCCTCGAGCAAAGGCGCAGATTGGATGGCGCCATTCATCCGATATCTTGCCCACGGACATTGCGAGGAAGAAGCCGGCGTTCGGTACCAAGAAGCGGTCATCGTCTACAAGCTAGTAAGCGGCGCCTTATCGTAAAGGGCACTTGGAGTCCTTTCCAAGTGCATATCTCGAAGAGGGCGAATTCCTTCTCGAGATATCCATGAAGGAATGTCACGAGCCCACTCGCCCTTCCGGACGCTTCGTGAGCAAGGCATTCCGAGGATACTATTAATATGGCGCTACAGACGCTTCGCCGGGCGATCGTGGTGACTTGTCGGGCGTGCGATTCCACGCCGTAAGTCCCTTGACCAGCAGTCTGCTACCGCAAACCATCCACTCTCTTGGCCATTCTCGACACGGGTGACATTCTCGGGCCTTTCCCGTGGTCGAAAGGGTTACAAGTTCTTGCTCATCGCCATCGACACTTTCTCTAAGTGGATCGAGGCGAGCGATTTCAACCATCTCGGCTCAAGCGACGGGACGATTTTCAAGAACAACGTGGTGGCGCTTTGGGGTACCCAATCGCCTCATCACGGACAACGGACTCGATTCACTAGCGAGCTGTTCGAGGCTCCTCTGCGAAGACATCGGAACAAAAATCGCTGCCGCCTCATGAGCCCATCCATGAGCAATGGAGCAACCAGAAAGGCGAACGCCAAATACTCAAGGGATCAAGAAAAGGGTCTTCAAAGACCTCTCCCGGAGCAAAGGCGGGTCATGGGTGGGCGAGCTCCTTCCGTCCTTTGGTCCGTCGGCACCACCGAAGCCGAGCCACGGGTAAACGCCTTTCCAGCTCGTTTATGGTGCAGAGGCCGTCCTGCCCGCCGAAATCGTGCTCGGGTCCCCAAGAGTGCACCTAGCCGACGACATCCACCAAGGTCGTGAGCGTCGCCTCGACCTCGATCTCGCCGAAGAGACCCGCCTAAAGGCACAGCTCCGATCAGCCGTCTACCAGCAAACCCTTCGCAAGCACGCGGCCAAGTCAATCCGGCCCCGAGCTCTGCAGGTGGGCGACCTCGTCCTACGTCAAATTCAGGACATGTCGAAGGCCAACAAACTTTCCCCCAAATGGGAGGGACCATTCACGTCAAGCGTTTGATGTGTCACGCCTGGGGTCAGTTCGCTGCAATGGAGGACGGTCGCGTGCTCACTAATTCATGGAACATCGACCAGTTGCGCAAGTTCTACCTCTAAACTCATGTTCCATTGTACATTATGATCGTAAATTCACGACCTTTCTTTTGAGCAATGCAACTTTAATTCGTCCAAAATCTTTTCACTCCGCGAAAATCGGCCTGCGCACGCGTGATTGTACAAGGCACCGCGACAAAAACCCGGCCTCTAAAAATCACCACCAAAGGCTCCAGTCTTGATAAGCCGACCTTGGTCCGCAGTAGCTATCCGCTGCGCGATACACGTCGCAAACAGACACCCTTTCGATCGGTCCGAGATTTAGCCCGGCCAGCGCGTGTTGGTCCCCACACACCATGTCCATCAACCGTGCGTTCTAAGTGTCGAAAAGTTTTAGGGCGCACTATTTTTCTCTCCACCGACCTAACCTCGGCAGCCGCTCGGACAGTGGGTGTTTTGGTTGAGGAGGCGCAGCGCTTTCTCTCACCTCTCCTGCGAACAAACTACTTTTCGCGACCGCAATGACACGAGCTTTATTCGCGGCGAAATGGATGGGAGCAAGTTATCGCGCCAATATGATTTCACCGCTAAGTCACAAATTGCCATAAAACATTGCTCGCTTCAAGCACCGACTACCTTCGCGAAGTCATTCTATTTGACTTACTCAGGGCCTATACGCCCATGCCGATTTAACCTACAATGTGTCTACCTCGCATGACTATCTTTTGCGGGGTAAGTAAGAAAGCCCAAAAGGCGTTATCACAGACGCATGACACTCAAGCAAAGAGGAATTCACATTACACGTCGTCATTCGCCAAAGTTTCCAAGTAAAAAGAAAAATGTGCAACCCTAAGCTCGGCGTTGCTCCCTAAGCCGCGCCATGAGAGTTTTTGCCTATAGTCGGCGATCTTGGCTCGAAGATCGATCACCTTCACGCAAGGCGTCGCGTCTTCATGGGCTTCTTCATGAGTCGCTCGATCTCTTCTTTATCTTGGTCGGCAAGAGGCGGCGGCCGTCATACGCTGCTCGGTCGGACACCTTGGTTTCGAGGGTCCGAGCGCTTGCCTCTCTCGTTCAAAGTCTTGCTCGAGCCCAAGAACCTTCTCCCATTGAAGGCCGATCTTTCTCCAAAGAGCCAACATCCGCTTCCACTTCTCTAGCTCGTCCTTGGCCTGGCGCGACTCCTCAAGCTCAGCCACTTTGGTCTCAAGGGTACGGGCATGCTGCTTTCCCTGCTGAAGCTCTTGCTCGAGCCCGTGAACCTTGCTCTGGCTAAGGGCAAGATCTTTCTCCGCCAGGCTAGCGGTCTGCTTCAACTGCGCCAACTCTTGCTCGAGCGTGAGCACCTTCTTCTCGACAGCCGCAGCATCTTCCTTGGACTGGCGGGAGCCCGATCTTTCCTGCTCAAGCTCTCGCTCGAGCCCGAGGATCCGTTCCTTGGACTCAGCGACGCTCGCTTCTGCCTCTCGGCATCTTTGTGTGAGCAAAGCTTAAAATGCTGAAGTCGCTCGGCTTCTCCTCCGACCTCTCGACCGGCATGAGATTCTTCGAAAGCGGTTCACGGTGTCGGGACGATCAACACCTCTTGAAATCGGCCAAGGTCTTTTGAAGAAGGCTGTGCGTAAGAGCTCTAAGTAAAGGAAAAATATCTGTGCAATCGAGAAATTTTGGTGAAACCACGGTGCAACCCAACTAGGAAAAGTTTCAAAAATTCTGAAAAAAATCATGGATGTACATCTCAGCTTACCCCATCTACATATAAAATTTCATGATCAAATTCGTCCTGTGCTAAGAGTAATAAAAAGACAAACTTGATCATGAGCGAATGATTCTTGTTTATGATCAACTTTGTCTTTTTGTAACTTCTAGCACAGGACGAATTTGATCATGAAATTTTATATGTAGATGGGGTTGAGATGTACATCCATGATTTCAAAATTTTTGAAACTTTTTCTAGTTGATTGCACCGTGATTTCACCAAATCTCCGTTGCAGGATATATTCTAAGTAAAACTTCCCGCAAGATCCGAAGAAGAAAAATCACCGCAGTAGCGGAGAATCCCTAAACGAGCAACGTGGCGCACGTTCTCCCGGTATTGCTCAAAAAGCTGCCATGCTTTGAATATCTTGGGGCCTCGGCGAGTGTGCGGACAAGCCGGAATCCTTGAACAATGGCAGTCACTCGAGGGCGGCAAGCGTCCCGGACATGAGATTCGCCCGGGCGCCTCGCTCCCTTCTGAAACAAATCCCACGCGGAGTTTCCTCGCTGTCCTCCGCGGCATGTTCTTTGCGGCGGCGAGTCATCCGGCATCCATATCGCTTCGGGGGCTTCAAGCCTTCTTGGCGAGCTTTTGCGAATCTGGCTCGACCACCTCTCCCTTGCACGTCCATCGTGCTCGGGAGAACAAAAGGGCTCCGCCTCGCCTTGGTCATCCGCGACGAGGGTGTCCACCGTGCCACGGCCTCCGTCATCACAAGGTCGGCGACGCGGGCAATCTCCTTCTCTACGACACGATCAAGGAGCTCGTAAATCACCCTGCGAGAGTCCGAGCGGGACCTACGAGCTACGTCGCCCACGTCAGTTGGGTGGGGCTAGCTCGGGTTGACATGCACAAAATCGAAAATCAAGACGAGCATGCGTCGAGGCTTACCTTTGGCCAGGTCCTCCTCTCCGCTGGCAGGAGGGTTCGCCGCCGCCGCAACCACCGGCTTGGCCCTCTCCTCGGCGGCCCGGGTGATCTCCGCCAGCCGGGGCTCGATCTCCTCCATGTCAACCCCCACGGCGTCTTTCCGGCTATCCCGGCTCATTCAGTGGGTCGCTCGGCGATGATCCGAACTCCCGAGCTTTGATAGCTCGCGAGTTGATCGCCGTGTCGGTGAGCTCTCTCTCAGCGCCTCCGCTCGCTCTGCACCATTCCTTCGATCGATCTCCCCTCGCCTCGATTTGTTCGATTTGAACTCCCAAGTCGTAATTCTTGACCAAAGCCTCAGCGGCTTACCTTCTCCTTAGGTCGGCATACTCCATATGCCGTTTGGAGTCAGATCTTTACGCAGCCGCATACCTCTTCGGCGCCCGGGTGCTCGCGGGTGGCGGCGCCGACCTCTTGCCCTTCCCCTTTTTGGCCTTGGCCGCGGGGAGGAGCACATCGCCACTGCCCGCCCGGGACTTGAGCTCGTCCACGGCCAACTCAGGCAAGCTTTTCTGTCGAGAAAAGCAGATGCCATCAAAAGAAAGCTCGGATGTCGTTCCCGTGCTCAAACACTTTGTAAGGCTCGGATGTTCTCCCCGAGCATGAATCACCGAAGATGCTTACCACTTTGCCCCGCTCAAGCACATTCATCGGGACCTGGCGTTTTTGCTCAAGCTCCTTGCCCTTCGGGGTCCCGAACATCTCGCCGACCCTCTTCTCCACCCAGTCGTAGCCCGGGGCTATCACCGTGTTGCACGAGAAGTCAGCATGGGTTCAAGCAAAACTTATGAAGCAAAATCATCGCAAATCGCGAAGGCTTACCAGATTCGCCTTCGCGGGTGATGTCCTCCCACCCGCCGGCTTTGAAAAAGGGGTGCTCCCTCTTCCTCAGCGGAGATATCCTGTTCCGAAGGAAGTCGCGGACGACATCTCGCCCGGTAAGCCCCATCTCCGTGAGCCTATGGATCGTCATCAGAACCCGCTCCTCTTCGGGGGTGACTGGCGGGCGCGGTGTCTCGGCGCCCGGCGTCGCCTCTCCAGTATAGCGCAGAGAACTCCCCTCCGACTTCCGCAGGTAGAACCAGTTATTGGCCCAGCCCGCGACGGAGTCCTTGAGGGTGAAGATGGGGAACTCGTGCGGTAGGCGCTTCTCGGAAGAAAATCTGAGCCGCCGGTGGAGGAAGCACTAGGTGCGGAAAAGATTGTAGAAAATGGAAGAAGAGACTTGGAGTGGGAAGGGCGCCCGAAGCCTTCGCAGAGGTGGGCGAAGATGTTCAAGACAAGGATGGAGTTGGGGTTCAGATGGGTGACTCAGACCGGCATTGCTCGAGCACGTCCCCAAGAATTCGCTCTCGAGCAAGGGCCAGTTGACGGTGTAGAGCTCGCACGAGACTATCTCGTCGTTAGCAGCGCGGGGGCTTCCTCACCTTCGGGATCCTCCGGTGTAGGGGTCCAGATACCGTAATCTGCGAGACCTTGAGCCTCTCCGCGTGACCTTGCTCGCACCAAACCGCGCCATGGGAGACTCGGAAGGATGAAGCGCCCAGCGGAGAAGAAGAAGCCGAGAAGTTTGGAGGTCGTGAAGTTAGGAAGTTCGTGGCGGGCGTTTATGCATAGGGGTGGAGATGAAGGAAGGAGAAAGGCTTTTCGAAACGCTCCCAACGGATATCTGTAGGCGGAGGAGACGAATGGGCAGATGAAGGCGGTCGATTGCCAACGCGTGGCGGTCCGGTCCCGGCGAGCTGACAGTGCGGTCCCCAAAAATTGTCGAAGTCACGTCGCGGCGCCGTGAGGAAGGAACCGTGCGGTTTTCCCGCGATCCTTCATGAAGTACTATTTGGCCCAGACTTCGACCAAGTATGCTCGGGCTCACGGGCGACTCGTCCCGAAGCGGCTGCTCGGATGTCGCGAACAGTTTCCCTTTGTTGCGAGATCCCTTTCTTCCCGCGGCGGCTTCGGATCTTCGCTGGCGATCTTCGTGCGTAAGATCTTCGCCCGAGCATAGTTGCTCGGGTGCGCAGTGGCGATTTTTTATTGTGGGACTCCCGCCTCGAGCTAGGAAGCTTCGGCGCCATGAGAGCTCTTCGCCGCCCGACTCAATCCGCTCTAAGAAGTCTAAAGGCTTAAGGCGAAGGCCTCAAGAAGGCCTTTTCCCTTTAGCCTCGGGGGCTAGGCTGTCGAGGATTGGATACTGTGCCCAGACGACCATCGAGCCGGCACCAACCGACCATGCCCTTGCGGACGACGGCATGCGGGACCGACCCGTGAACCCGGCCCGAGGAGCCGGCTCGGGTCTCGACAAGGTGGCGTGGCATTAAATGCATGGCGGCTCAGGATCGCACGCTGGGATCCGCCGCCACGGATCATGCTGACTTAGTCGCGCCCACTGTGCCACGTCGCGTGGTCTTGGGTGGTGGCGCGGCATTACATCACGACGCGTCCTCTGATGGTCGCCCTGTAATAAATGATTTGTCTCTGTAATTCCTATAAATACCCCCACGATGGATTGAGGTTGGACCTTCAGACATGCGCACACTTACACACATCACTCGCTCACGGAGTCCTTAGGATCGTTCGGGGCCTCCCGAGCAAGCGCTTTGTAACCACTTTCACATACTAGTGCAATCTTTGGGCGTAGGGTTATTATCTCCCGTGAGAGGCGAACAGATAAAAACGACCCCTGTGCCTTACGATTGTCCGGTATACCTTCGTTCCATTGCTCGGCATACTCTCAGACGTATAACCCTTGCGGAAAAGGGGCCCCAAGTTGATCCCTCATTCAACAAGTAAGCTCGGAGGGGGACTCTGTCCCGAATCGTCGACAGTTTCTATAACTTCCATGTCATCTAGACACTATATGTAGAAACTATACTCCCAATGGATAGTTTCTTCAAAATAAACTCTCATCCAATCTCCTCATTTCTCTTATTTTCTCACCCATTCCCTTTTTTCCCTTTCTTGGTACTTGTGTAGAAATGGTTTCCTGTATGAGAAATGGTTTCCTTCCCTTTCATCATTAACTCTACCTGCACATCACCATTTTGCTTACATGGCAACCTAATTAATGCTATGGAAACTATCCTAGTCATCTCATTGGGATTGCCCTTAAACTAGAAATGGTTTCTTCATTAAATGCTTTGGCTAAGAAACCATAAAAAACTGCATTGTGGGTATGGTGGTTTCTTATGCATGTCTAGAGTGATGAAAAAGTAATAGTTAAATATTAAATGATGAAACCATGTTAAGAAACAATGCATTGTAGTTTTTGTATAAATTAGTGTTTTTTAGTGACATGGATGTCTTTGAAACAAGTAGAAGAAACTCTCCATTGTAAATGCCCTGATACTCTTGCCTGGAACTTATCTAGCGTATACATATGAAGGGCCAATATTATAATATAATTTCTACTTCTTCCAAGTGCAACGCATCGTAATCCAGCCAAAACCTATCCCCACCACAGGATTTGAGATGGTGAGATAGAAAGAGCCCCAACATACCATTCTCAAACCCTCTTCTACTTCCCAAATCCTACAGCCAAACAATGGATTAAACGTAAGCTATCCACCATATCCTATTTTCATCTCGCATAACCCATTATCCAAACACCATCTGCAATGAGTCGATCGGATGAAGATGCTCTTGCATCCATTCACTGACAGAAAATTTTTTTTTTATGAAAAACAAAAGCAGCTGTATCCCATGGATCACCGGCGAACTAGGATTATAATTTAGAAGATATCGTAGCCTTTCTTTTTCTTCTACCTTCAATCTCTCTCGACTATATCCGTAACGTCTGACGGAGGTATGAGTTGTGAGTGGTAGGGGTTATATCCACGACACTGTCGATCTACCATGGAAGCAGGTAGATCGAACGGACGAGCACGCGGGTTGCACCATGAAGGGAGGTTCGAAGCAAAGAAAGTTGAAATCCTGAGGAGAAGATTAGTTGCTCCACGCGCGGCGCAATTGGATACCCGTAAGCAGGGAGGGCCTCCTAGTCGTAGGCCGTGAGCGTAACGTAATATTGGTGTATTGGACGATCACACGGTGGGGCCGGGCCGGGCAGGCGGGGCCAACGGATTGGGTGGGGTGGCGTGCATCGCCGGATCACTGACGCGCGCTTGTCGCCTTTCCCCCCTCTCGCTTTCTCCGTGCGGCAAATTTTTACGATTTCGCCGTCCCGGAGCCCCACTTCAGCCAACCGATAGCCGCCGCGAGGCCCCATCAAAGATTCCAACGCGCCGCTATGTCGTCCACCCACGCGGCCGCTCCTTTTTTTTTTTGTTTGTAAAGATTCTACGCGACACTTTGCTGCGGCGACGTATTTTGTGGCTCCATTTGTTGCACCAAATTTCGTTGCTAGTGCAGCTACACTGCAAATATTTTGCGAGTCACATAAAATTCTCCGAAAATGGAACCATGTAACGTATTGGGGGTAGGGCGTACGCTTTATGATACGATGGATTTGGGACATAGCAACGCGAAGTACGTAATTTCCCACCCAGAAAACCAAAGGCCATCAAAATTCTATTCAGAAATGCTTAACTATGCCATGTTCCCGAGGCACAGGCACATGCGCCGTACTCCTGCGATGGTTTACATGCGATGCATGATTGCGTGGGCAGAGGAGAATTCCTCCCATTCCTCTTCATGTCTCCTTCCACGTTCCAACTACCGCAGGATTCCGAGGGTTCTCGGGAGATTCTACGGGGAGGCCCCAAAACCCACCTAGAATGGCAAGCCGGGCATTGGTTGGTTCTCCTCCGTCCACTTAGCCGCCTTCGCTTCCATTCCCTCCTGCTCATCGCCAATTGCAACCAGCCATAGGACCATCCGACCATGCCGACGGTGTCGGCGCCTGCGCTTAGTTTGACGTTTACAAGAAACAACTCCTAGATGGTTAATTTGCTACAGCTCGAAGATGGAAGTGTTGTTTGCTACGTACTATTTTGTGGCACTGGTGAAAAACAGTGCGGTTCATAAAAATGTTCTTGCTCTATCACGTCTTTTCACACCCAAGTCTATCCACAGTCTACACACACCATCCAGTCCAACTCGTAAATAAATGTTACACTTGTTGCTTAGTAAAATCGTCTGATGAAACATCTACCTCACGCTGCAACGCCACCTAGTACTAATCTCATCCAGTAATTAGTGTATGGTTTGCTAGGACAAAAATAATATTATTTAATGAGTATACTCTCAGCTCTACCATAGCGGTGACTCGAACGAGCTCCATCTCGGTTAACATCACGCCTCAATTGTCGTCATTGATTTACACCATGTCTTTAGTTTTGCTATAGCTGTTTGTATCGCACCTCTACCACAAAACGTCTTTGGGTGCGAACAAAGGTTGTGAGTTAAGCATTGCACTTTTTACGGTTACTAATTTGCTTGTTATATGACAACTTTTTATTTTTATTTTTTTATTTTTAGAGAATTTGTAGGGTGAAAAGGGTACTTCGGTAGAGGTGATTGAAGTTTAGGAACGTCGCTAGGTTCTTTTAAAGTAGTTGTAATTATATTCATCTACAGTGAGCAATAAACTAGGGCAACTCGAACTAGAACCACCTAACCAGCTACCGCCTACCAGCAGGTAAATTTAAAATCGTCACGGTCAAAATCTTCCAGCTCCACGTAACCGCCTCGTCGACCCCCTCCATGTTTCCATTCACACGACACCCCCTTCTCCGAATAAACTTACCCAGGAAAATATACGGTGAAAGTAGATATATAATAAAATTATGAAAGTAATTAAACAGGAGTATTGGATTAAACTTGAATGGTTCAGATCTAGATGGAATCCCACCTCCTTACTTAAACACGTTTTACATATAACTCTTTAGAAAAATTACAAAATTCCACACTTTAAGTGGAGGAGGTGGAATTCCACCTAGATCCGAACCATTCAAGTTTGATCTAATACCTCTGTTTGATTACTTTCATGATTTCACTATATGTCTATTTTCACCATATACTTCCCCAACTTGCCCACTAATTTTGACTAGGTATGTGCCTGTACGTTACAACGAAAACTCAATTTGTACTAAAAATTTATTTATAAAAGTACTAATCTTGTCTAAATAATACTGCTCAATCTAAATGGTTGAAACTCAATTTGTACTAAAAATTTATTTATAAAAGTACTAATCTTGTCTAAATAATACTGCTCAATCTAAATAATACTGCTCTTAATTACCCACCTTTACAACTGTTAGTGGTATTTGCAAATAAACTTTTTATCGTAAATTAAGTTTTCGTTGTAATGCACGAACACATAACTAGTTCTAATGAAAGAAATCTTCATTGTTGTACTCCCAAAAAATCATTTTCCCAGGACTAGCCTTCGTTCAATTTTTTTTTTAAAAAATATGACCTCCTAGTCCGCAAATCCCGCGCACAGAAAGGGCGGAAAATAAACATACAGGCGATAAATACCGCGCCTCTACTCAGTGGAAAAAAACGCCGTGCTATGCTACCATACAGTGACTGTAGCAATGTGACGCTACAGTACCACTGTATAGCTTTTTTATGAAAGGTGCTTTCATACTTTTTGTTTTTAAAATTACATAAATATTAAAGTATAAATAAATAGATAATGATTACTTACTCCTTCACTTGCTTCAACATTTATGTAACTTGTATCGAGAGGAAAATCATGGAAGCATTGTTCTTTTTTTTATTTCTCAAATCGCTGAATGGAGGCGCTGCAATGCCATATAGCTCTGCAACTCATAATACCACCCTCTCGGTGCACAGCATTTATGGTACTGGATACCAAATCTATATATCTAAGAATAATCGGTGATATTCAAAGCACCTCTTTCATTTTAAGAGTAAGAAAATCCCATAATAATCCTAAATTCTAGAAATTCTTACATTAATAGGAAGAAAAAGAGAATAATTTCCGCAACTTATTTTGGTAAGAGCAGATTATAACGATACAGATTAATCATATATAACAAATATAATTGTATTTCAATCATTAAAAGGATCTCCACCACTTATTTTGATAGGGTCAGATTATAACGGATTAATTATATACAAATAGGGCTATATATCAAATACAATTATATTTCAATAATTAGAAGTAGAGTTGTATATAAAAACAATTACTCCATATCATAATATCTAGAAGAGTTGTACTATATCAAAAGCAATTATATCCTAATATCTAGAGTCTAGTTTTGGATTAAAAAATAATAATAATAACAGTCAAAAGTTCTTCTCTTTCTTCTATAAAGCGACCCCGACACCACCCCCAATGGAAGTCTGTGTATTCTAACCAGATCAATTAGCATCCAGCCCCTCGTCTTCTCGCCGTCTCCACTCTCCTCTCCTCTTCTTGGTAGTCCTCTCGTATTTCCAGAGATGAGTAGGGGCTCCATCTCCATGGCTCTCGCGGCGGCGGCGCTGCTGCTGCTGCTCTCACTGGCGGCGGCCGCGGACATGTCGATCGTTTCGTACGGGGAGAGGAGCGAGGAGGAGACGCGGCGGATGTATGTGGAGTGGATGGCGCAGAACGGTAGGACCTACAACGCCATCGGTGAGGAGGAGCGCCGGTACCAGTTGTTCAAGGACAATCTCCGCTACATCGACCAGCACAACGCCGCCGCCGACGCGGGGGTCCACTCCTTCCGCCTCGGCCTCAACCGCTTCGCCGACCTCACCAACGAGGAGTACCGCGCCACGTATCTCGGCGTCAGGACCAAACCTCAGAGGGAGAGGAAGGTCAACGCCAGGTACCAAGCCGCGGACAACGAGGAGCTGCCGGACTCCGTCGACTGGAGGAAGAAGGGGGCGGTCGCCGAGGTCAAGGACCAGGGCAGCTGCGGTAAGCACCCATTCCAATTATTCGTTGCTGCTGCTTCTCATTTTACCTCTTATTGAAGGTAAAAAGAGGTGCCTTTGTTACATGTTGTTGTTGGATATCTACTCTGTAAGTGAAGACCTTCGCGACTAGTTCTATTTCAGTTTGTGCCAAGATTCTCGAATAGCGATAATCTGTGAACTTGCGATAGTTTCAACCTTTCAGGATCCACATGGACAGAAACTAGGGGATTTCTATCTTCTACCACCAGGTCGAACGGCACAGTCATGCTGCCTCCAGCGCTTATTTCAATCAGAAACCAGTTTTTTCTTGCCTTCACCTATGCAACTAAACATGTGCCAAAATGAGTAGATAGTGAAGAAGGTTACATTTATAGATCTGGTTTCTAAATTCGAAGTGTAGAGAGACTCGCGCAGTCATTCTTTATAATCTTTTTTTGGGGGGAGGAAAGTTACTAAAATATGCGAATATTGCTAGTAACCTTCCAATATGATTAGTCTAAGTAATTTCATTCGTATTTCTGCTGTGCGGTGTATTGCTTAGCAACCGGGACACCTTTATTTCTTATCTGATTTTATCAGAACTTGGTCTTGTGTCACATCGCTGAATTTTAGCATTGAATTGTGTACCAATATGGAAGGAGGTATTCATGAAGCAGCCTGATGATATCTTTTAGGAAAGCAGGATATTTTGGAAGTAGGTTCATCGAACATGGACATTTTTGTTAAAGGCTATCAAACATGAATTTAACTTCCTTGCTGCGTTTGACCTGCAATGAACTTGATTGAAAGAGCAATGGAGAAAAATCTTATATTACTCTACCGATGGTCGTTGTCTAGTTGATAACCTTGAAGGACCAATTTGTCCTTTTTTTATGGACGGGGCTCACCATCTGCTGTCATTTCGTATGATTCCAAATTGGCCCTTCTTGTGAACGTTTCGCATTCCTAATGGTAGCTGGTCTCCCCCCCCCCCCCCCCTCCCTCCCTCCCTCATTACTTACCTAGATTTTTAGTAGTATTGAACATTGATACTGATTAACTTCTGTGTCATCCTGTCACCATGCGAATAGCTTGATGCACTATCTCCCTTCAACCCTTTGAGCGAAATGTGGCAAAAGGAAGGAAAATCCATGGACCGACCCCATTGTCTCCTAGTATCAATATTCAATGAGCTCGAACTAAAATGGGTGACACAAGGAAATGTAATTCTGATCTTTGTTTCTCTTTTGCAGGGAGCTGCTGGGCTTTCTCGACAGTAGCAGCTGTCGAGGGCATCAACCAGATTGTTACAGGAGACATGATCTCGTTGTCTGAGCAAGAGCTGGTCGACTGTGACACTTCATACAACCAGGGCTGCAACGGAGGTCTGATGGACTATGCGTTCGAGTTCATCATTAACAATGGTGGAATTGACACCGAGGAGGACTACCCGTACAAGGGGACGGACAACCGGTGTGATGTCAACAGGGTACCTTCTCGCCTTCTTAGTTCCCTTCTAACTTTTATGAACTGGCCTCATTTTGATATGCTGTTACATGTGTGTTGGGTATTTGCAGAAAAACGCAAAGGTGGTTACAATTGACAGCTATGAGGATGTACCCGTGAACAGCGAGAAGAGTCTGCAGAAGGCAGTTGCAAACCAGCCGGTCAGTGTTGCGATTGAGGCTGCTGGCAGAGCATTCCAGCTCTACAGCTCGGTGAGCTTCTTTAGCATTACTTTTCTGGAGTTGTTTTGGTTATCAATGAGTAGGCGGCAAAAAGTTATTGGACTATTGGTATCTCTTTATTTACAAAATATATATTGGTATCTTTCTGATTGAGAGAGATTGGGATCATCTGCGCTGTATAGTATGAATATGTTAGGTCGGCTCACCTAATTGCTTTAATTGTCACCTTCACTAAAAGAAATTATTCTATTGTCACCAACCCAGTTGCAACTACTACAGCGAAATTATGATCACTTTCTCCATTTGTTCTGACTTTTGACATGCGTTGATATTATCCAACACAGTAGTTCCTCAGTGCCCACCGTTCTGCATAAATCATTTTCCTTTGTTGCTTTCCTGTCGCTCCTTTGTGAAGCATCGTTAGTGGCACGGGCAACTTTGATGTGTTTTCATCAGTATTATAGTGAAGTGTTTTGAGCTATCATCCACTTCTGGAAATAAGCAAAGCAGGACAAATGTTTCTGAAGATGTTTGAACCCTTTTCAAAAAGTGAAAAAATGCACTTTAATCCTCAATTACCTATCTCAATTCTCACGTCTTGTTAATGACAGCTTCATTTCAGTGAATCACCCGCCTTGTACTGATTTTCTCTTCCTGTATTCTTAGGGTATCTTCACGGGAACCTGTGGAACAGCTCTTGACCACGGTGTCACCGCTGTTGGCTACGGCGCAGAGAACGGCAAGGACTACTGGATCGTGAAGAACTCTTGGGGCGGCAGCTGGGGTGAGTCGGGCTACGTCCGAATGGAGCGCAACATCAAGGCATCCAGCGGTAAATGTGGCATTGCTGTTGAGCCATCCTACCCCATCAAGAAGGGCGCCAACCCCCCCAATCCTGGCCCAACGCCGCCATCCCCCAGCCCACCACCCACCGTCTGCGACAACTACTACTCTTGCCCGGAGAGCACAACCTGCTGCTGCATCTACGAGTACGGCAAGTACTGCTACGCCTGGGGTTGCTGCCCACTCGAGGGTGCTACCTGCTGTGATGATCACTACAGCTGCTGCCCTCATGACTACCCCGTCTGCAATGTCCGGCAGGGAACCTGCCTCACGGTAATTGCTTAAACCATTTCGCTATGGTTTTCCTCAACGTGGCTATGAAATCACATAAATCCGTAGTGCAGGTGCAGGTTAAATTTAACTTGTCTGATTCTAACTAGCTCTGTTGCTTGATGAACAGGGCAAGGACAGCCCGCTGTCAGTGAAGGCTCTGAAGCGTACTCTGGCTAAGCCACACTGGGCTTTCTCTGGTTATGTAGGTGACGGCGAGAAGAGCAGCGCGTGAACAA
Source organism: Guadua angustifolia (assembly GCA_036346375.1). Lineage (NCBI taxonomy): Eukaryota > Viridiplantae > Streptophyta > Magnoliopsida > Poales > Poaceae > Guadua > Guadua angustifolia. The sequence goes on along the minus strand of CM070506.1, from coordinate 47,168,822 downwards.
TTGCAGCATCATATTAGACCGTCGACAACCAGCGTGATCGCCTCGTGCCGATGATCACCTAGTGATTGAGGAAGGCGCTACGCGGCGACCGCTGCTTAAGTATCCCCCCTATGGCTCTATAATAGGTGTACGTGTACATAAAACCTAAAAATGGGTTCGGTTGTTCACAGAACTGCCAAATTTGCTCTTGCATATTTGTAAAATCAAGCTAGGTTTCCTAAGATCCTTGCTGTGCAGTTTGACGAGACTGCAATCGATATTACGGAAACTGATATTGGAACAAGATAAGCTGATTGCAATATTTATGCGTAATTCATGTATTTAATGTTTGTGCTATTCTGCGCTGGTGATTTACTACTCCCTACTTTTTTTGTCCTTTGTGCTAGTCATCATCCTACGCTCCCAGGCCATTAGGAGTGGACGAGTGGTGGTCCTATGCTTTCACTTTGAGCTCTTCGCTCCGGAAATGCTTCTGTGAAACTAATGCGCTCTTTATTTTGTTCTCAGCGATATCCTACTTATTGTGTGTAATCACTTTTGGTGCTCAGCGGCTCAACTCCATTTTCTTTTTCTTTTTCCTTTTTAAAGAATGGCAGGAGAACTGCCATTGGTTCATTTCATTAAAGAATGGCAGGAGAGGGTCCCCTGACATAGTCCTCGACGATGTTGAAAGGTATTTCCGAGAATCCCGTTTAGCATCAGTGCATCGCCCTTGAGGGCGGGGTTGCCAATGAGATGGCGATCCATTCCCGCCAACGTTGGCCGAACCCTCTAGCCTAGTGGTGAAAATGAGACGGATATTTTTTGAATCGGATCCGAAAAATAGATTGGATATCGAGTAGAATTCGGATCTGGATCCAAATAATTGAAAACGGATATTAGATCGGATTCGGAAGGTACACTATTCGAAAAATATAGGTCGAAAACCGGATATCGGATATTACGTAATTTAGAAATCCGGATTTAGCAATCGGGACGATCCAAAAGCACTCTCTAAAAGCCAGTTTTTGGAACTCAACGCTACGCTAATTATGTGTTGCTATCGTTTTTGTGTACGTGCTGGTAACATCATGGTTTATGTTTTGCGTGGTAGCCTATTTGAGAGACCCTGATTACTGCTGCAGAGATTTGAAAAGACCTTAGGTCTGTTTAAGTGAGATATAGCTTTTCTAAAAAACTAATTTTTTAGTTGAAAAATAGTTATAGTTTTTTAGAAGATACCGTTTGATAAATAGCTTCTAACTTTTGTCTTTTACTAATTATATATGTCTTCTAATTTATATCAAAAATGGTTAAGAGCTAAGCTGTTTATAAAAATTTAATGTCTTTTTCAAAAGTTGAAGCAAGCTTAGAACACCTTAAAAAAGGCCCTTAGTAGATATCCTACTTTCTTTTCCCCCTCTTAGATGTAAACAAGAGCGAAGCGATGCTGGTCGCCTAGCGGGTAACAAATGATACGCAAATTGAAAAGTTTATGAAACTGAAAGTAAAAAAAAGGGGGTCTTCTCAAATGGAAGTATGGAACGTCATGTTGCATCGCGATGCTACTTTCGTAGCGGAGAGCAGCCGGTCCGGGGTATGCGCTGGCGCCCTTGAAACCAAGGTTTTTTTTGTTTCGATTTGATATAAATATCGGCTCCCACCGAAACAGCCGAAATTTCGGAAATTCAACAAAATTTCAGCCAAATTCAAACAAAAACAAACAAAAAACAATAAATCTGAAATTTCGCCCCTCCGCTCTGGGCCGAAATGGGCGAAATTTCTAAAATTTCGTCGAAATTTGAGCGAAATAAAAATCTCTGCTTGAAACTCCAGGACCTGTTGGACAGGCTGTCCTCGCGCTCTGCTTCACCTCACTGTATGTAGCTCGAAACGTATTTCGTGCATCGAAAGTGTCATTTGTTTGTTCTTGGTCGCGTCTCGTCGTAGCCGCTTAATAAATCGGTGACGATCTTTCCTTCCCATTAAAAAGTCTGAAGGGGAAATTTGAGGTCTGGAGTAGGTAAGAGACAAAACAGGTAGGGTTGCAATTTGCACGGCGACCACTTCGTCAAATTTTCAGCGTTCCAGGCTGCGCAAGGCACGTACAGTGACTCTACAATGTAGTTCATCCATGTACCGCTGATTTTGTCGTGATCGTCACAGTTTACAGTCCTAAGCGCATCGCGGGTACAATTTGCAAGTCGTCCTGCACGTGCAAAGCCGCATACGTAGGTCGTCTCGGCCCAATAGCAGAACCCAACCAAATAAAGGCCCTTTCCCAGAAAAAACTTCACTTCCGGGAATTCAGCCGGCATCGGAGCCTGGCCCGGTAGGCTGTTCAAAGTAAGCATGTTGTAATTACATTAAAAATATTTAGATAGATTATTTTATTTATATTTTAGATTAAAAATATAAATTTAATTCACTTTATTTTAGTCTACAAGCTTCTGATCTAAGGCGAAGCTAAGATCTGAAGCTCTGTCAAACAAATATCTACTATTTAACATACGATTTTACTGATTACTTTGTATTTTTATGTATCATTATACGCTTAGTCTGTTACTTGTATAAAAACAGTTACAAATAACTATATAGATAATTTATGTTATGAATTATTTTTAATATTTTTATAGATGATATGAAAATTCATTTTTAATAGGGTTAATTGGATATATGCCCACTGCAGAAGCAGGTTATTCGAGATTTGCCATCGTTCCTTTGCTTTTTTCGATATATGCCATTACGACATCGTGCTTATTCAAAATATGCCACCGTCATGCGACGTGTCCCGTCGGTCAAACCGAAGCATAATTGGACGATTTTGCCCTCCGCATCAAAGTCTTGTCAAAATTTTGTAGAAATCTCCAAAGAAGATCTGAAGGTAAGATTTTTACCTTGGTGACCTGAGATCCTCATCTACCTCTGGTAAAAATAAAAAAAATTAAAACTTACATTTAAAACTTTTGGAAATTCAAAATAGAAAACAAATAAAGTTCAAAATAGGAAAATAGCAATGTTAGAATTTTTAAAATTTAAATATAAAAGATAAAATTTTCAAAACTTTATGTAAGATTAATAATACTATTTCATATCTTGATAAAAATTTTCATAAAATATTAATACCATTTTAGCTTTAAATTAAATATAGAAATTCAGAAGTCCTGAGGGTAAAATCGTCGAAGTGGTGAGTCCGCGCTTTCGGTTTGACCGAACGGGACACGTGTCATGGCGGTGCCATATTCGAATAAGCACGGTTTCAGTAATGGCATATATCGAAAAAGCAAAGAAATGATGGCAAATCTCGAATAACCGGTTCCTGCAGTGGCATATATCTAATTAATCCTTTTTAATATTGTTTATAGATCCGCCGACGGAAGTTGGGATCACGCGCGCGCCTCTGATTTGCCCGTTTGGCGCCCTCGTGCATCGTGCATTCGTGCTGCATACATTTTTCCCTGTATACGACTTTGGGTTGATTGCACGTGCACATCCTGTCTCCCCTCCCGTAGGTGTTTATATTTGTCTCCAACTCTTCCTCGACGCGTACAAACCGCTCCCGTTTACTGGTCAACTCGCTAGCTAGTTTCTCGATATCACGTTAGCGTGTGACGTGAACTGCTCTGTCTAAACTCAGTGCGTCTAATATTTCGAAGGGGAATTTGTATAGGCCAACCATTTTATTTGGTCACGACTTAAACATGCTCGCTAATAACAAATGAACTCGCTCCTTTTTCGGAGACGGCGCGAGATTCTGACTGGGGTTAGAGCATCTCCAACCGTGCCTAAAATCCATTCCTAAAATCTGATTTCAGGTTTGATTGTAAAAAAAAGTACTCCAACAGTTCCTCTTTCTAGTTCCTTAAATTTTGACACGCCCAAAAACAAAGACTCGACTCCTCATTTTATGCGCTCTGTCGCGCTCCCAATCAACATTATTTCGCGCCGGGATGGCCCACCGGACCAATTCAAAGGTGTTTTGGGAGAAAATATAGGAACTGTTGGAGAACAAGATATTTTGTAGACCCAAATTTTTTTGAGAAGATCCCAATCTAAGAATATTGGGAGTCTAAATATTAGGAACTGTTGGAGATGCTCTTAGAGCACATGATACAAGGTTAGTACTACTAGGACAGTAGAGGAAGAAATACTGTACATGAACTGCCTGCTGTGTAACCAAGCATGAGAAGAAATGGAATCAGTGAGCCGTCAACTGAGCGTACGCACGATCAAACAATTTGGACTTGACCGTCGCACCAAATTCGGTCGGTCCAGGCCTAACTATTGGGGTAAATATCTACAAAAGGTACTCTATTTTATCAAGCTTGTACGCATGGAATCCGATTAAAATACAGCTCAAAGACTAGCAGAGCAATCAGATGCTGATATTCTCCAGAACTCGATGATAAATACTTGTTGCTTAACTTATCCCTGTCCAAATTAAAGGATGATGACTAGTTCACCGAGGAGGGATCCAAGTGTACTCCTTCGGTCCTTCCCGGCCTAATTATATCGAACTATTCCTTCAGTTATAAATATATATGATTTTAGACATCGATATGGTCTCCAAAATACAATTTTGATTACTAATTTATATCGTAATATATTTATAAAATCTAATAAAATTATAATATTATGATTATACTATTTCAGAAAATCTATACATATGATTTATATGTATCCAATCATATCGATAATTAAAGTTCTAAAAGTTTAAATGCATGCAGACATGTCGTTTTGGACACCAACAACGTCCATAAAACACCACTTTGACCACAAATTGCTATTGAAACATATTTATAAAACGTAATTAAATTACAATATTATAAAAATGCTTTCGAGACAAATCTATGCAAACGATTTTCTTGTATCCGATATAAATATTCTGAAAGATATCGATTGCTAAAGTACTAAAAGTTTGACTGCGTGTATTCAAAAATAAAATGTATTTGTGTCTGGAGGAAGTATTTGAGAAGGCTTGTTACAAAGTTCCAAACATCTTAATTAGTTATAGTCTAATGCAGCACATTTTGATCCATTTAAGAACAAAATTTTCTATGATGGTATCATGGTAGTCAACAAGATAAGACATGGTGCTTGCTGGCCAAAATAAAGCCGGGGACTGACAGTTTGACACAAGCTGTCTGCACTGTTGCCGTGGGGAATTTTTTGATAGCAACACTACGTCCTTATGGAACGTGATCTCTAACGGCATCTTTTGAAGGGTTCGAAATGTGACCGGGGCTTGATTATGATTTTTCGTAAATCCTGATATTTTCTTATGATGCAGATGTTTAAAGGTTTCTTTATTATTGTGACAAGTTTTAATTTTTATTGCAATAGATACTTGTATTTGTCATTCCAGTAGTTCAAATTTTTTGCACAACCTTGTTTATTGATTTTGTGTTTGTTGCATACTGATCGAAGATTTTGTTGCACATATATAAAATAATTGTTGTGCTTCTTTTTATTGCACCGAATTGAATTAGTTACCTCACAAATATCTTTAAATGTTGTCACTATTTATTCAAATGTTGCGACAATGGAACACCATGAATTTGTTTCATTCAGATAAATGAATTATTTAAGAAATTCTATACTTGTGGTTTTCATCCTGCTTTTAATGAGAATTTTTATAGTTTTTCCAATTTTTTGAGGATATTGCACTTCTTTTTCCACATTTTGTTGTATATATTGATTATAATTGTTGCATGCGTTATTTAGCGATGTTACACACCCTTCGATTCCTAGTGGTTAAAAAATCTCTCACCCAGGGCTCACATTTTCGTTTTGGAGCTGGTTTACGTAACCCTTGTGGTTCCGAAAAGAGCGAAAAATCGAACAGTCTAGAAATTCAAACCATTTTAAAATCTGGTCAAACGTGCGAGCGAAAACTGAGCGCTAGAAACCGAACCAGGTTGAAAAAATGGGAAAAATTGCAAAATAAATGTTGTAAAATTTGTAAAAATCAAGTGAAGAATAAAAAAAGTAAAAATGTAATAAATATATAAAAAGGTATGTAAAAACAAAAAAATCGGTATAATCTATCCTAAATATTGAAAATTTTTGACATGGCCTTTGCTGTATTTTAGATAATTGAAAGTTGTAAATTAGGCATTCAGTAATAATATGTCAACAAATATTCTTTCATTACAATACTACTCACATATCGATCACGCAAATGCAAAAATAGGTATTTACATAACCACATAGCAATATCATTCGCACTTTTACTACCATTCACATGTCAACATCATTTACATTGGATGTTGTGGAGTAGGCATAGGTATAGCTTCATTATTCTTCTATTGTCGCAGAAATACCATGTTCAATCTACGTAACGGAATGTCGGTAAAATTTTCACTTGCAATGAAATCAAACATACAAGTGAAACAAAATTTTGGCATGACCTTTGCTACATTTTAGACAATCTGAAATTGTAAAATAGGCATTTATGCTTTACCAATAATATGTGAACAAATAACATTTCATTTTAATACCATTCACATATCAATCCAATAAGTACAAAAAATAGGCATTGAAATATCAATACTATTTATATTAGATACATTTCATTTGAAGTTGTAACATAAACATATTTTCATTGTCCTTCCCGCACAAATGCCATATTGGATCTGCATGGACGTTATGTTAAATATAATATCAAATTGCAATGAAATAAAATATTACCTTCGAAGCTATGGATAGTATTATTGCATGTACACTTGTTTGGCTATGTTGTATTCCTCAGTGGACATCAAGGCCAATCCTTATGTCGATAGTAACTCCATCTTGTAATCGTGCCAGTTTTGCTCCATTCATGTACTTGTCATTTGCTATTGTTGATACAACATGGTATAAAACTTAGGGTCATGCCACTCGTAGACCCCTTGGGTGGGAGGTTGTGCATAAGCATTGGAGATAGTGTAGTTGTAGCCGCCATATGAGCCTTAACTCTCTTACATCTTGGGGGCTCCGTATGAGCTGGAGCTATTCTGTGGAGCACAGCTATCCTGTGGTGCACCATTTCCCTTCCTCTTAGTAGTCGTTTTCTGTGATTGAGGAGCACCATGGTAACTGTCCTATGTTGCATAAGTGAAATGCGACTCCCCTGTAAATTCGATGAATTGATGCTCTTCTGATTGATGCGTGGGAGGTATGGAGGTATTGTGACCAAAGTCATCTCCATCGATGTCCGTGTTCGAGTTGCTATCACTGGACTCATGGTATAGTGGGCTCCGATGATCTCCACTCTCAATGGATTCATCACTCCTACATGATAGGGCTCATCTGCAGGTTGCTTCCCCTTCCCTTTGGAGGTTGCCATCTTTTTTATATATCTATTCTCAGAACTGATTGGTGCTTCCTCTTCCCTATATGAGTGTCCACGACTGTCTTGTCTGCCCATTCGAGAATGCTTTCAACCCCATTGTCCTTTCATAACACAGTAGGGTGAATCGTGTCCATCACAAGATGTGATAGAAGAGGAATGTCACTCTCTGTATCCTTCTCATAAGGTAGTGGGCCACCGTTGGACCTTTCTTTTTCTATCCACTGTCGGACTGGGTTTGCATTGTCGCATAGTATTAACTCCAAAAGCCACTGGAATGGATCATCTTCATTTGAGCGACTTTGATTTTTTGCAGCTTAAATTCACAGCTGAAGGTTGTAGTTAACGTACACCAGCTCATATAGCTTCTTGTATCACAGGCGGTTGCAAAATTTTGAGAGGATGAATGCAAATATACTCCAATTGCGCTCACATCCGATAGAAGATGTGCATTACTGCATTATGACACGAGACGTACGGTAAACCGTTGAACGGTAGGTGTTTTCGATCCGAACACATCCCGTCAATGTGCTACAAATTAACGAATAAAATAGTAAGTACCGACGAGAGTACCATTACATTTAAGATGGTGTAAGAAAAATATTATGGGATATTTTACCATCTTATGCCATCCACACAGCTAGAGCTGTTGAGAATGATCCTACCTTTCTTCTGAAAATGTCACTGCCATGAAAAGATTGTGTAGTGCATTCAGTATCATTAGCAAGCGCTTTAAAGGCATCTCGGATATTTGCCAAGAAGGTGTTGTTCGTACCATAAGTATAGATATTCCGAGGGTTTAAAATGACAGTTGCATGAAGTGAAACGAAGCATATCAGTACTAGTATGTAATATATGTGCGACTGCAATATACCGTGTTGCAAGAAAGAATGTATTGCCGGCATTCACATAAGTGTGGCGCGTTAAGTTGTCAATTCTTCGGCCCACCACGTTCATGTACATGTCCTTTGTTGCTGGAAACTCGTAGAACAAACTACCGTACTCCTATCGCACTATGGTGTGTACGTCAATTAAATTGGAGAAGAGTACAAATGAAATGAAGTACCTTGCGTAGGTGCGAGGCATCCTGCAATACGTTGGTGGCATCGACAAGCTTATGGAAGAACATGGTGCCTTTGGAGTAATTTATGAAGTTAATTATGCTCATGCGTGTTGGCCAGTCCGAGAATCACATATGATTGTTACTCCGTACGTAGGCCATTGCTGCATGAACTTTGTGAAGCTTTCCTTAATGTCTGCTTCATTGGCGTCTAAATATTTTTCATCTATATCTTGACCACTCGGGGACGAGACACCCTTGCCTGCAAATAATACATAGTACATAAATGTTAGACTATCTGTTTTAAATCTCATTTACCGTATATTTGTGTTTCCCTCACAGCGCTAACAAAGTATAGACTATCTGTTTTCCGCCCCGCGATACCAGTAGTGTGAAAAAATTTGGCCCACACCGAGCCAATGGCATGCTTCGCACTCTTTCCCTTACGTGTCCACTGATGGTTATCAATCACTGGTTGCACGGGGCCACAAGCCGTACCAACGTTGTAATCCCCCACTGTTTGTGGTTTTGCTCATCGCGAGGAACTCCGAAATATTTTCGACAACAGACTGCCACAATCTCTTCCAGCTCTCTTGAAGGAGCCACTGCCACCACCATGCTCATACCTCCCGCGTGCCTGACTTCTAAATTCTGCCTACACCGTGGAGGCAGCCATGGCATGCTCGAGTTGGTTCTCCTCATCCGCATCACCCGTGTGCTCTAAGTATACACTTCGCCTCGACGGGGAATCTCCAGCTACTCCTTTCCTCAGCCTCTCCTCTCTCCTATCATTCTTCTTATCTCTCGTCCTATCTAACTCACGCAGAAAGTAGTCGCGAACATCCGCATGAACTTTACTACAATAGAGGACACTCGTACCATGTCATACCAAGTGCTATTTCAATCGGGTTGCACTGCTCCTTTCTTCTCTTTGAGATCCAGCACCTAACTTCTCGCCGTGCTCCCACACTGCATCGACATGGTCTGTTATCTGCTAATGGAAGATAATAAAAGTAAGCCTACATATAAATATCGAACCATTTGCAGGTGTCATCCATTGCTACTTCACAATTCACATACGTCAACAAATATTGCTACTTAACATACTTGAACAATTATTGCTACTAAATATAATTAAAAATTTGCTATTTCAAAAATATGTTAAAGTACATATTGCTACTTAACATATTCAAACAAATATTGATAATACAAATTGGTGAACAAACAAACAGTGGGTATTTCATCATCAACATAGTGAACATTCGGTCATAAAGTAAATATTAGTACTCGAGGTGGTTTCAAGATCCATGAATTCCATTAAACATACATGCATCAAGCCATCAAGGCATCAACATTGTACTAGATCCACGAATTCTATTGAATATACATGTATCAATGTATAAGCCATCCATAAAGTAAATATGGACTAACATAATGTACTGGTCTTATGAGAGGTTTGTATTACATTTAGTACTACACATTGCACAAACATACATCAAGCCATCAACAATCAACATTCGACAACATACATGAATTGATTTATACACTATAACGGTTTACTAAAAAAAAGATAAAATCAAAGAAATCGAGCAAAAATCGTACCAAAATTGTGAAATTCATTGAGGTTGACGAATTTCGCAGGAGTCTCGGTAAATCGCTGACTGAGTGGTTTTCTCGCAAAACTGAATGAAAAACGAGGCTTTGATGGTGATTCAACGGTGCACATGGCCGGATTCGGGAGCGGCGATGTGGTCGGGAGGAGCTTCAAGTGGGGAAAGTAGCTATGCAATAATTGCTCTGGTTTGCACTGTGTCCGGTGGTCGGCAAGGCATGGAGCATGGGTGGGCCATGGTTGGCTGGCCGGTCCACGAGCGGCTCGGCTTGTGTGTTTTCCTTTTTTATATTTTTTACAATTTGAAATGGCTCAAAAATATCTTTAAAATTTGTTTTTTTTAAAAAAAATCACACCGAAGGCCCTAAAGAAATTAATACTAATTTTAGAATTTTTTTGGATAATTTTTCTAAATTTTTCAAAAATTTTGAAATTGAATTTGAATCCAATCAGTATACCCTTCGGTTTTTTATCTCGAACCGCATTGGTACGAGCGAAAACCACAGTTTTCACGCGGTTTACCACGATATTGGAATCCTTGATCTCACCCTGGATTCATTATGCTATTCCGCACCCATACTTCTCTCTTCATTGGTAAGTTGCTATGGAGTACAGACCTATATCACTAGACGTGAGCTATTTAGTAACCCCTTTCCAATTCTCTTAGTAACCAGAAGAACTCTTCACTATTATAGCTCCTAAGAAATTATTTTGTTTCGAATTAGCTCTTGTGCAACTTTTTTTGCAGATATGGCCCCCTGGCCCGCGCTACCCGTGCGCTGCAATGCTAATGACGCACATGGGGAATGCTACAAACTAATGCCGTGGCTCCCCTTGACTGCAACATAAAATTCAAAAAAAATACCATGATACTGTAGCACGATATTTCTTTTCTGTAATTTTGGATTACCGCTAAGTGGAGGCGTTGTATTTATCGCCAACGATGTGGGAATTCGATAATTTAGCCAAGTGGAGGCGCAACATTAGGTAATTCACCATGTCGTCTCATGGTTATTGCAACGCTTCCCGTGTGTGATAATTGTGTTTGTCGTGCTCCCCATGCACGGGATTTATAGGTTAGGGACAATTTTTGCTGATTAGATTTGTAAATATAACCTTTGGCCTGCAAATCTTACACACGGTTGCGCGGCAAACCTAATTCCCTAGCATTACGGCACTCCATGCACACGGCCATAGCATTGTAGCGCACGGGGAACGTAGAACACATGGACAGAGGGCCATGTCAATAAAAAAAATCGAACGAAACTAATTTAAAAAAATAATTGTTTAGAGGCAACAGTAAAGATTTGTAAAGAGAAAACCGGTAGTGATCAATGTTTCGTGTCTGGAGGGGGGTCGTTGGCATGTCACCAGACTTGACTAAAAAAGTCTTCAAAATGGACGGCACGTGGGGCAGGCTGCAAGCCTGTAACGCCGTTCGTTTGGTAATTGGTAGTACCATCATGCATGCAGCCAAATCCAATTTGTAATTCTTCTATGAGCTGTTCGGCTCGATCGCACCATGGCACCGGGGGACAAGCGGCACATCTGATCTGACGACTAACCGCGGCGGCCGTGCTAGTAGTGTCAGTGACGGGACAGCGGCGCACGAAGTGGTCAATAAGAAACAAAAGATTGCGCTATTTAGAGAAAATTGTCATGGTCAACGGAAGCCCTCGCATGTTTATCCTCTCTACACACTTTTTGTTTTTTTCAAATCTGACATATTTTATATAAATTTACAAAATTATTTCGCTCTTTGACAGTAGAAGACGCGGCATTTATCATGGTAAAACGATGACAAACGCGGTAGAGTAAGGCCTATTTGCCTATCACACCTGTTCCTGTCGAGCTCCCCGTCGAGTCCTCGCCCAATCAAATTTGATTAATCAATCACTTAATTAATTTCTTAATTAGACATTTAATTAATCACTACATCTAATTAATCACTTAGGTAACACTTTCGTAATTAAATCACTTAATACTAGCAGTAAAGAAGCTCGGTGTGTCATTTGCCGAGCCATTGGGCTGTGGCAGCTATGTTATCAAACTTCGGCTACGTGGCAAGTGACGGACGCTTCAGCGGTCAGTGATAAAGCAAATTTAGCGAATTCGTTGGGCCAAATTTTGGGGAAAGAACAATGTCAGAGACCAAAAAAATTGGAATGGCTCCGAATTATGAATTTTGTAAAATAATATTTTTAAACAATTTGTAAAAATAATACATAAAAAAGTTTACAAAAATACACCTATATCGTTTTTTTCAATTAGTGATAGAAAGTCTATCACCGAATAAATTAGCGGTAGACCTATTGCATGTCTCTCAGCATATTATTTTTGTAAATTAATATAAAAATATATTATTTGAAAACGAGGTGCATAGCATGTCAGGTCGGGAGGACTGAACCATGATCTGCAAAGATGGTGAGCCAAGAATATAGTTAGCAATCTGTGGTCTCGTAGAGATGATATATGTGCCCACTGTTTTCTTTTTTCCGTGCGTGGTAGGGAACAGGAGGGAAGAAATGGAAACGGGCAGAGAGAAGCAAGACGGTACTGGCAGATTGGTTGCTCGGACAGCGCCTGGTCATTGGCCGTAGACGACACATGTTCTCCATTAGCAGAAGAGGTTGAGCTAAGATCGCCAGAGTTGTTGAGCGGTCGGACGTTGCTGCAAAAGACGGCTAACTTCAACGAAATGAGGGAGCACGGCACGGATACAAGTGCGCATCAGCATAATTAGTGCGACAGCACCTCTGGGATCTGAATATCTGATGACCGGTGACTGATCCAAAACAACACATCTTCATCAGATCAGGATCACTAGAGTACTAGACTAGGTTTTACTATGGGCTGAGCTGACCTGAGCTGATCCACTTTATCATCACCTGGCCAAGCAAGGCACGCAACCAAGAAGAGAAAAAGAAAAGAGAAGAAAGCTATTGGATTGGATCCAACCACCTCGATATATCGATCCTGCTCGATCGCCATCTCCCCACCAGCACAAGTCCTTCACCGAATCATGCCCAAATTTCACAATTTCTTAGTGTAAATCTCTATTTGTATTTTTTTATCGAGGCAATCATATCATCAGGATTGTTACACTCTGTTACCATCATGTTACAATTATTGTCCAAAAAACAACAAACATATATGTAACAAAAGGAAAAAAAAAGGTGAGGATGGGAAAAATTAGGCAAGGAGGAGTGAAGAGAAGGCTAATAATTCAGTGACAAGATTGATTACTTGCGCGTCTTCTCTTCCGATGTCCGGCTGTTTGCCGCCGTGCTCTCTTGACCGGAGCAGAAGGCGTCGCGTGGGCCGCCCCCGCGTATCACGAAGTGGCCGAGCGAGGGCGTGCCGCTGCCGGCGATGCGGTTCTCGTCGCAGAGGAACTCCTTGCTGAGCACCTGCTCCACCTCGAACTGGAAGTCGTGCACCAGCACGTCGGTGGGGCCCTTGCCAGCCGTCGCGCCGGCGCGGGCCAGCACGGCGGTGGTAAAGATGGACGCCATCCGGCCCGGCGAGGTCGGGTTCCAGCCGGAGGGCCCGTCGATAAGCACGATGTCCCAGGAGACGTCGTAGAGCTCGTTGGGCAGGTCGTTGATGGCGAGGCGGCACTCGGAGAAGAGGAGGTTCTGCGCGGGTCGGCACTCGGCGGCGCGGGAGTCCCGCGCGGCTTCGAGGAGGGCGCGAAAGTCGCGGACCTTGGTGGTGTAGGACACGTCGTAGGCCTCGAGGCCCGGGTGGCGCGGCTCGAGGTACTTGACGTAGAACTCGTTCTCGTCGAGGAAGACGGTGCGGCCGCCGTGGTTGAGCGCGAGCCAGAGCGGGGACTCAGCGCCGAGGCCGAAGACGAGGAGGTTGCAGGGCCCGCGGGTGCGGAGCACGGCGGCAATGGCGCGGATGTCAGTGTCCGTCATACGGTGGGTGGCGTTGGAAAAGGAGGCGTAGTGGACGAGCGCGTCGAACACGGGGAGCGGGAGCGTGGAGCCGGGGCTCGAGCTGGCGGAGGAGTACGAGCCCGAGCCGGACGCGGACATGGACGCGGAGAAGTGGGAGGTGGTGTAGAGAAAGGTGAGGAACGTGGCGAAGGCGAAGCAGGAGGCGAAGACGACGAGGAGGACGCGGCGGTGGCTGGACGACGCGGCCGCCTGCAGCTTGTCGCGGCAGGCCAGGGACTTCATTCCGCGTACGTGTGTTTTCGCTTTGATTTCGCGGTGATTCTGATCACGGGGGAAGTCCCGGGTGGGTGGCCGACTGGACTGGCCGTGGGCTGGAGAAGAGGGAATCAATCAGCCAGGTGATGGAGGTGGAGGCGGAGGCGGAGAAAGCTTAGGTCGTCTCGTCCCAGCTGGAGAGTTCGATTCTTCTTTTTCAAGCAGTAGCAATAAGTGCACGCTGGAGTAGCGAACTTTGCACTGTTCGACTCCTTCAATTTTTTTAAATTAGATCGCTCCTCCGATGAAACTACAAATCTAGTATTTTAGGTGATAAACAATACGTGTTACTTATTATGTTTCTCTACGGTTGAGAACATGGTAGCTGATAATAAAATTAGAAAAATTTCGTAAGAGATGCATACTTTACACGTAAAACTTATAGTCTTATATAATAATTTTGTAATATCATTAATCCGACAAATATATTTGAATTTGCTAAAAAAAATACAATATAAGCAATTGTAAGGTCTTAAAAATCCCAAACCATCGAAATCAAAACCAATTCAAATAAAATTTTTGGTCTATTGTAGAGGAAATGTCGTAGCCTTTCTCAAACTCGTAGGGTGCTAGTCCCTGGCCACAGTTTCCTTTCCTATCAAGTTTGGATAACACACCAAATACCCCTTGAGCTCCGGTACTGGATAGCCTATCTTGTCAAGCTTAGGTACTTTGATGCCGCATCTTAACACATTGCTGCACCAAGCTCCATATACTATGGTACGCGAGTGTAAAATTTGATGTCACTATTTATACATATGAAGAGGAGATTATTTTTTTCAAATTTATTTACACTATATTTTAAAAAATTATTTTAAGCTATAAAAAACCAAGGATTCTGGAGTTTGCGGTCATTGTTACTCGTCTAGTCAGTTCAAAATCTACCGCGTAAGCTTGGGGCACGTTGTTTGTGCGGAGCAAGGACTATCGAGTGGTGCGATATATTTTGGCAGGTGGGTGCCATCTACAGAACGCTCATAGTCATGTCGTTGGTCGTGTTGCGAGGTGTCACAAGGTCACTGTTATAAATGGGCACGTAAATACGTAAATATCGTGTGACATCTGACATGAATGTGATGTGAACAGATAGGCAGGCTATGTTGCTACAGGTTTTAGTACGATATGAGCCAACATCTAAGAGAAGAGTTACACCAAGAGCCTGAGACAGTATATTTTTTAGTACAACATGGACGCAAATAATATATGCACTTTATATCCATATATAATTTGGTTAGTTGAAACAAGCAGCAAAGTAACATCCAGGTACGCGCCTCTCGGAGTACACTTCACGCCAACCGATGAGGTCTTCATTTGAAACGTGCTTTAAATTCTGAAGAGGAACATGGTTTTGCTGAGAACATACCGAGCTAGATCGATATCTTGGTAATGCTGTACCTTCACATTTGTTGCAAAATTTTCAACTGAATAAAAACATTAAGAACATGAAGAAGCATCGATCTTTTTGGGGTATTTCTGTCCATACGAGCATATCCCCATGAGAACACTGACAGGCATTGATGAGGCAACAATTTGCAGCTTGATGAGGCAATTTGCACGCATTCTTTGCTCTTCCACCTTCCTTCTCTCTCTCTCCGTCAACCCATGCTCCCTCTCCCCTCTCCCTTGTTGTTTCTTACCCCCCACCACTCCTTGTTCTTCACGTCCATCGCCCTCCTTGTCTTTTTTTTGGCACTCTCTGCGCTCCTCCTCCATCACCCATTGTCTTTCCTCAGCTACTGGTGGTTGACGATGACCTCACTACCTTGTTGCACTACCATCTAACCATCCCTTGTCACCTCTACCATGTCCAACCTAATATTCACCACACGCCCCCGTCTCATTGTGCCGCCATCCTTTGTTGCCCACTACCCTTCGCCGCCACCCATCGCTGAGCGACCGCCATCCAATCTCCTTCTACAACTAAGGGATACATATCAACAACGACGGTGGCACCAAGAGAACAAAGCCAAAAAGATGATTAAATAGTATACCTTCAAATGATAAGGTTATATTGTTTTCTAATATTTCTCTATTGCAGTTCATAGGGAGGGAAGACATGTTCATGTTCGAGGTCATTCGGTATACTCCCACTAGCCAACCATGTTACACTAGCCTGGTACACCACTCTAAGCCCAAAAGACCCACTATGTCACCAAACTAGTCCAATGCTGGATTGAAAATCTCATTTCGCTCTAAATATCGTCTGTGGCTGGAGAACGAAATCTTGATAAGATTTAGAAATTTCAAACAAATTTTGGACGAACTGCAAAAACGGATTTTCAAATCCGGAATTTTTTCTACCGAGAAAACCGAGATTTCAGCAAAATTGTACCCAGTGAAAAATGGCCCAAACGACATAAAAAAATTTGAAATTTTTTGTAGAGGTTCTTGACACATCAATGATGTTCCCACAAAAATTTCATATAATTATCAGATCTGAATTGTTTTTAAAATTCAAATATTGCAACTGTCCTGATAAAACGCTGACCGGTAAGTTTGAACCGAATGAACAATGAAACAAACCATATTAGAAAAATTTGAAATTTTTTGTGCATATTTATGATGCATCACTAATGTTTCCATAAAATTTTTAGATGATTATAAAGTTTTATTTTGTTTTAAAATTTTGGAAAGTTCTACTGTCTTGATAAAAGTCATACCGACAAACTTCAACTAAATGAAAAATAGTACAAAGCATGTTAGAAAATTTTTAAAATTTTTTATGGATGTTCCTGATGTATCATTAATATTTATATAAAATATTCATATGATGATCAAACTTCAAGAAGTTCCAAAAATTCTGACAGTGCTACGTCCCGATAAAAGCCTCATGATCAATACATAGATTTGCTTTAATAACCGAGAAAAGGATTAAAATTTTTGAAAATTTTGCAAAAGTGTTCTAAGGAAATTATTAATATATCATAAAAGTTTTGAATCATTATCATACACTAGTGAATTTATAAAATTCTTACAAGTGCATTGTACCATTTATGTTCTTTCTATTTTTATTTTTGAAATATAACAAATGAAGTTCAATACATGCATAGATTTGATTGAACAAACAAAAAATTTAAAAATTTTATAGAATGGTACTGAGAAAATTATTAAGCTCTCATAAAAATTTTGGATCTTGATCACAATCGAGAAAATTTATAAAATTCTGACAAACTTATTGTCCCAATTATGTTCATTCGGTTTTTGATTTTTTAAAGATAACAAATGAAGTTAAATTATTTTGAAAGTTTTTATGTATAATCCTAAACTTGTTAGAATGGAACAATAAAATTTTCACATTATAATAACGTATGTAAGATTTTATAAAAATCTAAAAGTTTTTCTGCATTTTTTAAAAAAAGTCTCAAATTTTTGTTTTTTCAACAAAGTTTCATAGGAGATGACTTTTTAAGGGTTATTGATCAATTTTCCGGTTAAATCTGGTTAAAAAAGTTAAAAACCGTCAAAATCACTAAGATATGGTAAGATCTCGTTGAGATTATTGTAGCAATTTTTTAAATTTTTTTACTCGAGCCGGTATTTCAAAACTCATCCACCTTGATAAGTAAGATCTCGGCAAGATCTCACGAAATTTCGGTAAGATTTTAATCCTTGATCCAATTTATAAAGGAAGTTCTAGACTCTGAGCTGCTCAATCTCGACTCCAATAGGCTTTGGCTCGAGCTTGAATTGGATCGCAAAGTGATGAGCTTTAAGAAATCGATCTTGGATAGCTCGTCAGGGCCTCGTTAATTTCTCAGCCTGTGTGCACTCTGTATGCCTTCCCTTTTATATTTGTTTCTACTAAAAATATATGCTATTATTTTGTGAATTATGATAAATTTTCTATTTTTACTGGTCGAATATCACGCAACAGAACCACATCAAATTAGTGCTACGACTTTGCTGCTTCTGTACGCAACAGAGACCACATCAAATTAATGCTCAATCACATCAATTCATAAATGATCCACTGTTCCATCACATGCATTTAAGAGAGAGGACTATCTAACAAGTCTGATCCAGGTGTTTTTTGCGAAAGTTAAGACTGGAGTTCTGCCATTTATTTTAGGAGTAGAGAAAATAGTAGTAATTGTTATAGTGTAACTTACATAGATATCGTTCTCCATCTCAACCGCGGGATATCAAGATGGAAAAAAAGTCACTGCACGACTGCCGCAAACAACACAGCACTATCGAAAGTTGCTATGCATCCTAAACATCAGCATGAAAAACAGAGACACCGCAGCCATCCCCTGATCCCCAAGAGCTACCTGGCCAACACCAAGCACTATTCAAGCAGGCACACATCTACTTATCACCGGCAGCCGCAACCACCACAAGGTGACGAAACGAAGCACCTCGCCCTCGCTGCACTCCTTCTTCCCTTCGTCTTGCTCGACCACCCTCGCCGCCCGCCTTCTTCTTCAGATGGCAGAGTGAAAGGGCTCTAAAAACCGCGTGCTGCTAGTCCTGAAAAGCGCCGCCTCAACGCAATGTCAGATGATATTGTTCACCGAATTCAAATCTAGTAGGAACTGATGTGGTACTTTTATTATTATTATTATTATGGAACTTTCGTAGTAGGAGTAGTAGTGTGTTATTCTACGCTAAGAGCATCTCCAAGTGTACTAGTATAAAAAATGTCCAGTATCTATATAGATAGCATATGACAATATCTCCAATAGATTAGCTATAGCATTGTCTATAAAATTAAATATTGGCCCACATGTAATAGGTAATAAGTCTTTGGAATCGGTTATAGCCTAATTTATACATTAGTAGCGGTCTATATCTCTCATTATTTTTTTCCTTCCACCTAAACAAAATCTTTGAAATAAGCGGCTTTATAAAAATTGAAGTGACACCATTAGAGATGCCCTAAAGCCGGACCTGCGGCATCGTGCTAGTGCCGGCCTGCCACTGCAAAGAGCGCAAACTTCCAAGTAACAGGTACTGCGCTACTGCCCACCCACCGGCTGACGGGCTGCACATGATTTCATATAGGCCAATGTTGTACTCCACACACACACACAAAAAGCCTGTTTCCATGCACATTTCTATTTATTAACTATATATGGTTTGGACCAATGTTGCAACAAGAAATCGTTAAATGTCCATTTGGAACGTGGGAATCTCACAGGAATTTGCAGAATTTTCAAATAATACATTTTCATTCCAGTAATTTATCGAGAAAAATTCTGACGTCAAAGATGGTTAACTATGTTTGATTTGTTCTGACAACCACACCCCGCCAAGTTTACAACATTTGACGGAACATATAAAGATTAACCATACATTTTCTTGAACCATTTTGCGTGCTCAAAACTAGTCGTTTTAGATGTTGGTACATTTAGTCCAATTTATGTGACTTTGCATACTTGTTAACTATAATCTGAACCTTTTTCAAGGCTTACCACAATTTTCAGGGCTGGACTACGATAGCCCTATGATCAAACTAGTTTCTTTTCGAGTTAGAAATGAAGTCACGGTAGTATACAACCAAAGAGCAATACAAGTATCCGTGATGGTAATGATAATAGCACAAGTCCAAATATTTTCGGTGCTAGTGATGGATAATATCATGAAACACGTACATAGGGTAGGGTAGCATGAACTGAAAATCGTCTGCACGGACGGACACCACAGTTCCGATTTTTGGGCCTTGCGGGAGCACCATGCGGACCGGACCATACCAGTGTGAGGTGGGCCAGATGGCCCTCGCGCTGCATACTTGAGGCACGGGTGATGCTTTCCCTCGGACCTCGGTGATTACGAGAAAATCTCGAAAATAGTAGTACCATTTTTTACGATTCAACAGTGTACCGTCCATGTTTATAAGTCATATATTTTTAAATGGTATTGTCTATAATTATAAAATATATTTTATATTTCAATAAAAAATTAGCACGATTTTTCCTATATACCCCAAATAAATACCCATCTTTACTTTATATTCTATGCTTGCATGTATAGAATAATAGAATTCAACACTTAGTGATAATAATTACGGTAATCTAGTTATATTTAATATCTTTTTAGTCTATGTGCCAAGAAGAAATACACCTTATAAACTTGGACGGAGAGAGTAGCTTACAACCATTCGTTGGTTAGCTCCCTCCTCTCTCCCACAAGCAATAAATAGCTAGGTGACTAAGTCCACGCGAGGTGGGGTGGAGGGTTACTAGATCCGGTAGCGATTGGAGCATGGTTGAAGCCCTCGCCAGTCTCATCCCCTACACATAGCAGGCGGATCTGATTTCATTCCTAACGGCGGGCTAGAGGCGACTAGCGAGGGACAGTGGCTACGTCAGGGGAGGCGAGGTGGTGACTAGCAAGGCACAATCTCCCATTGGCTTCCTACTCTCTTAGTTCTTGTGCTATGTCGATCTCTCTCTTCTATCTCATGCTCACACCGAGGGGAGGGGGCGTTGCCAATGGGTTTACCGCCCTATTGTAAAAGGTAGGGCAAGGTGGCGGTGGGAGATGGCAATGAGTGATGGCCCGTGGCAGAGAGCGGGATAGCAAGGTTAGGCCCAAGAAAATATTAGGCTGGACACGAGTAGCCGGTGAGAGAGAGCTATCGGCATAGCGAGGCGGCGAGCTCATTGCCGCCCTCTGAGAGGCGGGGTAGGAGGCGGGGCAACGAAGGTGGCACGCGGAGCTACAATCATCACATATGTGACGATGTAAGAGAAAGACAAGAATGTGACAAAAGGAAAGGAGAAGAGAGAAGGAATAATAGAACGGAAGGACAATCAAGGTTGCAATATTGGAATTGATTTGTTCGGGTAGTAGTTCTAAGTGATTATGCGTGGTGATAGAGCCTAGAGTAGACTTGGGAGTTGGGCTAGGATGGGCCGTGCTGGGCCTAGCAATTCAGCCCTTTAGGTGGCCTAGGCCGAACTGGCTATTGGGCCATGTTCAGGGTGGCACACCCCCGAATGCAACACTTCAATAGTCGAGAGAGCTGCTCCATTATCTATTGCAATGTGTGCCAATTGTCGACAAAGAGAAAGATTGGATGCAAGTGAGAGGGATCGTCATTCAGCTCATCCCATGATCACGCCGCTCTCTAGTGCGCATCTCATGCTTCCATTCTACTGGTCCTCTGTGGCTGTGTCACCACGAGCCACTTATATCTAGATGTCCTTGATAGCTGGCAAGATCCAAACATTGGTGGGAGACCAGCAATGTGATCGGTGACGGCTAAGCATGCGATAGGGACGACAAAGGTGGGAGCGGTGGCAACGAGGCATCGAACTTAGATTTTGGCCTATGCCAATTCCGCTGTCTCATCGATATCGAGCTCAGATTTGGTGGCGACTAAGAGCATCTCCAAGAGTTCTCTAAAGTGTTTCCCAAAACCAGTTTTTAGGAATAAATCAAAAAAATAGCGCTCCAACAGTCACGGTTTGGAATTCCCTATTTCTCCGCACGCCCTATCCCTCCGGCCGAAGTCTCCAGATTTTCGCCACTCGCGTGCGTTCCCAATCGCGATTTCTTCCATCTCCCGCGTAGACGATTTCATTCGCGCCATCCAGGCGAGCTCCATCCTCCACCCCAGCCGGCGTCGCCCTCCGTTCCAAGATTGCGGCTCACTTCTCCGGCTCTCACCCTTGTTTCTCGCAGCGTAGCCATGGAGGTCTCCATGCCCTAGCCGCCGCCGGGAGGCTAGCACCGTGACTTTGAGCCCTTCGTGGCGGTCCCCACTACTCCTTCGCCCGGCGTACTCGATTCCGCGCCCTCGCGGTCCGCTCTGCCTCGTCGCGGATTTCCCTTGAGACCGTTCCCCTCGCCGCTTCTTCTCTCGGACCCATGGAGGTAAGAGCTCGCTGTCGCGCTTGCTCCTTGTCCTCCCTTCTCTTTTGCTGACTGGAGGAAAATGTGTAGGATATTGTGAGCTATCTTGGTTGTGATTTGTTAGGATTCGGCCCTAGTTTGGATTTGCACACATCTGAGCCTCCCCCAAATTGTTGGATGTACACAAATATCACTTGTCATCTGATCTGGTTCTTGTTCATGTGAATATTGAATGAATGCTAACATGGTTTTGTACTGAACAATTAGACATTAGCTAGTATTGTTTGAGCAATTGTTTGCTGGAATTTCTTGATGCATGCATGGCTATGTGTGATTGTGATTAATGGCAGTTGTTTCAGATTTCAACCAAGTCAATCACTGGCACCTCCATCTCAAAATTCATGTATGATAAGGATACTATTTGCGCCATTTGATTTCCTTAATTCAAATGCTCTCTACTTTTTTTTAGTATCGACCACTTGTGGTTAATTCATGTTCTTTGCTGTTTTGCTAGACTGCACACCATTATCTTGTCAATTTCATCTGGAGCAAATGCTGCAACTGAGGACCCTGAGAAGACAGTTGTCCTTATTGATCTTGTGCCACTGGGAGCAAAATTTGACAATACAACAGCACCTTTCAGTATTTGAAAGGTCCTGGTTCTGTTAGACATTTCAGGATTCAGTCTGTTAGACATTTCAGTCCTGGTTCTGTTAGACATTTCAGGTTCTGTTAGACATTTCAGGTTGTTAGACATTCAGTCTAGTTCTGGTGAATGTGAAATGTTTAATTTTCATGAGATGCATGCATATTGTCATGTCCTGATGCATAATGATATGGTACATCTGCTAATAAGAAAGTTTAGAGAGCATATATTTAATAGCACCCACAAGTTCTTCACTTCCTGATATAGCTATCATTTTTTCACTACGGGCGAACTCATGTAAATAATGTTCACAGGATGTTGATTCCAGATTTTGAAACCTCAGGTTGTTGCTGAAGTGATGTTTCTTAGGTTCCTGCTGGAAAGATGAAAAATCTTGATTCAGTAGCGCGCTCTGGTATTCTGACTGTGTTGGCGTCAGGTTGGATGTGGTGTTGGTTGTTTGTTTTTGTCATATCGCTCACCTGACTATGTTTTGTGTGCTTGTAATTCCCAGTCGTTTTGGTGCTGTGTATTGCTGAGTGCATGGTTTGTGGTTCGGAGTGCTGTGACTTGAGTAGTGCTGGCACATTAGGTTGAGTCTTGTTCCAGCCTTTGGTGTGTCTGAGTGAGTGATGTCTTTCGTTTAGTATTGTCAAAGTCAGAAGGTGTGTGCAGCTCTTCTGGTTGTTGAGCGTTTTGTTCAGTGTCTATGATAAATGGTTGTCGAGCAATTGACTGCATGCAAGCCAGGACTGGCGGGCCGAACGCTCAAGAAAAGGCCAAGCCACCTGAGAAAAGGCCCACAGAAACAGTTGGTTTTAGGAAAAAGAAGAGAACTGTCAGAGGATGGCAATTGTTTTTGGGAAAAAGATTTTTAGGAAGACCTTAATTAACTGTATTAAGAGTTGAAGGTATTGGACACTGTTGGAGATGCTTAAGGTGGGTGGAGGCGGGGAAGGGAACATCGTCAAGCTCTAATCTGACATCAGCGAGGTGACCAAGCATGTGGCAGAAAAGAGAAATGCCGCCCCCACTCCGTAGAAATCAAAATGTCACGCCAATTCAAATCACAGTGCTCTACTGGCCCGGAAATACGCCATGTGTCATATGGTCTTGATTTCCACGCTCACCGTGCGTGAAATGCCTGGGCAAGGGTCATTTTCGAAACAAAATTCCGTCTGTAAAAAATAATTTAGGGGCTAGACGGTGAACGGTTCACAAAAGTACGCAGGTTGGAGGTCGCCACGTGGGTGGGCCCCCCTGCAGCCTGATTGAATTTCGTGGCCCCTACTAAGAGCTACGAACGGGACCGTACACACAAACCCCGCACAGTAAAATGAAACAACGTTAGTGACGTACATCGCCTTCAGGCGACGCGGTTCGAATACGATGCTTGTCCAGTATCAACGGCTCTTTTTTCAAACATTCCCCTATGCTGCTCGTAGTATGGTTCTCACGATTTTTTTGTATACAGGCGACATATTTCATTTATTTTGCGCGGTTACAGAGTTACAGTAGTGCTAGAATCACGTAGCTAGAATGTTTGTCCGATGAGGCGTTGAAAAGCAAAGGCATGTTTTGGCCTTGAGCCATCTTATTTTAGAAATTACTAGGATAGTATGCGCGGCGTACGCCGCCGCGTGCGTTGCTTTTTTGCGTGAAAAAATTCGGTTTTTTCCCGTCGGTGTTTGCTAAAAAAATCGTCGAGGAAACACGCGAAACGGTTGAAAAAACAAAAACGCATCTGCGTCTCGCGGCGTAATACGCCGTGCGTGGCGTTTTTTCGTAGTAAAAATTTCTTTTTTTTCCCGGGAACGTTTTATTTCTTAAATCGCCGAAATAATGAGCGAAACGTGGGGAAAAATAGAGATAGAGTGTAGAAATATCTACTTGACGAATTATTTGGAAAATATTGGGCCGAGCTAGAAAACCATGCGGGAAAAAAGTCTAGAGAAAAGGGCAAAAAATTATTAGAGCGACAACTTTTTTGGGGAAGTCTAACACTCTACGCGTTCATCGAGTAATAATAAACGCTTTAAAAAATATTAGAGATCGAGATGGGAAATCAAGATGGGGAAAAAGTCTAGAGATAGAGCCGCACACATATTTACGGTGGCGAAAATATTTTTTAGGAAAAACGAAGAAAGGACCTAAACGTAACGAGTAAGGACCTGAATGTTACGTTTTTGGATCTATCCGCTATCCTTAAAAATTAGAAAAGGGTTTATTCGCGATTTAAATCTAACGGGAGGTTTTTTTCGTAAAATAGCGCACTAGGGACCCGAACGTGAATTTTAAGGAAAAAATCTTCTTCTCTCAAAAAATCGCGAAGAACCTGTTCGTAATTTACAAAAGAACTAAATCGCGATAAATTTTTTGAGCCGAGCCGACCGGCTCGGCTCAAATGACGGAGAGGCGCGGAAGCCTCCGAGATTTAGTAGAATCTTCTTCTCTTAAAAAATCACGAAGGACCTATTCGTAATTTACAAAAGAACTAAATCACGATAAATTTTTTGAGCCGAGCGCGGAAGCCTCCGAGATTTAGTAGACGGATGATACCCTCGACTCGAACCATCTTGCATTACCAGAAACAGATAATAGTGATTCTTTCCTAGTTGTATAAAAAAGGCCGAACATGTAATACTCCTACTCCTTTGCGTGATCCGCGTTTAAGCTCGAAAGTGAGTGCTTTATTGACCCAGTGCTGAACTTCTGTGTACCGCCAAGGCGAGAAAAGAACACTAAAGAACACCACGTACCACCCACGTGCCAGGGAGACAAATCTCTGACCCCTCTCACCCTTCCCGAGCCACACCCAGCCGACCGCACCTTCGCTACTCCACCGCAAAGCCACACTCCACTCCACTGAAATCCACTGCCTTCGATCCCAACACCCCAAACAACCAGAGCCCAAAATGGCGCTCCACCGCCTCATGCTGCTCCCCCTGCTCATGCTCGCTGCCATCACCGCCGCCTCCGCCGCTGGTGCCGCATCGCACTCCCAGCCTACGTTACCCGCGCCGGTACCCCCGTCAGCATCGCGCACTCTGCCCACGCTGCCCGCGCCGGTCCGAGCCGTGCCTCCGCCCGCCAGGCTAGCCTCGAACTCGAGGCCGGCGAACCAGGCCGCGGTCCTCACCGCCTTCCTCGCCAAGGCCGACCCGTCCGCCCACCTGCGCTTCCCCCTGGCCGCCTCCCCCTGCTCCCACTCGGCCGTCTCCTGCAGCGCGGCCGGCCAGATCACCCGCCTCGTCCTCGAGTGGGCCGGACTCAACGGCACGTTTCCGCCCGCCACGCTCTCCCGTCTCGCAGAGCTCCGCGTGCTCAGCCTCAAGTCCAACGCTCTCCATGGTCCCATCCCCGACCTCTCCCCGCTCGCGAACCTCAAGGCGCTTTTCCTCGCCGGCAACCACTTCTCCGGCCCTTTCCCCGCGTCGCTCGCGTCGCTCCGCCGGCTCCGCTCCATCGACTTCTCCGGGAACAGGCTCTCCGGCGCGCTCCCGCCCGGCATTGAGGCCGCGTTCCCCTACCTCACGCTCCTACGGCTCGACGTCAACCACTTCAATGGCTCCCTCCCGGCGTGGAACCAGTCGTCGCTCAGGCTGTTGAACGTGTCGTACAACAACTTCTCCGGGCCCGTGCCGGTCACAGCCCCATGGTGCAGATGGGCGCCGCCGCGTTCGCCGGAAATCCAGGGCTCTGCGGCGTGCTTGTCCGCCGCGAGTGCAACGGGTCCCACCTCCTCTTCTTCCACGGCGGTGGCAACAACGGCTCCGCCGCTTCCCCGGTGCAGAGCGCCGCAGCGACTGGCGATGGCCCGCAACGCGAGAGCTTCAGCTTGCCGGATTCATCCGCGCCGCGCGCGAAAGCGAGGAGGAGGACCACAACGGCCGTCGCGGTTGCCGTCGGTGCGTTCCTCGCCGCGCTCCTTGTTTGCGTCATGATTGCAATGAAGAGGAGCAAAAAGCGGAGGCGTCCGAGCTCGGCGGCGTACCCAAGCCCCAAGAAGAGCGCAGCCGCGTCAGAAGTGAGCAGGGATAACGCCGACATTGGTTATGTGGAACACGTATCGGACGAGGAGACGGCGGCGATGATGATGCCGGAGGAGAAGGCACGCCGGCTGGAGCGGAGCGGCTTCCTAACGTTCTGCGCTGGTGAGGCCGCGAGCTACAGCCTTGAGCAGCTTATGCGCGCGTCGGCAGAGGTGCTCGGCCGCGGGAGCGTGGGGACAACGTATAAGGCGGTGCTCGACGGCCGGCTCGTGGTCATTGTGAAGAGACTGGACGCGGCCAAGATCGGCCCGGCGGCTTTGGAGGCAGAGGCGTTCGAGCAGAACATGGATGTGGTTGGGCGGCTGCGGCATCCGAACCTCGTGCCACTGCGGGCGTTCTTCCAGGCTAAGGAGGAGCGGCTGCTGGTGTATGACTACCAGCCCAATGGCAGCCTCCTCTCTCTCACTCACGGTACGCTCGTGCGCTGGCTTAGTTGTTCCCCTGGGATCTCATGGTTAATTTCTTACTATCTTTTTAGCTCATAGTTGCATTAGTGCTAGGAACCGTTCTTCTGGCTGTTGTTGTTATGCTTATCTCTACTACTCCAGTGGATTATGAGTAGTGGGTAGGCTAACATTACCTTTTCAAACTAGACATTCTTCATCCTAACGTGGGAACGAACTAAAATTCAGAAGGCTTGGCCACGTGAAAATCTGGCAGCAGAATGAGGGTGCCTCCGGTGGACCTACGTATTCGACGCACTGTGCTTTTATTGGGTTGATTCCTTGGACACTTTTCTTTACGAACCCATTAAACAAAGCAAACAACCACACATAAGTGATCACCGATCTAGCACGCTTCCAGGTTGTGTGGTGTTGAACATCAATGTAGACTCATCATGTGTCTGGAACGGACCCCTCAATATTAATATGCGATCCACTGTGCTACACCAAACATCAATTTAAATTCATGAAAGCGAAACTGGGTTGGAAGTTTGGAACTGGTGGTTAAATGCAGTTAAGAAAAAGTTATATTTGTAATTTTCACACTAACCTTGATTCGAGGAAGGGAAGTTGAGAAGCATGACATGACCAAATAGCAATTGGTACCTGCGGTTCTTGAACTTGTAATCACCATCGAGAGCATAATGGTTCCACTTGTTTGTCAACTGGGTTTCAGGATGATAAATTATGCAATAATATTTCAAAATTGCACAACTATAATTGAATTTGCTGTGCACAGAAATACATAAGACTTTGGCATGAGTGCTTTGGAATGTGCAGCTAAAAATGTTGTAATAGCTTCTTTATTCTTTTGATATACTGGTTGATTTGGCTATGAACATTCATTCCCTAAAGTAACATGCTATCTATACACATTTTTTTATAGAAAGTGAAACAAAAGTCTTCACAAGTGAGTACATATCAACATAGTTACATTTGTTTTTATACATGGTAGGATAGTAAGATCATAATTAGTGCTACCTCCATTCTTTCTAATGTGACGCCCTTGAATTTGTGCAGAAAACTTTAGAAAAGTTTTGCCACTGATATGTTTAAAACTATCTAGATTGACTACATAAAAACTATTCCGTTAGATTTGTTGTTAAAAATACTTTCATAATATTATAATTTTATCAGTATATAATAAGATAAAGTTAAAAAAAATAACGGTGATGTTCCCATCTCAGAAAGGTAAAAAAATGTCACTTAAAAAAGAACAGAGGGAGTAGATGTTTTTGTTGTTGTGCTTATTAGCTCCTCAACTCAAATCAATTGCAGGTTCAAGGTCTTCTCGGGCAAAACCACTCCACTGGACTTCGTGCCTGAAGATAGCTGAAGATGTCGCACAGGGTCTTGCTTACATTCATCAAGCATCTCGACTTGTTCATGGAAACATCAAGTCCTCCAATGTCCTGCTTGGTTCAGACTTTGAGGCCTGCCTTACTGACAATTGCTTGTCGTTCCTTTTGGAATCATCAGAAGTCAAAGACGACGCTGCTTATAGAGCACCAGAAAATACGAAGTCCAATAGAAGGCTAACTCCAAAATCAGACATCTATGCATTTGGTGTCCTCCTCCTTGAGCTCCTTAGCGGGAAGCCACCGCTTCAGCACTCCATCTTGGTTGCAACTAATCTTCAGACCTATGTCCAGTCGGCGAGGGAAGATGGAGTGGACAACGAGCGTTTTACGATGATTGTTGACATAGCATCTGCTTGCGTTCGATCCTCACCAGAGAGTCGGCCAACTGCCTGGCAAGTCCTCAAGATGATTCAGGAAGTGAAGGAAGCAGATACAACCGGTGACAATGGTGACAACGACAGTGATCTTACTAGCAACTCCTAGTCTTGTTATGGATGGGTTCATGTCCACTGAACTATCTAAAGTGACCAATCGACGTTACATTATCAGAAAAGCCAGTAAAAGAGTGTCTGTCTGGTGTAGGAGAGTGGCTGCGGGGTCATGATCTCTCTGACTGGTATTACTTCGAGCTACGGATTCTGTAATATATGTTAGGATTTCTTTTTGGTAGTGTCAGGATGTTATGGTCTGTTGCTAGTGCTGCTACCACTTTTAGCACCAACCTGCTATGTGGAGATTGGTTTGTTTTTATACTAGTCAAATGAAAGACCAAAGTACTGTAGTGTGTTAATAATAAGATCTGGCTCTAAATTACTGCCGAGTGCTGTTATACTTTTCTAGTTCTATCGACAACTCTGCGCACTAAGTAGTAAGGACAGTGTACTTAATCTTTGTTCTTTTGTTTACCGATCTTGTCACAATATGGCGTTGTAGTTTATTTGGAAGGATTTGAGATATTTAAGTTGCAGGGTTCTTGAGATAGTGAGTTGTGTAGGGATGAAAACGGATTGGATGTTTTTTTGACAGATTCGGATATTTTCGGATATGGATTTTGTTGGATCAGATATTTATCGGATAGTATCGGATCAGATACGAATACGGAATTTTCTTACGGAAACGAATTTGGTAGCTCACTATCCGCTGGATACTGATTCGGATAATCCAGATATTGATGGGTTGTATATCTGGATATACATATGGGCTAGACCAAGACTACTTTTTTTGGCCCAAAAAAGTTTTTAAATTTCAGAATTGTTTTCTAATTTAATTAATCTATAAAGAAAGTTGCAATTATTAAAATTAGCAAACCAACTCCAAAAATTATGAATTTTTTTGAGAAAGCTTGAAACAATATAATATTTAAAAATTATTTTCAAGATTTTATCAAACTTTATATTTCATCAAAAATTCAAAGAATCCTATTCTTAATATGAAAAATATTTTAAATAAGTAACTAAAATGCATAAAAACTAATAAATATATAATTTATTATTTTAAATATAATTAAATAAAGAATATAAATCTTGGGTCATTACATGTAAGTGTTATATACATTTTCTAGAAACATGATTTCTAAGTATTATTAAACTTTTAGTGTGATGTGTTTGCTTTCATTTGCATCTCTGAGCAAGGATTACCTTCATTTTCTATTTTGATCTATGTATATAATGAACTAATCATATGTGTGTGATAAATTAAGTCTTATAAAATTTTGTTTGCGACATGATATCTAACTATTGTCTAAGTGAATGAAAATGCTTATATTTGTTCAATTTTCAATAATGTTTTGATCAAATCAACTAGTTATGTGTTTTTATTGATTTTTTATGTACAATCTATAGGGTTATCATGTTCCGATAAATATTCAAAACTGTATCCGATTTGATTCGTATTCGATCCATATCTGTATTCGACATTATCCGTATTTGTATTCGTATCCAGACTATCCATATCCGTATCCGTATCTGAGAAAAACATAAAAACAAATATGATAAACCTATTATCCGTTTGTATCCGATCCGTTTTCACTCCTAGTTATGGACACCATGTGGTTGGTCTTTTGTGCTGCAGGCTGCAGCACCATCTAGTGTGGTTCATTTTTCATGGTTACAAGCAGTGGCGGAGGTAAGGAGGAGGCGTGAGAACACTGGCTCCAACCATCGTGTCCTTCCTACCCTTTAGCCCCACGTAGGCTTTTTCTAGTGGTCTTTAAAATGTCGCACTGGCAGTCCATCGTAAACGCAAGAAAATGCAACAGTACTAAACATCACTACTATTTTTCTCCTACATATGCCACCGGTTACAATCAAGGTTCAAAATCTCGCCAAGATTCCAGATTTCAAGGGGACAAGATTCCAAATCTAAACAAAATTAAAAAAAATTGAAAAAAATCAAATTGAGGAAAGAAATATTTTGAACCTAGGAAAATTATTTCTAGCAAGATTTTGTAACATTTTGAACCTAGAAAAATTATTTCTAGCAAGATTTTGGTTTTTTTTAAGTAAATTATTTATTTAAATCTAAAAACAGCAAAAATCATTAATTAAATGCTGAAAATTCAGAAAAAATTGTAAAATCCGAATTGAATGGTCAATTAAAGAATTTGCAAATTTTTGGGGTGTTACAACTTGGAACATAATTGGATGAAATTTTTCGCTTTCGTTTTCATATCCACTTCGTTCTGTTCTGCATCCATTTTTGTATCTGTTTCTGTATCTGTTTTCGGTAAAAAATGTGGAAACAGAACAACCATTTACCGGTCATTTTCGTTCCGTTTTCATCCATACAAATACTTAGCATTTTGTATTCAAACCGATAGAAAATGTAGATAAATACTTGCATGATTCTTCCATATTTTTCCTAATTTTTTCTAGCCTCAAGCGACCATTTCACAGATGGTTCAAGATGGTCGAAATTTTGGTCATTTCAGTGAAAATTTTGGTTTTCCCAGTTCCAAATTTACCGTATTTTAAATTTGCTTTATGAATTTCATTCTGATTTTGAGCGAAATTTCAAAACCTAACCGAAGTTTTTGATTTCGACCGCCTCCGAGATATGATCCGTAAACGAAATTTGAGACCTCGGGTACAATACAATTGTGTGCAGCAATAGTGATGCAGACACATGTGCGTTGGGCTGTACCTTTCGGACTGATCGAGACTAGGTCCACCAGTGGTCACGTCCTATTGAACTTAGTCCACCTTAGCCTTGTAGGCCGTAGCCCAACGGAAACCCACGGAACATGGTGTGTTCGCAAAGTCGCGGTGTCAGCCAGCCCAAGCAACGGGGCCATCCATACACACTGATGGACCTCTCCAAACGTACGGTTCTCTTTTCATCTTACCACTTTCATAGCCCTACTGGCGTAGGGATATTGGCCGGCGCGTCGCCTTCTGCTGTGGACGGTGGTGCTAGAATCTAGTAGAAAGCTAAATGCTCCCGTGATGCCCATTTCAGGGTATTGCAGCTACCGTGCGTGTGACAGTTTTCTTTACAGACCTCGAATTGCTTGAAAAAACGGCGCATGGCGACGCGGAATCTAGCCAGCCATACATGTGTCCCCCGCACCGGAATTCGATGGTTCACTGCGAAATACGCGTGACGGTGGCGAGGTGTTGTCACTTAAATTTGACAATTTTAAGGTGACAAATGGGGCCCGGAGACAAGGACAATGGTAGCCAGGATAATATGGTGCTAGAAGCCACCATATTGGAGATCTCAGCGAGTTGGTCGGAACGATATATTATTTATCCATTTTCTGAATATTTACCTATTAAGCGTGGAAGGCTGGCCGATCGATCGGAGGCGCCACGTCACGTTGTTCGCGGAAAACCCCCTTCGAAAAAACGACGATGCGTTCGGGTCCTCGGCTCGGTTATTTTGGCGGGAAAACATACCTGCGTGGGAAAACCCTAGAGCCACCCGTCTGCGGTCGGGGCTTTTCTCCGAACTATGCGTTCCTGTGCGACATTGGTTTCTCCCGTTCGATCGATCCGTTCCATTGGTGCTTATGCGCCGCTGGTTCTTCCTCCTTCGACGATTCGTGGATCGGCCGGTTAGATCGCTCGTTCTTCTTCGGCTCGTCGCGATGCTGCCGCTGGTTCTTCCTCCTTCGACGATTCGTGAATCGCTGGTTAGATCCGCTCGCACTTCTTCGGTTCGTGCTGATGCCGCCGCTGGTTCTTCCACCTTCGACGATTCGTGAATCGCTGGTTAGATCCGGTCGCTCTTGTTCGGTTCGTGCATTCTGCTATCTCGGTTCGCTTGGTTCTCGCTCCTCCCAGTGGTACATCCAAAGGAAGGTTTTCCCTAAAGATTTTCGCCGCCAAGAACACCCTCCTCACCGTCCTGCTCTGCCGCGATGACCTCGCTTGGCGCCGGGCGCACCCCATCCTTCCTCCACCCCCTGACCAGCTCGCGCTCGCCGGCTCGGCCTCGACACAGGCTGTGCGAAGGAGCTCAGGAGCTCGCCGCAGGCCGCCGCTCCCGCCCTCCGCCCACCACCGCCACTGCCCCAACCGTCGATTCCGTCTATTCGCCGGCTGCCGCCCCCGACTCAACCCACCGCACTACTGGAGCCTGAAAGACTGGAGTCTAGACTTCTAGAGGCAAGATCCATTCTCCGTCCCTAGCGACACTGGCGTTCGGCCATCGGCAACCCAGCGTAGACGCGCAGTAGCGCACCGCTCCACGCGGGCCTCCGCTGATCTCGCCCACGGCTGCCCGCCGGTCGCCGCCCTTGGCCTACTGGTGCGCTGCTCTCCTATGATCCGAGCCTGAGGGAGGCGTTGTGGCCATCCCGTGAGGAGGCCCGCACCCAGATCTTGAGCATTTGGGACCAGGAAGACATTGTGCAATTTATTGTCTGATGAATTGGTTATTTTGTTGCTGATTGTTCTCTCTCTCTGTTCAAATCAAAACTGCAGTTGGATCAGGAGCTAATTTGATGTCTGCTGATTGTGTAGGATCAGAAGAGGCTTGAGGAGGTAATTAATTTTGCGATGCATGTGGAGCAATCACCACCACAAAGAAAGGAGCAATCCCGTCACTGCCCACTGAAATTGAGGTCTTGCAGATGATGGAGAGGGCTGCTAGCTCCAGTATTGTTTGAATCATTCTTTCTAGAGATTTTGATTTTGGTATGAAGACAGCTCAATTCCATATGCTGATATGCATATGCCATACAAAGGATAGATTTTGATTTTGGTATGAAGACTGCATACAGTTTATCATAGTTTCTCTTCTTGCAATGCTAGAGTCTACCGTCTGATTTCTGTTAGCCACTCTTTTTTTATGTCAGGTACCACTGGATCAGAAAGAAAGGAAAACCTGCGCCTAGCGAGCTCGCACCTATAGTCGTTTCCAATCATATATCGTACATAGAACCCATATACTTCTTCTACGAATTGTTTCCGACCATTGTTTCTTCGGATTCCCATGATGCCACACCATTTGTTGGAACAATCATTCGAGCAATGCAGGTATGTGCCTTTCCATTTTCATCTTAAAGCATCTCAATTTGCAAGTTTGTTGCGTGTGTCAAATTTACAACAAATGTATACCTGTCTTCCAGGTTATATATGTTGATAGATTCTCGCCAGCTTCAAGGAAGGCAGCTGTGAATCCTCTCAGCCCCATGGTTGCTCTGCATCTCTTAGTTAACTATATCAAATTGCTTGTGTGGTTAAACTGTACAGTCATTTTTTTTGGTTGAAGGAATGATAGTCATGGTTTTATGGTCTTTTTTTGTTGAGAAACAGTAGTTGTGGTTTTATAGCCATGTTTTTTTTGGGGAGGGTTTGAAGAAACGATAGTCATGTTGTTAGGCATTCATTTATTGGGTAACATCTCACATGCAAGCTATCCTGTTGCTGTCTCTTGTTTGTAGCTGTTAGGCTGCCAAATTATCAGTACATGACACAGTTGACTTACGATATAGAAGCAATACCAAGCAGAAAAGAACACAAGCAGGTGCTTGCAATCGTCATTTTTGCAGCTCCTTTTTACTGTCACCTACAATGTACAACAACATAATAAATTCTAAAATCAGTACCATGCAAGTCATCCTATAATAGAATACAAACACCATGATTGTCTATTAGTTATCTTGTTCATATAGTACATACTCTCTAGCATGTGCTTTCAGAGAAAGGCAGCTTGCAATAGCTTTCCACGGATCCTCCTGTTCCCTGAAGGCACCACAACAAATGGGAGATTCCTGATTTCATTTCAACATGGAGCATTCATACCTGGCTACCCCGTTCAACCTGTTATTGTCCGTTATCCGCATGTGCATTTTGACCAATCATGGTAAGTTTTTCTCTATGAAAAGGCACGCTTCTTGTTTTGCTTCAATGCTGTTTTATTTATGCTCGTGCTCTGTTTCAGGGGAAATATATCATTAGGGAAGCTCATGTTCAAGATGTTCACCCAGTTTCACAATTTCATGGAGGTATTCATTGCTCACTGACTTTGGCCTACCAAGGGTCTCATCTTTCATGTCTTTTGGCAGTAACTACTTAAACAATTAGCTCGTTGTATCAATCACATGATTTACAGGTAGAGTATCTCCCAGTTGTTAACCCACCTGAGATCAAGCAAGAGAATGCCCTTCATTTTGCAGAGAATGTAAATCTTCTTCACTCAAATAAATTGCACATTCCGCATCATGTCGATTCTTTACTGATGTAATAGTAACATTACTTTCTTACACTTCTTAATTTTGCAGACCAGCTATGCTATGGCGCACGCCCTTAATGTTTTACCAACTTCTTATTCATACGGCGATTCAATGATTCTGGCACGAGCAGCGGAAGCTGGCAGGGTAAAAATGCTATTTATAATATGATATTCACTCCGAATTCATGTACAGTTGCTTTAACCTCTTTTTGCTGAACTACCAACCGGAACCTTCCAAAATTCCAAACATTGACAATTAGCTGGAAATGGGTGTGTCTTCCTTCCTCGAGTAGGAAATTGATATCTAATAAGCTGAGTTTTCCATTTGCAGGCGAATTGCTCAAATTACATGGTGGAAATGGCTTGGGTAAAAGAAGTAAGTCTTTCCTATATTGCACCATTGGGCATGTGCATGCCAATGAAAAAAATAACATGAGACTAAGAAATTATGTTATTAATGAAGTGCAGAAACTGTTGTGGTGCGAACTGGGTTAGCACATGATTTCCTTTGTGTTAGTGCATGATTTCCTATGAGTTTAGAGTACCCTTTTGGATGAAGCATAATTCATGATTGTGATTATTTTCCCCATTGATGCTTCCATGTAACTTTCCATTAGGTGATTATTTCCAAAGGATAGAGAAGAAAACAAAGAGTAAGCTAATCTTGCAAGGGTGAGACTACACATATTGATCAAAAGCACTCAGATTGAAAGTGAAGGTCAATTTATAATTGTTTTCGTGCATTTGTACTCTTCATTATTATGTTACACCTTTTTGTTCCCTATATTTGCTTAACAAGACTGCCTTTGTATAGTAAGCATATTCCGTGAACAACATTATTTACTTGTCTTTTCGATCATTACAGTTCTACCTTCTAGATTAAGAAGAGTGCATGCAGTACCAGGATCGATCCATGAAATTCATGCATACAGATGATGCTAACCAACTGGGATGATGCTCATCATCTTTGATTCAATTTCGCTATTTAGATTTACTAAATCCCATTAATTGCAACAGCGATATAACATTATTGCTTTATGTATTATTTTCTTTTTGTTTCTGCACAAGGACAAACAAAGGATAGTTACAAATGTAAGTTAAACAATGTATTTTGGATAATGTTTACTTCAGTGGAATCACTTTTGCGTTTCTGGTGAGGTGTGCCTTATCATTACCGCAATCTCGTTATTAGTCTTGGTAGATCTTCCAGATGCATTCTATTACCATTTTTTCTCCTTTGTATCGGGGTTGGAAATCTTGTAAGATTGGCCTCTTGTTAGTTTGTCGATAAAGAATTTCTTACCGTGTGCAGGCTGGGCAATTCGATATGTTTTGTTGCCTATTCGTGTATTACACTTTTCACCTGTTATCTATTAGCCTGCCTGTCTAATGTAGATAGATCACTGTATGGATGTTTTTTATATTGTACCGTCGTTTGTTTGTATTGCTTTCCGAACACTTAGATGCATCAAAATTAGCCGCACGCAGCGTAGCGCGTGGAACCTACCTAGTTCTAATGAAGAAGATACGTCTCGTCTCCACGCAGGTCCACGATGGAACGGAGCAGCTAGCCATCGGACATATCCATTGTACATCTCTCTAGTGTTGGATCCCATTAAAAAAAATGTAAACCTCGATCCTTCGATCTATCCAATAAAAAACATGGGGCTTAACAATTTCTTACTATGTTTGAAACAAAAACCTCTTTGCAGTGCTATAAATGTGATCATTGGATTCTGCGCAAGGGTCGACATTTTCTCATGTAGCAGCGTGGGGTTGAATTATAGCAAATTATTTCAACATCTACAACAAAAACGCAAAAACAAAAAAACATTGCAACAAAAGATTATAGCAAAAGAGAAATATTAGTGCAACAACATAAAAAAAACCATCCCAACAAGATTAAAGTATTGTTTCAACAAAGGAAAAAGATTATTTAAACAACTCGTTACGGACATATGTTCCTAGAACTCGTATATTATTAAGATACCACAGGATAAATAATTAATAGTACAAGTAAACAAGAGCAAATTATCGATTATTCCGTAATAAAATGGTGGTTCCCGCTCGCAACTGGGGACGGCGGCAACCTCCCTCGGCCACCGTCAAATCACACCAGCGAGGCAGCGACATCGCCGCCGTCCATTTACCGCCCAAGGACGCACGCAACATTTATAGATGGAGATGACAGATGAGACAGGCGGAATAGTGTGTTGCTGTGAGGAAGGGAAGCGAGCTTACTTAGTAGTAGAGGTGCGGCGGAGCTGACCTGCCGCCCGGATGGGTTTCCACCTGCTGGTGATCGCGGCGGCGAGGGGGTTCGTGCAGGTGTTCCACCTCTCGGCGCCGCTGCTTTGGCCGCTCAACCTCTGGCTGCCGCTAGCGCGCCACCTGCCCGAGGCCTGCGCCGTCTTCTACGGCGCCCTCACCTCCTACGTCGCCTGGCTGCGCCGCGCCTACGCGCGCGGCCGCACCGTCTGGAACGAAGGCCGCCAGGGGATTTTCGTAGGCGGCGGCGCCGACGAGCTCCTCCGCCAGGCGCTGCTCAACATCTCCTACTGAAATAGTACTGAACTGCAATAGGGCGATGCTGGTGGTTCCAATGCTTGCAGTTAGGACGGTTTCTGCCTACTCTTTTGGTTTCTTGTTCTTGCTCCGTTTATAATCCGTGTGCTTGGCGAGTATTGCGAGATTGGTGCGTTGGTTGTAATTTCTAACCGTGATTTGTAAATAGAACAGAATTCTGTCACAACTTTCTTTTTGCGATAAATTCTGTAAAAGAAATTTCTCTGCCCGTATCGGGGATTTCCTTGCGTTATTGAGCAGATGAAGTCGTGGTTAGTTAGGCCATCTCCAACAGCATTTCTTAAATCTCATTCTCTATATCTTCATATACAGAATTCCCTATAAAGATTTTTTCCTTATATCTCTTTCATCTCCAACAGTATTCCTCAAATCTCATTATCTATTTTCTCACTCCTATATTATAATGATATTTCACAACCGCCATATGAGCCACGTTTATTTTTTAGCGGAGAAAATTTGACCGGCTATTTTTAATCAAGGGAATTTAAAATTTGAAATTTATTTTAACGGTCAACGTAACGGCTATATTGTAACGGCTATATTTTCAGGCTATATATACATAGCCATTTGCACTTCCAAACCTTGCCCATTTCTGAATGTTCACTATCTAGTATATCTCAATGAGTCGTCAGAACTTAGTTCAGCATTTCCTCTCAGAAGATTCATCGTCGGATGACGACGATGAATCTCTTCTTACAGTAACATACCTAGCACAACAACAAGATGAGTGTGTGAATGCTCGACACCATGGGGGTTCTATTTTTGGCCATCAATACGTACATCGCAATAGAGAGGAAGGGCATGCCAGGTTATACCGAGATATTTTGTTGATCCTCTAGTCTACGGCCCGGCCTTCTTTCGCCGCAGGTTTATGATGAGAAATATTTTATTTCTTTGTATTTTTTATTGATCATCTTGTCTATGGCTCATTTTTCTTTTCGGCGCAGGTTTAGAATGAGTCGTTCTCTATTTCTTCGCATATTGCATGCTATAGAAGCCCATGATGATCATTTTGTTCAAAAAAGGAATTGTGCTGGAAATATGGGGTTATCTTCTTTCTGAAAGTAAGCTGACATTCGGATAATAGCTTATGGAGTACCAAAGAGATGCTATTGATGATTGTCTACGGATTGCAAAAAGTACTGCCATAGAGTCTTAAAAGGTTTGTGCGAGCTATTATTGTCCTCTTTGGAGATGAGTACTTGAGATCTCCAAATGAGAATGATACTGCTAGATTACTTACAATCGGTGAGGAAAGAGGTTTTCCTGGAATGATAGGAAGCATAGATTGCATGCTCTAGAGGTGGAAAAATTGTCCTACAGCATGGCAAGACTTGTATACTAGGCATGTACACAAGCCAACAATAATTTTAGAAGTCGTTGCTTCACAAGATCTATGGATTTGGTATGTCTTTTTTGGTTTACCAGGATCTCACAATGATATTAATATTCTTCACCGTTCCACTCTCTTCGCAAAGCTAGCAGAAGGACAAGCGCCGGAAGTGAATTATACTATCAACGGTCACAATTACACAATGGGATACTATCTTGCAGATGGGATATATCCTGTATGGGCAACATTTGTGAAGACAATACTAGCTCCTCACGGGAATAAGAAGAAATATTTCTCCCAAGCTCAAGAGGCAGCTAGGAAGGACGTGGAACGAGCCTTTGGAGTTCTGCAATCTCGGTTTGCAATTGTTCGAGGACCAGCATGTTTCTGGGATCAACAAACTCTAAGAGATATCATGACAGCTTGTGTCATCATGCATAACATGATAGTTGAAGATGAGAGAGACGGAGGACCACTTGACTACAATTACGAAGGAATGGGAGAAACAGTTTCAGAGTCACACGAGCATACACTCGAACTCTTTGAGTTTATTCAAACTCATCATTCCATTCGAAATAGGGAAACTCACCACCAGCTTCAAGATGATCTAGTGGAGCACTTATGGCAACGTTATGGAGGGGTGTAATTCAGTAGCGTTTCTTATGTACTAATTTATATTTTCTATGTATTGTAATGTGAATCTATGTATTGTATTCAGTCATTCATATGTTGTAAAACTAGAATGATATGATTTAGCAATCAACCATCAACCAACATTGCATTGCAATCTACTAACATGAACGGACAAAACATGAATCTGTTAAATCAAATAGAATAGATGACTACATCATACACAAATTTTCCTAGTATAGCTTTTCTAATCGCAACACAAACCTAAACCCAAATTAATAATACTGACCTTGATTGGATACTTGAGTTCTCCCTTAGAATTCGTTGTTTTTCACAGCTTGAACTGCAATACAACAACCGGCTCCAGGTTATGAATTGATTGTCGGCAGCAATCTGCTATAGTCATCTAACATGCATACTCAAAATTAAGCACAAGAACATACTTATGCATGCAAAATATCAAGCACAACAAGTTTAGAATTTAATTGTAGGTGTGTGGCCTTCTTAAATCTACCAGTGCAGCTAGATTATTTCAGCATTCAGATGTATCAGATGAAAATTATCTTCCAATTTCCATGTCGAAAATAAATGTCCTTATCTCCTCCAATGCACGAAGGACGCTTAAATAGCTGATGTATTTGGTACAATTTACTTTCTGTTTCAATCCAAGGATAAACACAATGCAGCCACATCCACCTCCAAAGCTATTCAAGTCTGTTTTTACAGTCCTCATGAAATGCATCAAAACCAAAATACGATTTACTGATCTTGTGTTGCAGATTCTTTTAGCCATCTTGGACTTGGATCAAATGGCATGCAGGAAGCGGTGGACCCATGCCACCCAATGAAGTTATGTTATACTGCATGCTTTGTGCTTATCCCGTGTCAATGTCATATTCTTAACTACATATTACAACTTCAAGGACAGAATTGTTGGGGTTAGCCTTTCAGGTGCTCTGCACTAGCTGAAATAAAGTTTTATCAACTAGCAACCAAAAGATTCCTGGAAATAAACTCTGGCTAGCACCTCCTAGTTTAACTTCTGAAACAAGGTTGCCAAGGCTCCAGGAAATGATTTGATCAGTACTTATGTAACATGTGCTCATATAAATCAGCAGTAGCTCCAGGCTTGAGGGTCAGAGATGATGGAGTTCTACTGCAAATTTAGGCTATCTAAATGAAAGCACTGGCTTCGAGATAATTTTTGCACTCAACTTGTAGGCAATAGTGCTCACCCATTTCTCTAAACCAATGTTCACAGATAAAATACATCATACTCATCACAACAGTGGGGTTTGGACCTACTTGGCAACAAAGTATCAATCAATTTTCTGAACCATTCTACAGTTAATTAGGTATAAATAATGCAATTTTATCGGCAGGACTGACATGATAGCGATTAAATGGAAGGGACTGAAACTAGTCATTTTACAAGTTCCTACAAGGAAGCTGCTACCATTGTACAAGAATACCCTGTTGCCCTTTCAATTTGTCCATGTCTCTAAAATTAAGGTGCAATATCCATGTGGGATTACATGAAACAGTAGAGCATTACCAGACATGAAAATAGCATGTAAAAAGAATTTACATATATTCAATTACTCAGATTGAAATGTGCTACGATTAATTTCAAAACTTTTTAATCACAACTACAAATACAACTGATATTGTACAACTGCTACATATGAAACCTCTTTAATCACAGTTACATATACAAAACGCAACTGATCTCCCTACACACAAGTAGGAATAATATCTAGGTTGGCTGATCATTGAATACCATTGTCGGTGTTTCGTAAACCGATAAGTAAATTTGTAAGTATAGGGGCCGCGCATTCCATCTCCTTGAATGGTTAGACGAAGGAAGTCCAAGATGTATACTGGTTCTGGCCGAATATCCCTACGTCCAGTTCGTGATGGTGGTTTTGTATTTCTCGGGGTGCAGTAGATTACACGGGATTACAAGCGAGGGCTAAGGAATGGCCTTGAGCGCTCGTCTGAGTGGGAGAGCTCGGGAGCTCGGAGGATTTCGGATGCTTGGATCGGATCCGGATGAATCGAATCGAGCCGGATTGAGTCGAATCGAATGCCCTTCAATGAGGGTCCTGCCTCCCTTTATATAGGCGGAGGGGGCAGGTTACACGGGAGTTTGGAGAAAAAAGGTAGGGGTATGCTACGCCCGGGAGTCCCGGTCTTGATCTGGTGATTGGCGATCGACGGTCCTGCTCATCCCACGCCTGGGTTGGTAGACACAGCGAGCGCCGTTCCATCGGGAAGGGGCGCACCTGCCCTCTGTGCGCCTGTCAGATGTTGACGTCGTCTGTGCTGCGCTCTGGTGTCGCCTCGGGAGGGAGTGCGTCTCTCCACTGTGCCTGACAGGGTGAAGGGACAGATGCTTGACTTAGGCGGCCTCCTGGCCACCTTGGGAAGGAGCCACCTGCCCCAGCATGGCCGTCGTGTCCACGGGGCAGGCGACCAGCTTGAAGTCGACTGGTGGTGTGGCGGGGGTCGTTGAGTCGGAGCTCATTAGGGATCCGACCTGAGGCCAGGTCGGAGCCTGCGGGGGCGTCCGACCTGCGGCCAGGTCAGAGCCTGCGGGAGCGTCCGACCTGAGGCCAGGTCGGACCGCCCCTGGTGGGCCTGAACGAGGCCGAGGATCCTTCGTGGCCCCACGAGGCCTAGAGCTAGGCCCAAGACGGATCATTTGGTGTTCCAGCTAATATTCAGTGATAATCCCATCTATGAGGGACAGAGACTTTGGCAATACCCCCTCCAGCACTCTGCATCGCTGCCAATCTTGCCGCCATATCCGTACGACTGAGAGAAAAACGATCTTGAAATAGATGTATACCTTGCTGTGGGGTACCCCTGGTATGAGTATTCGTCAACCATCAATGTAGAAGCAAAGCATGCAAATTTGAACTTACAAAATAGCAGCTAATAAACAACAAAAAAATCTGGAACATATCACAATTAGTAGCAAAACGTATCTGTAGTCTCAAATTGTTGATACCTATGAAGGTACAGTTAAGGTGTAGCATTGCAGCTAAAGCAAAATCGTGTTAACAAATACAACCAACGATTCCTTCCGTAGTAGTAGAAGAGGAGACGATGAGGACTTGCTCGGCGTGGAATCTGGCGCGCCCACCGGCTTGATTCAGGCTGGCCGGCGGCGGCGAGGCAAAGGTCCCTTTCTCCTCTTGGGCGGTGTGGCGTGGGGAGAGTGGAGAACAAAGGCTAGGAAGACCAGGGCAACTAAAGAGGCGGGAGCGCGAAATCGGAATGAACTAGAGAGGAGAGCGGCGTCTGTCGGGAGGTTGAAGACGGCGATCTTGATGCGGTCCGATCGAGCACCAAGCCGGGACCAGATCCGGGGGAGGGAAACCGCTTGGATCTCTTTGCGTGGCGGACGAAGCGGCGGCTACACTCCTCGACGAGTCTAGATCTCGGGCTCGCCTCCTCAACAGCTCGCAGCAACGCCTCGCCTCGACGATGGCTCGGGCTTGAGCGGTGGCTCCTGTAAGTTCAAGAGCCCTTGGTTTTGATGATTGATGATTAATTAATGTTTAATCTGTGTTTAAGTTCAAGAGCCCTTGGTTTTGATGATTGATGATTAATTAATGTTTAATCTGTGTTTAATGACAAACCTAATCTTTATGAGACTAACATGTTTTATTGAGCATATATTTAGCAGTCTCATATTTGGATGAAAAATGGAAAACCCAAGGTATGTATGCGTATTCCTTCTAGTATAATTTGCATACTTTGGATTTAAGTTAAAATATAAATGTTCCCATTATATTAACCACAAAACGTGCATCATGTTTCCCAATCCATATATGACATGGATGCACATACTTAGGGGGAGTTTGTGATTTAACTTGAAAGTTTCATTGTATTGATCTATTCTTTATTGATACACATACGGATCAAGACAAAGAAACTAAATCCTTGAGTATATATATTTGAATTGCCTAGTCACAGTATACTCATGGTAATATAGGATATACTTCAATGTGATCAAATTGAATATGTGCATATTATATCCAAGTCAATTATATCTATGCACATATACATGTGGAGTTTATTCTATAGTTGATGACTTAGAGTAATGATCATTTCCATATAGTTTACATACAATGGATCATTACTTTTCATCAACATGAGTATATGAAAACTTGTGTAGTTAATATATACTCATATCAATTTAAATGACTATTTAAATTGAGTTCATTTGTCTTGCTAATCATTAAAGAACATTTCATCATGTATTGATGGTGTCTTTCGATTAATTAAGGACAAATGAATAGCTCTTAAGTATAATGAAGCATGCGTTGCATTATTGTACTTAAGACACATCTAAATCATTCAAATTGATTTAGGTTGTGCTCAATTGATCTAAAGGCATCCACTATGTGTTAATGGAGTGCAAGAGATAATTGAGACAACCATGCATCTTGGATTAACTATTTTAAGAGTTGTGATTGAGTTAGATTAAGTCCAAGGATGATTGAGAACGGGACAATGACGACATCATGAGGTGATGGGCATCAAGAGTAGATCCCGAAGATAAAGAGGAGTCGAGTGATGATCCCGAGGGAGCGTAATGAAGTAAAGATCATAAAGACCCCAAAGGGGATTGCTTGCGTGCGGCGGCGAAGATATAACTAGATAGGCTAAGGACTTTGTAGTCTTTGAGTCTAAGTTTTTATCGCCGTACTATTAAGAGGGGTTGCGTCCTTGCTTGAGCTTCATCATGTGTTGATGATCTCAATTC
The DNA here is from genome assembly GCA_036346375.1 of Guadua angustifolia. Lineage (NCBI taxonomy): Eukaryota > Viridiplantae > Streptophyta > Magnoliopsida > Poales > Poaceae > Guadua > Guadua angustifolia. The sequence continues at coordinate 47,124,315 of CM070506.1, read as the reverse complement.
CACATTCACTCAAGCTCAAACCATTTGGATTTGGTTTTTACATAAGAGTTAACCATTTGGCATGTGTTGCGAATGGGTTAAGTTTATGCTTGGTGTTGTTGGTTTATACTCTGTTGGGATAAGCAATATGCGTTGGTTTTTGCGTGAAGTTCACTTTTGCATGTGTTGCGAATGTTGAAGCTTCATGTTTTGCTCTACAAAACAAATCTTTCTTAAAATCAAAGTGTTGCTTGGAGCTAAGTTTTGCATGTGTTGCAAAAGGAGAGAGCTCAAGCATGATTTGGTATTTATGTGTTTATATGGAGCTAGAGGTTTGCATGTGTTGCAAGTAGAGAGCTCATACATGTGATTTGGTTTTAGTTGAAGTTTGGTTTTGGTGTTGCATGGAACTAGAGAATTGCATGTGTTGCAATTAGAGAGTTCATGCATCTTGATTCGGTGTTTATTTGCAAGTTCGTTGTGCGAATAAACTGAGGTTTATGAGTCCGGAATCCTGAGAGCATGTGAGTAGGGCTTGCAACGGGTGTTGGCAAGTTGACTGGGTCTCGTGTTGACCTTCACATGGCTAGGGGGATTAATCTCATAAACTCGAGTTTGATTTGCTTAATACGTTTTGCAAATAGATCTTGAATTGGTTGCGAAATGTGTTTTTGCAATTTGGTAGAAATTCTTTGAGCATGGATTAAATTGGTGCAAATGTGTTTTGCATGAGTGTATGATCATGTGTTGATCCTCTAAATGGCTCAAGGAATAGTGTTTGGCTCTTTGGTGAAAAGATCGCGAAAAACCGGTGTCCGAGTCGATGAGGCGGTATGACCGCACCCCATCTTGATCATCTGGGCAGGCGGTATGACCGCCCCTAATGACATGTTTTTTCGAAGGCGTTTTTGGCTGAGGTTGGGCGGTATGACCGGGGGTGCTTGCGGTCATATCGGCCATATCTTGATCATCTACGGCCAAGGCGCAGATATCACCGGGTTTTCGAGCAACGGCTAGTTTTCTAGCCGTTGGTTTGTGAGGAGCGGTCATACCGGCCCTGGGTGCGGTATGATCGGCCTCTCCGCCCGAATTTCAGTATTTTGCCCCCAACGGCTAGTTTTCTTTGGTGGGGTATAAATAGACCCCTTGGGGGGCTTGGGGCAGTTGTTGCTGGCTTGGTTGAGTGTTTGGGTGAGGTGTTGCATGTGTTGCACACTCACATTTGATTCTTGAGCTAAAGAGTGAGACTAATTGCATGTGTTGCAATTAGTGAGTGATTTGAGAGCCTCTTGTGCATGTGTTGCACTTGAGGGAGTCCTTGTGCATGTGTTGCACTTGGTGATCACCGGGAGCGCATTCGTTGTGCTCGGTGAAGTTCAAGCGGAGGAGCGGCTTATTACTCTTGGAGGTTGCCGACTCCTAGACGGCGTAGGCGTCGTGCGTGGGAGCTCTCAAAGATTGTGAGAAGCCCGGCGAAGTTTGTGAAGGTTCGAGTTGAGCCTACGCGAAAGCGTGAAAAACCACGACTAGTGGAAAGAGGCGGGTGCTCGAGCGGGAGCCGGTCCAAGTGGTTGGACTTGCCTCAACGTGGTCTAGGGGAGACCGGCAAGTCTCCGAACACTAGGGCTGGGCAAATAAACCGAAAACCGAAAACCGAAGCCGAAAAAACCGAAACCGAATTATTCGGTTGTTGATTCGGTTATCTGTCTGAAATAACCGATTTTTTTTGGTTTATTCGGTTTTAAACCTCGGTTAACCGAATTAACCGAACTAGCATCTGTTGTCTCAGGCCCTCAGTAACCCTAGCTCTCTCATTTGGTAATTCCCCATTTCGGCATTTCCTCACTCCTGTCTCCTCGGCCCCTCACACTCTAGGGCTCAGCGGCCGACGAGGTCCGCAATTGCACAAGACCGGCCAGCTCGGCACTCCTCGAGGTGCCGCCGCCAGACCTAGCCTTCGTCTGCGGCGCTGGGCGCGCGTTAAGCAAATCCCTGCCCCTGCGGCGGCGATCGCAAGGTGTTCGTCGAGGAAGACCGCGTCACCGCTGCGGCTACTGCGAAGCGGATTGGTACGCTGCCCTAATTGCTGTTCTTGATCGCCGAAGGTGCGACCTTTCCCGTTCCATTCGTTCGCTAATTAATGGATTAGAGGTGGTAGAGTCAAGAAAGGAAGCGCCTTCGGTTTCTTGGTGTGGAATTTGTGTGCATCCGATCATTTGGGGATTGGATTTACCGCTCATGGAGGAGAAACGAATTGTTCTTGGCTCCTTGTTGCAAAATCGCCATGTGGTGATGGCGGTTGAAGAATAAGAGCGGTTAATCGGTTAAAACGAAACGAAACCAATTATCGGTTAACCGAATTGTCGGTTACGAAAATTTCAAACATAGTTCGGTTTCAGTTTTCAAATAACCGAATTTCCCAAAAAACCGAAAACCGAAACCGAATTTTTCGGTTAAACCGAATGCCCAGGCCTACCGAACACCACGGAAAAATATCGGTTGTCCCTTGTCTCATTTATATTCAAGCATTTACATTATTGTATATTTATCAATTGCTTGATTGTGTTAGAATTGATTAGTATTAATTGATTGTTCAATTTAGCAATTCTTGTGTAGAGACATAATTTAGCTAGTGCACTAGTGAGCCTAGTTGATTTAGGCCTTAATTGTCAAAACCTAGCTTATCGCTTCCGCATTATCTTTGAGTAGGTTTTGTCATAGGGATTGATTAGAGTGATTGATTTTAGAAGAGCGATTAATTTTATAAACGCGTATTCACCCCCCCTCTAGGCGCATCCTCGATCTTACAGCTCCTCCAGGCGCTGGCTCCGCTCGGCGTTCCTCCTGGTCGCGGGAGCGAGCAGATGAGGCTGAGAATCGGTTGAGGATTGGAATGGGGAAGGGAGAGAGAAATCCCTTCCCTAAGATGGAGATTGCGATGAGGAAGCTGTTGGACGGGGGTTTTCGCTACAGTAACGCTCAATTCCTTATTTCTACCGATACAGAGCCATATCGGGCATTTGTTGGAGATGGCCTTAGTCCCTCGGTCATATTCTATTAAGATTGCTATTAGCTTCTGAGGTACGCAATGTTCTGACCTTCGTTAAGTGGATGAATTGCGCAGAATAGTTGTGGCCAGTGACGTGACTCGTGAGTGATGGCGTGACCTTTTAGCGTTACTTAACAAACTGTAAAACTAGTCAGCACGCGCTGGCTAGCCCGAGATAAATTCATTTAGTTTCGTTAATTTGAATTATATGTGGTAGTCATCGTAACTTGTTTATATTAGATAGGCTCTAAATCCTTTTCTTTTCTCGATTAATGTGAAAATTTTCTCACAGTTTATAATCAGTATAAGTAATACATATTATTATTAGTTTTAATATTCTTGGAATTTAGCGTTTTAATTCTTATACAAATCAAACATCTAATTATCGTTTGATTGTTTCCTAATCTGAATATTTTAGGATCGTACTTTTGGTGTTTTTTAGTTTTAGGTTGGACTTTGTGTAAAAATTTGATTTTATATTTTTATTTATTGTGTTCTAAATTTTATTTTTAGGGTTTACTTTGAATTCATATAGAAATCAAATTGCTTATTTTTTAGTTTAGATTTAATTTGGCTTATACTTTACAAAGACTAGCTCTATAAAAAATATAATGTGTATTTTTTGAATGGCCTTGTCCATAAACATATGCCATATTTCATATTCCAATAAAAACTTAGTATGATCTTCCATCTATACCCCAAATAAATATCTAGATTTACTTTATATCCTCTCCATACATGCATTGAATATAGTGCTTATAGAAAATGATAAGGGGTATTTTAGTCATTTTTAATACCACTTTGGCCTATATTCTAGGAGAACATACACCCTATAAACTTAGACAGAGTAATTATTATTCTGATTTTTTGTTATTTATGAATGTTACTTTGGAAGTTGTACAAACCAAATCTCGATCCCCTTTAATTTTTATTTGAATCTACTTATTTTTTATCATACTTAGGGTGGATTTTCCCGATAATAGGCTAGAATTCCTAGAAAAATTTATATATTCATTTATTACTATTCAAAATTTTATTTATATGGTTTACTATGAATTTGTATGAAATCAAATCGCTTATTTTATTTTTATTTGAATTTTAGTTAATTTGGTTTGTACTTGACATAGTTTTAATATGATCATTTCTATTTAATTATTATTCCAAATTTTAGTTATTTACTTAATTTACTTTGGAAATCTTATGGAAGTTGAATTGCTAATTTTTCTTAAGTTTTTAATCTGAATTTCATATAATTTAAATAGTACTTGACATTGACACTTTCTTTTAATCTAAACCGTTATAACTTAGACCAGACATAGACTGCCATATCTTTCTGCTTAACGTGAGAGTTTCCTCAGAGTATCTAACTAATGTAGATGTCTAATTAGTGTAGAGGTACAAACAGATTTGCATATATTTTTTATTGTACTTATAGTGAATTTTTCAAGATTAAATTTGGAATTCATATGAAAATTTATATTTTTATTTATCACTATTCTAAAATTTTTTATAGGGCTTACCTTGGAATTCTATGAAATCAAATTAATAATTATTTTATTTTATTTCTAAATTTTAGTTAATTTGCCTTGTACTTGATATAAACTCTTAGTTTTAATTTGCTAAATTTTATTTTATTATTATTCTAAATTTTGGTCATTTATATATTTACTATAGTAACAAATTATATATCAATCAAATTCAATAGACATCATAGAAAGAATAAACTATTTGATTATCAATAGAATCAACTAATTGTTAATGTAAGTGGGTGATATAGAAAAAATATGATATAAATGGGTTGGACCTTACTGATATCCGAATAGAAAAAAATCTGGATATCCGAATAGAAAAAAAAAATCCAAATATCTAGATCCCGTCCCATATTTATCGGATATTAGATGCTTTGGATCCGATCTCAGTTCGGATTTAAGTATCTGGATTCGGTCTCGGATCTGACCGAATAGTAAAATCCGGTCTTGACTGGATCCTATTCCAAATCAGACAGAAGACATTCGACCCATTTTTATCCCTAAACAAAATTGGCCTAAGAGTAATCACCTCGCTCGGCTCGGATAGCATACAGTTTCCACATCTTAGAACAGAAGCATAACACATCACGGCCAGACAGATCGATACGTCAGGCCGTCATAACTCATACGCCAAGACGCAATTCTTGCCTTGTTTTTCGACAAACATAGTACGTGGAGTCCAGCGTTATGGAGTAGCGTTGCCCTTCACTGCTTGGTTGTATCGTACCAGATGCGTGGGCACAGCGCACACCGCACTAGCAGCAACACGTGACCATGCCAGTCCGTGCAAAAAAATCCGGCGCCGTCCATCGCATGAAAAAAAAACAAGTTTTAGAATTTTTGTAGGCTTTTCGACGAAAAAAGAGGCATAGATGTAATTTCAGATTTTTGGATAAATTTCAACATTTTCAGGGGCCTTTCCGCAAAGAAATGGATCTATACGTAGTATGCGCGATGGCAATGGCAGGAGTGTTGTTGGCATTGCCAATCATTCTAGACAAACACTCCTGCGTGGTTTAACGGTGGTTAAACAGAGGCACGAAGGCGATAACACCGCCAGTAACAGCAGAACACGTAGCCTCGCTTTTCTTTTCAGGTACAGGTTCACGGCACAACACGGAACAAGGTGGATTCATCCTTTTATTAGTTTTTTTTCAAATCTAACTCTCTTATGAATAATTTTGTAAAATTAGCCTCTCTCATATCACGAAAGACACGACAGACGACATGTATTCCTTATCACGCCTGGGAAGTGTAGAAGCTTCCTACCATGCATAGTGAGCACAAGAGCAGCTGACCGACTGCTGGAGGGCCCGATCAAACGCCACTGCCATGGCTGAAGAGCGCGGAAGCTCCCCTACCGTGGGGGGCTATGCTACTCCCGTTCTCGCATGAGCAGCTGCTGTGCTGACAAGCTTTCGTACTCTTCGAATGTAGCAAAGAAGGAGAGGAAGCCAAATTTGTAAATACGTGTACGAGAGAGCTTAAAAAGAGATTTACAAAACTAGCTAAGCGATGAATTCAGCAATCGTCAACCTTTACGCTCAATTAATTATCATCATCGATCACCAACAAAAGGTCGCTGTTCTCCAAATTTCCATCTTTCCTGGTTGTATTTTTTTTTTGACGATTTGCATCTGTAGTTCTGCTACGTGGATCCTATCGTAGGTGGCTATCTTAATCACCACAATTGAGGAACATATATATTTGCACGCTACAAACGAAAAACTTGCTGTTCTATCAACCGGATCATCACGCACCGAACAGATACGGATTGAAAAGTGAAGACCCAGCAAAGGATCTGCAAAAAGGCCAAGACAAAAGAAAAACAGCCCTTCGAACCGAGAAAGGCCAGCACATGTGTATTTGAAGGGACCAAAAATAATGCAGGAAAACGACCATATGGCATATGATATAGGCTAAGAATAGCGAAGTTTATGCATGTCGAGTGCTCATTTCTTTGATGCTTCGGCTAACTACTGCTCGGTGGGGCTAAAATGCTGTGGAAATTAATATCTGTGAGCTACTCGATATCGAGCCCGCACCTGCCAGCTTGACTTGTTCGATCTCCTTCTGTGCTAAAAAATGTACTTAAACCTAGAACATCATGTCAACCAGTTAAATCTGTGAGGAAAAACGAGACAGTATGCAGCTTGTAGGACTAGCCTAATAATATAACCCAACAACCGAGCAAATACCGCATCCGTTGTTGAAAAAGGCGCTATTTCCATCTACAAAAATGAAACAGCGCTATACTTTAGAGAATCAAAATCTGAAGCTCTGCCAAACAGAACTTTAGAAGCATAATTTGTTCCTTTCAGAGCATGCCCGGTGTGGTTGATAGCTACGTGATTCTTTATGCATTCATTTGCTAGCCTAACACGTCAGGGGCTCAGCTCGCATTGGCCCGGTAACATGTCAGTGTTGTCGTTATATGGGCAAGCGAAATTACGTACTCTGCTTTTAGCATTTTCAAGGGTTCAGTTTCGATTCTTTATTGTTCAGTCGTTGAAGCGAGATTTCAGAATTAACCCATACATGGTACGCACGTAAGATGGTATCAGCAGTCAGCACCAACGTAATTTCCATCTCAACTTTTGCAGGAGCGAGTGAAGAGCTCCCGTGATTTTCTTCGACTTTCGGCATGCAATCGCACTCTTTCAGAAATGCGAAATTTGGTCATTCGCAGAATGAGAGCTTAGTTGGATCCGCAGTCATTATAGAAAAATTCTTTTTTTGTATGGAATTGTAGAAAAGTTAGTAGTAGTGCTATTTTGAAATACAATTGCTAGGTAGAATAACTAGAAGAAAGGACTGCCTTGTTTACTTAAGGGACAATTTTGTTCATGACACTGAAAATACGTGCAATGCTGTTTTTACCATCCTTTCATTAGTGGCTATTTCATTTTCGCCTCTCCATCTACCTTTCTTTAATTTGGTCAAGCCAACAGGCTTGACCATTAAAAACATAGGAAAAATTCAAAAAATACCAGAAAATCATGAAAAAGAAAATAGCCAAAAAAATATAGACAAAATTTAAGAATAAATTTTGAATATTTTTTTTACTTTTCTTGAAAAATTACACCAGGAAAATTTCTCAAAAAACAACGCTAAGAAAAACGATTTAATCTTCCTCAGCTTTTAATGGAACATTTCTAAAATTTTGATGTATAACTTTTGTGTTTGTTTTTTGTTTCGCAGTGCTCCCTTAATTTTTCTATACTTTCTGGTATTTTTTATTATTTTTAAAAATATTTGGTTTTGCAGGAGCGAGTGAAGAGCTCCCGTGATTTTCTTCGACTTTCGGCATGCAATCGCACTCTTTCAGAAATGCGAAATTCGATCAGTCGCAGAATGAGAGCTTAGTGTAGGATCCGCAGTCATTATAGAAAGATTCTTTTTTTTGTATGGAATTGTAGAAAAGTTAGTAGTAGTGCTATTTTGAAAATACAATTGCTAGGTAGAATAACTAGAAGAAAGGACTGCCTTGTTTACTTAAGGGACAATTTTGTTCATGCCACTGAAAATACATGCACAGTGGCGGTCCTGAGATTTCAGGGACCTGGAACGAGATTTAAAATAGAGACCCTTCTAATTAATAATAATAATAATAATAATAATACGGAATTGTTACAGTTCGGACGTCTGAATTTTTCGGACACACTGCAACATTTTTTTCTACGTATGTAACATTTTTTTGCCAATGTGTGCAATATTTTTGTTCGACAAACAATGAATTGCGGCACAGTAAACGGATGTTGCAAGCGCTGAAAAATATGTTGCACGCGTCGAAAAAAATGTTTTAAGTGTTGAAAAAAAATGTTGCAAGAGACGTCCGATGAAATGAACAGTGTCGGATGTCCGAGCGCTAGTTCTTCCTATATATATATATATATATATATATAAGTGTTACCAATAAACACTCAAGGTGTATCCAAAAAAATTATTTATATCAAGCAACAGGTAAAGCAAAAAGGTACATATTACAATATTATAGTATATATTGTTACATATACAATATATTAATACTAGTACATGTACAGGGATAGGGCCCCATGATTTAAGGGGCCCGGAGCGGCGGCCCCTCTCGCCCCCCTCCAGGGCCGGCACTGTACGTGCAATGCTGTTTTTACCATCCTTTCATTAGTGGCTATTTCATTTTCGCCTCTCCATCTACCTTTCTTTAATTTGGTCAAGTCAACAGGCTTGACCATTAAGAAACATAGGAAAAATTCAAAAATACCAGAAAATCATGAAAAGAGAATAGCCAAAAAATATAGACAAAATTTAAGAATAAATTTTGAATATTTTTACTTTTTCTTGAAAAATTACACCAGGAAAATTTCTCAAAAAACAACACTAAGAAAAACGATTTAATCTTCCTCAGATTTTAATGGAACATTTCTAAAATTTTGGTGTATAACTTTTGTGCATTTTTTTTTGTTTCGCGGTGCTCCCTTAATTTTTCTATACTTTCTGGTATTTTTATTATTTTAAAAAAAATTGGCTTTTCAATATTTTTCTATATTTCTTAACTGTTAAACCCATCGACTTGATGAAAAATTGGACAGAGCGGCAAAAATAAAATGCACACCGACGACGAAGGATGACGTAAACAAAATGAGCAAATTTTTTATAGCAGAAGTGATATTGCACATATTTTAAGCGGGGTAAACAAAATTTTACGATTCATCTCCACTCGAGATGGGAGTGCTACTGTGCTAGCAGTAGTACATCTGAAGTTGGTTGGAGCAGGCGAGTGATGAACTTATGACTGCAATAAAGACGTGCATACGGCTGCAATCATGCAGTTCCTTTATTCTCACCTAATATAAGCAGTCCCAGCAATGTCCCACAAAGAGGGAACGTCGGGATCTGCCGCTGGGATCGTCGACGTGCCGCTGGAGCGTTGGACCATCGCAGGAATCTCCCTGTCTCACTAATTCCGTTGCGCCAAACTCGCAAACGCTAAGCAACAACAATGTCGCCGGCCGGCCGTCCAAATTTGGGTAGCAGTGTCTACGAGAGGGCCAGGGCAACCAGGGGCGGACCTAGGGCCGGTGCTACCGGGGCTGTAGCACCGGCCCAGCCCAAAAAAACCCACTTAATATATTTTAACCCTAACCCTAATCCTCATATTCACAGGAGCTTCCCCGCCGCCTTCGGCCCTTCCAGCGCCCTGCTCGCAAGACGACTCCGCGCCCGCCCGCCCCCTCTCCGCGCCGTCGCTCCTCATCGCCCCGCGCCGCCCTCTCCGCCCCAGCCGCCGCTCCTCATCGCGCCCCACGCCGCCCCTCTCCGCGCCCGTCCGTCTCTCTCGCTCTCCGCCCCCTGCGCCCATTCAAGGCGCCTCTCCCCCCCTCGGGCCTCCTCGCCACCGCGCCTCTCGAGACTCCGACACGGTGCCGCCCTCTCGCGTCGTGATCGCCCCTTCTCGCTTTGGCTGGGCGGCATCAGCGGCAATGTGGCAAGGGGCAGCGGCTCGCCCGGCTCCTCGTTCGGCTCCCGGCCTCCCACTCGGCCAGACTGCAGTGAGCGCCCTATGCTCTCCACAGTCCACCCGGTCTGCTGCTGCAGTCCGATGATCGAATATGAATTGATGATCACGAATGTGAATGTGAATTGATGATGCGAATGTAATTATTGATGATAAAATGCCTTAGAAAAGTATTGATGATCAAAATAACTTAGAAATGCAATGATGATTGATGATGTAAATGTGATTATGTGAATATTGATGAAAATGCAGCATGGTTGATCAAAATGCCTTGGAAATGATGTATATTGTCGCTAAATGCCTAAATTGTATATTGTTATATTGCTAATTGTAGATTGCTACTTGTTAGGATTGTTTAGATGGAGAAATATTATTCAAAAGATGACGCTACTAAGAAAAGGTTAGCAACAGAGGGTAGCGGTGTTGAGCAAAAAAGACAACGTGTAGAGCTTAATATGGATGATATCGTTGCTGATCCGGGGCATATTTTGTGTTATGTGAATTTACCATTCATATCGTTTGTTTTCGATTTCTGATTTACATATGCTATTTTTGTCCATGTAGATTGCTATAATACTTTCCCAATTGCAATGAGGCGTGGAGGAATGTCACGATGATTCATTGGATTTAAGCTTCCTTAATTAGGTATTTATCTAGTTACATATGATTTTACCATATCGTTTCTATATATCGCATTGGTTACTGGTTATGTAATTTTGATGTGAAATTATTAATTGTACTCTAGTGACATTTCGAATCCGTTATATATTAGCACCACTCTTGCTCAATTTCTGGGTCCGCCACTGAGGGCAACTATATATTACAAAACCTGTCAAGCGATCTAGCTGCTCCATATAATACAGCCGATTGGATTTCTCTTAATTGTAAACCAGCAAGCAAGATATCTATCCATCCCTGGCATGCTCTGATGCTCCGATAGCCAGGTCCAGTACTGCCAATTAACACCTCGGGAACACCACGCAGATCGGCGCCATGGCGAAGGCAGAGGGATAGGATACACTTGACACATGCAGTGGTGGTGGTAGAAAGAGCTGAAGATGGCGGTTCACCTGGTGCTTGTTGCCGTGCCGGCCGTCACCGTTGCCGGCGGGTTCCTGCAGGTGTTCCGGTTCTCGTTCCTGCTGTGGCCGTTCAACCTCGCGCTGCCGCTGGCGCGCCACCTGCCGCGCGTCTGCATCACGCTCCGGAGGGCGGCGTCGCACTACGCCGGCGAGCTGCGGGGGTACCTGAGCGGCCGGCGAAGAGTGCAGCTGCCGCTGCTGGGCTACCAGCACCCCTCCTTCCGCGGGGTGCAGAGATCCCCGGAAGAGCTCGTCGCAAACACCATGATTGCCCTGATCGACATCTCCTACTGATGCCCCCATCTGCATTGCCAGGTGATTGCATCCTTGTGTTGATCAGGTCCTTCGCAGTGGTCGTCTTGGATGTAGATAGGTTAGTTTACCATTTTATTCTGATCTTGCACATATAAATTCTGTTTTCTCATTCTGTACATTATTCAGCTGCGGTGTCTAGTTCCTCCATTGTGAATTTGTCGTAAGCTTGAACGATGTAGTCTCGTGGGATGATTACATGGGTGTGTAAGCAACATTATATTTTTTGAGGTTTATATCTTAAACTACTCTGCGCCGTACGTAGATGGATCTTATACCTACGCGTGCTCATTTTTTTATATCGTTTAAAGATAGGTAGGATAATTAAGCTTCGTATTTAAAACCATGCACAAGATGGTTGGTCCATCCACTGTGTTCATTATTTCTAAATGGAAATTATTTTCTATCCGTTATTCATTTTGACAATGAAGTGCTGTGTTGCTGTTATATCTCTTCAGCACTTACTACGCTCTCAATATGCTTGCTTTAGCACAAAATCTAAACTTTCTATAAGAATGAATTTCTAAGTATCGAGTTTTTTCCTATAATGCGCCCCATAATTCATTACGATAGTCTCCCGATGATAATGGTGTGTGTTCATTGCTGAGAGCCAAAGGACACGAGCATGGATCACGAGAAACGCGTGCAAAGATTTAAAATTACAGGATCCAATTGACAATCCCGGTACAGCGCTGAAGCCGTTTACAGATCGAACAATCGCTATAGCTTTCTTGTGATTTGGAAACACCGGATTGTGATTGGATTATGCCTAGAGAAGGGGGAAGAGCAGTCACTGAGTGCTGACCGAACGAGCTGCTCTCTTTGTTCCCAAATATGTATCCTTCAAGCTTGCAAATTTTTTCTCTAAATACATATCATTATATAATTTTAAGATGATTTTTTATCATGTATTTCTTATATATCTCTCCCTTTCAGCTATTTTTAATGTCATTTGCTATCATAGACTAGAGTGAGACTCACCATATGAAGAGAATAATATATTCTTTTATAGATGTAACTCGATGGAAACGTAAAATCCTAGAACACGATATGTATTATTGAGGAAGTGAAGGAGTATATATAATCCTACAAGAGGAACCAAAGTAGTTCGTGTGTGGATTAAAGAAGCAGAGAGCACGTCATCTTCTATTTAGGCTGGTCCAGCCCAGCCAAGGGAAATTCAGAGACACGAGTAGTGCTACCTCACTTCATGGGCTTCGATAGATGCGCGTCATGCAAGGAACCTGTACGTTCAACGCAACAATATAAATCAGGGCAGAGAATAACTCCAACTAAACGTACGTCTCCCAAAAAAAAAGTCCAACTATAGCCCAGCGCCTGTAAGCCCGCGTCTAGTTTTGCCATCTCTTTGATGAGCTCCAACGGCGTCGATCGGCGTACCGGCCGGGCCTCCACTACTGCCGTAGCGCCGTCGCCGCCAACCTGCCGACTGCCGGTGGGTGCCGGCCGCACCGGACCACGTCTACAGGCTGCATCCCCGCGTGCATGCCGGCGCATGACAACAAACGCTGTAGTTTCATTGAACTGCTGCCAAGATGCCAAGAGTACGTACTTAACCGTGCTCTGTCTCGATCGCACTGTTATTAGATCATTCCGATTAGGTTTGGCCAATCTCCACCACCACTACTACTTTCAAAGGCACGGTCAGAGAGTGGAGTGCTAGCTAGACATGGGCCCGAATTGATTGACAAACAAGTTGTATATACTTAGCAACTTAGAAAGTGATATACTTTATCAAAGTATCAAACACCTCGAACTTGCCGATCCAGTAAAATCTACTAACTTCCTTCGTGAATACAAGTTTTGCTAGTTTTCAAATTTTATCAAAAAAATACATATTATTCTACAATTTTAATGTAACTTTTTATTATTTGTTTCTATATCATCCCTCTTTAGTTGTTTTCAATATCATTTACTACCATTTACTAGAGTAAGACATACCATCCAAATATATCGTAAAAATGTGTAATATAGTCTTTTGTAGATGTGTCTTGATAAAAATGCGAGAACCTAGAATGACATCTAATGAGGAACAAAGGGAGTAGTTAACCGTTCGAACAAATTAAACAGTTTTCTTAATACGTAAATTAAGTTACTATTTGAGACGACATGGGCATCTTAACTATTTAAAAAGAAGATAGTGATAGTTGGTGCGTCCTTCGTTCATCCCCATCACATTTACACTCATGCCCGCGCGATTGTTTTCCCCTTCTTCTCCTTCCTCTGCTGTCGTCCCCGTCCTCCCACGAGCTTCCCTCACTCATACCCTCCCCTCACCCACCACACCTTCCTCCTCTTCCTTCATCGTCATCCCCTCCCTCCTAAAAGCTCCTCTTACCGATCGCGCCTCCCTATTTTCCTCCACCATCACCCATCATCTATTCCCCTGCCCATTATCCCTCGCATAGGCCCACTGTCCCCATTGCCCGTATGGCCTCCGCACTTGCCATACTTAGAGGCATCCGACAAGCGTGGATTCAGTGGCGAAGGTGTTGGGACGACCGTGGGAGGCTAGATCCAATGGCAAAGCGGCGGGGGATGACTAGCGAAAGGCTAAATCGATGATTGCACAACGGTGAATGCGTCTTCCTCGCCGCTAACGCTATGATTTCTCGTCGCCTCGAGAAGGAATAGGACGAAAGAGGCAATCACTGGTGATCTAGTCCATGTTGTTGTCGATAGTGATTGCTCAGGCATGACCAACCTGCTTTCAAGTCACTGGAGATGAGCAGGGTGGTGGTTGCGTCCCCAGCAAGAAGTGCCAGCTGTTAGCCACCAACATCGCTGTCGTGTGGCCCTCATTGTTGTCCATAGTTGTGGTGCCATGGACAAGCCAAATGAAGGCTTGGCCTAAGCAGGGGTGGGGGAGGCGAGGCAGAGGCAGTGGCTGTACATCATGTTCTACTCCATGTACAAGCACATGGAGGCCTTCACATGGCAAGCGCCGGGAGGGGAGGGGCGAGTAGTAGAGGGGGTGGAGGCGTTCCGATGGCGGGTGCTGGAGACGCTCCCGTCGTAGGTGCTTGAGAAGATGCAAGTTCTAGCCAAGGACCCTGCCATCCCGGTCATCATGGCGTCGAAGGACCTGGAGGAGGCCGATAGAGTGTCGTTTGGGTTCTCGACCAAGAACGAGGCCATGGCCACCCAGATGAAGGTGTTCTTCGATTCCACGGGCTCGCTCCGGGGAAGTAGAGGCTCACCGGGAAGCCCATTGGCTTCTTCGTTAGCACCGGCACCTAGGGCGGTGGCCAAGAGACCACTACATAGGCATCTCATCATCTTTTCTACACAAATGGATTATTTTAAAAAATATTCATTTCATCTTTATGGCAGTACTTGTTATGATTGACCGGAAGAGGGTATTCATTCTTTAAACTTGATAAGATTTGAACAATTCCTATTCCATTCAAGGAATTGTCTAATTATTGAGATGAGAAGTGATATATTGGTATTTCTAGGTGTTGAACTAAGGGGCTATTTGGTAGAGCTTCAAATTCTGATTTTTTAGCTCATGCTCTTGATTCTCCATGAATCCACTCCTATGAGAATTTGGAGTTGGTTGAGATTAGTGTTTGGTATGAGGTTGGCTCCCAAAACTCTGGAAGAGATTATTTGTGGCAAAAAACCATTCTACCCCTTGTTTCAATATTTTTGAGTCTATTTATATATTACTCCTTTCAATTTGTACATAAATTTCTAAACTTTTTTAGAAAATTCTCGTGACTGATTGATAATCTATTTGTATGTGAAACATACGAATATATTGTGTACAAAATCCAAATCCCACAACTTTTTATATATATAGACTTCACAAATTCTCGGAATGTTTTACAACTTCGAAAATGTGTAGTTGTAGCCTCAACAAGTCGATAAAATTTGATGCTAACGAAGAACAGAATGTGTACTTAGCAAAGAGAGACTGCAATAGTGTCAATTAAGCCTAATTCTGTTGGCCATTACATTTAGACGAACTATGGCATCTACACATATCTGAAAAAGGTATACATTTTTGAACATTTTACAACGTTTTGAACAACTTGCAAACTTTGAAAAGGTATAAATTTCTGACCATTTAACAATCTCGTGAACATTAACACGTTTTTAAGAGATTGCAGATCAAATGTTGTAAACATTTGTTTTATAGAGGTTTGAAATTATGGCAGGAAACAAAACTATCAAACGTCACCTGATAAATCATGAATTGCAAGGTAGTATCATCAATCTACCTTAGATATGACAAAAAACACCATCAAAATTGATGAACAAGGGCATACGATAAATGAGAACCAATTTTCCTCAACATCAATTCCACGAAAACAATTTACAAGTAGCAGTTCTTCCCTAGACAAGAACATATCTATATGATTGGAAGGCAAAACAAAGAAACAGAGGAAAACTGGGCTGGGAGGTAGCCAAGGTCGCCGTGGGGGTCGCGGGGGTTGCGGCGAACGATACTCCAGATCGGCCGCAACGGGATTAGGGGCATGGGAGTCTGTTACTGGGGTGAGATCGGCGGGAACGTCGAGGAGGGACTCGGTACTAGAGGCGAGGGTATTTCGGCCGACAACAAGGTGCTCTAGAGCCGGTGGCGCTAGAGATGCATGTGGGAGAGAGAAGCAACTAGGAGAGCATAGAGAACTGAGGAGGCAGGGACAACGGGATGGGCTGAAACAGGGTTTATATGTAGTGGCAAATGATGGGTAAATACACCTCAACTTAAGGAGCATTTTGGTAATCGGTGTGTTGTTCGTTGTGGGGAGCAACCCCAAGGTCGTTCCGCGATACGTATTACGAGACCACTCCGCTCCTCCCAATATTCTACTTCTAAAAAACGAGGAGCAGTTTTAATTTGTTTGGTTGAGTTTTGGCTATTCAATCCGGACGTGAATCTGAGAGTTGGAGCTCTACCAAACAACCCCTAAATCTTGAAGGCTATTGTTTTTACTACGGTTAAACGTAAATACGCTCCTCAATCCTCATCAGCGCACACTCTGAAACTACGGATTTTTGTGGTGTTTCTCACTTCCTCACTAGCTACCAAATGGCGATGTCAGCATAGGCTCCATAAAAATGTTTTCAATAATTCTAGCATGTATGAGTTCTTTATTTTCGGTTTAACATCATTTTCTTTTCTATACTTTGTTCTCAACTTTGATTTTTGAACCGTTCCTTCGCCCCAATTTTCGGCATGATGTAAACGTTTTTTTAGATTTTTTTGCTATCATGTTCCATCCATCTTTGTGTTTAGTTCATTGAGTGTGTGTTTACCACTAGGGAGGCTAACAAGTCACGTATAGTGAGTTACTAGGACTGAAAGGGGCTCCAATACGTAATTCCAGTGGAAGTAAACCGTGATGCATGTATTAACTTATTTCCCCTAATTCACCCTCAAGTGCATCTTTAGCAAGTCAGTACCATAAATAAACTAACATGTCCATGTCATGGTGATGATAACAATGGCCAGCTAGTTACAAATTATGGAAATTATATTTGTTCAACATACTGATGCACTATTTCCTTCGTAATGATCATGGCCCTGTACCGTGAGACTATTAACAACAAAGATAGTATGGTCGTGGTCCTCGTGGATGCATTTAAGGATAATAGGACATTTGATATGATTTGTACAAAAGGGATTCTTGCGTTAATATGTCCTGGTACGGAGTGTTTCTAGGTTTGCAGCCTATCAGGATCTGTAGTACTACGGTCCAGACTACAATGGGTGGTGCGGTCCTAAGCACAATGTATCTTTGCTACATAAAAGAAAGGGGTGGTTGGAGCCTTGGAGGGGTGGATACTGGATAGGTAAGCTTAGCTTGGTTGAACCTTAAATCTTAGTTTTACTTTAGATTTAAAACTTATAAATTAAAATAAAGTAAATTAAGTTTATAATTTTAGTCTAAAATGTAAACAAGATGACTCACCTAAACACTCTTAATATATCCATAGCTCCATCTCTACGGATTTGTAGAGTTAGGAATATCTAATTTCACCAGATCCACGGATCTGGTGAAACCGGAGCTGTACCAAACATAACCTTAGATTTAGGTTTAGTTCTATTTTGTATAAAAGTTTTCGGATTTTTAAAATTACCTTAGGTCCTTGGTTTATTAATATAATTTCTTCTGAATGCAAAGAATTGTAGAAAAAATCCTATAATATCTAAATTTTCAATTTAGATCATGACATTTTAATTATATTATGGTGTAACGCCCAGGTATTCCACTGGTGGTGGTATATATTACCGCGAGCTAGGTAGCATACATGCATGCTAGTTAATCGCCCCGGCCGACATGCAACCGCGTGTTCGTAACCTACTCAAAGCCCAAAAGCAAGTCCCGACGCCGCCGTATCACGCCATGATTGGACCGGCCGGCCGTCCAACGTACGCCCGCTCCAACAGCCGTGACTTAAGCCGTGCCGTGCATGCATATCTATAGCATATGCAGTGCATGGGCCACCCCCGGCCGGCCGGCGAGTGAGCCAGGGTATGCGTACGTACGTCGCGAGGATATTCCGGACACGTCGCAGCATGAGCCTGCTGCAGAATCGGCAGCGCACTGGCATGGCAGCCTCTGTTTGCCATGCATCTTTTCGCATAGCTTCCGCTTAATTACTTGCTCCGTCTTCCCCACCACCACGGCGTTCCCTCGCTTCACGCGGCACGCAGTCTCGCCCGCGCGCCCGGCGAGAGCTTGCTTTTCCCCCCCTCTTTTCCGGGCTTTTGGCCTTTCACCGCTTTATCGGGATTGGCAAAATCTTTCCTAGCAAATTTGTGGCTAGATACTATAATTTAGCCAACTTTGATATACAACTCGACTTTCCATAGTTAAAATACAATTATATTGGTTATATAACCCTAACATTTATATATAATTAAAATAAGTGGTGAAGGTTATTTTATTTTTTTCTATTAATACAATAATTTCTAGGATTTTTCGTTTTAAGATCATATTATGAAATTTTCTGACCCTTAGATCGAAAGAATACCTTAATACCATGGGTTATGTTTTTATTTATATAGATTCCACGAACCATCATCGACGACCATGCATGCATTAATCCCCACGTCTGGCTCGCTCAATTCCCTGGCCTAATTCCACCACCGAAAAGTCAGGGGAATCATTACTGAGGAGCAAAAGACCGACCGACCGATTTGACGCCCCCCGACATTGCATGTTGTGTCATTGCATTGTGCGTGATACTCACTGGCTCACTGCAGACATGGCTAGCCGAGTGATCGAGACTAGAAAGCTAAGCCCGACTGATCAGGACAGGACCAGTCCTCCATGGTAGCATAAGATCGATCCGTCCATCCATGCATCGATCGATCGGTTGTAAAATGTACTATATATATGTTATTTACAAGGAAGCATGCACCTCGTTTTCCTGACTGTACCCAGCACAACTTTTGCACAAGAATGATGCGTGTGTCTATCTCTGTATCATTAGCTAGGAATGGGCTTTGCTTACCTGCAGGTACAATTGCTTTTGCTGGCCGTGGCCGGGGGCCTCTTTTAGCAGGTGTTCAGGAAAGCGATATATACATGGAGTACTAGCTAGCTACTGCCGTGCAGCGAGGAGGAATATTATTCAGTGGAGCTGTGCTAGCTGTGGGGTTCTTCATGTGCAGTAAGCACTCTGTTCCGTGTTCAACGATAGATGGGGGCGCTAACTCCGAGGTCAACCTCGGCATCCATCATTCTGGTTCTTGGTTTCGTTTGCATGCTTTTCCAATCATATATAGCATGTTGCCGCTTCATTGATGGCAGATATGGAGGTTTTTGATGGTCTCCTCAATAGGCCTGTGCAGCTAGCTAGATAATATAGTACAAGATTGCTACCCAATCTTAGAGACTGTGGCAACGAATACAATTTTGCTATTTTAGCTCTGCTTTTGCATCTGGCTTTATGATGTGCAATCATACAGATGTAGTAGAGACTAGAGAGCAGGACACCATGCAGAGATAGGTAAAGAGTAGACAGTAGTCACAGTAGCTAGGTTATTTGTCTGATGAAGATAAACTCAGTACAAATTAAGCTGCTAAATGCCAGCTCAATTGATAGGCATGACTCAGACCTAGAATATTTTATACTAGATCAACTCAAGCATAATTATGCATGCGATCGAAGCTATTGAAATTGTACCAAGGTTAATTAGGGTATCACAAGGTCAGGGCATATGGGTAGATTTGATGCACAAAGCATTGTAGCTATTCTTCAGCAGTTAAGTAGTGCCAATTTTGAGAGGAAAATTAATTAGATTATGTTAAGACAGCAGTATCTGTCTAAAATTAGAAGATAATATAGGTGAAGAAGTAGCAGTGTACTTGACTTCAAACTTGCTTTTCAGGCATGCAAACGTACACAAAGGGAAACAAGTTTTCCCATATATATTACTT
This sequence comes from Guadua angustifolia, assembly GCA_036346375.1. Lineage (NCBI taxonomy): Eukaryota > Viridiplantae > Streptophyta > Magnoliopsida > Poales > Poaceae > Guadua > Guadua angustifolia. The sequence continues at coordinate 47,104,444 of CM070506.1, read as the reverse complement.
GTCAATCGTGATGAATTTCGACAAGAAAGGTGAAAAGAGAGCTCCATGCGAGAATTTACCTTTTTTACAGCGCCTGCTTCCGTGGCTCTGATGATTACGATTTACAAATGCTGACGCCTTTCATCACCAATGTCCACATTCCCTGTCGCCCCCAGGAAAGCACTCCTTTTGACTGTTACCTCGATCTCACACAGACACTCTAAACCCAGTCTCACCACCTTTACCGTCTCCGGTCCCCTCGTATATAAATAAGCGGGCAGAGAAGTCCGCCACCTAGCCCTATCTCAAGAAAATCTTCCATTCCGATACAAACTTTGAGTTAAACTACAAGCATGAGGCTTCACCATTTGCATGTGGCCTACCTGGAGAAAGCGGCCTTCCATTCGTCTCCACCATCCAACTCCCCTTCCTTCCCCTCCTCCACCTTCCCTTTTGCCTTCCAAAGCCTCCGTCCGCTCGCGCCGAAGGTCTCATTCCCGGAGCCGAAGAAGATGATCGCGCCGCCGCCTGACTTTGGCCGCGTCAGAAATGCTTCGAAGCCGCTGAACTGCACTGTTAGAAAACCAAGCCCCGCGTACTTGTTCTAGTAAACTAATTGAGTACCTAATCGTGTGAAATATCACTTGAACTAATTAAGAAGTGAACGTGTGTGGCTGTCGTTGATCTTTGTGCATGCAGGTGCAAGTGCCAACGGCTGGGACGACAAGGTGGAACCCGTCGCCGGAGCAGATAAAGCTGCTGGAGACGCTGTACCGCGGTGGCATGCGCACGCCCAACGCACTCCAGATCGAGCGCATTACGGAGGAGCTTGGCAAGTTCGGCCGGATCGAGGGCAAGAACGTCTTCTACTGGTTCCAGAATCACAAGGCTCGTGAACGGCAGAAGCAGAAGCGTGCCGCGCTCCTCACCCTCGATTCTTCCGCGCTTCCTCAAACCAAAGTGAGCAGCAAACCGTCCATCATATCGATCTAGCTATCACATGACATGCATGAGCTAGTTAGGGATAGTGTTGTACTGGTGTTCACGCATGATGTATCCGTGCATGTGTATGACGCTTAACTATGTAGTATGATCTTGCTTTCTCTGACATGTGTATAGGATGGAGGTCAAGGGATGGAGGAGCTGTGTGACGATGTGACGAGCTGCAAGCGGCGGTGCAAGACCTGGGGTGATGGCCATAGCGATGCGGCTACGGAGGTGGCCGACTGCACGGACGATGTGACTACCCTGGAGCTCTTCCCGTTGCATCCACAGGGGAAAGCTTAGTTGTTGTGCATATACTGCGTCCTGCATGAATTCATATGTGGTATCATGGATTGGGTTATTCATTGTGAAAACTCTGTCGGTTTCGCGTGTGCTTTGTAGTCTGGTTTGCTAATGTTTGGATTGCTAAGAAAATGCATTGTCGTGGGTGGTCAGAAGTTACCAGTTCCCTTCTAGTGATCACTGACTACCTTCTGATTAGAAGGCGCATAAACGGTGTATCTTTTTCGCTAACTAATTCAAGTATACATTTTAAAAAATTGTACTAAACTATACTAAGTAGGATTAATACATTTTTTATGTCCTAATATTTAACTAGCTGCTAATTAAGTCAGCTCAAAGTTAACAATATCGCAAACTTAGGTTGTGAATCATCATAACATCGAAGACATAAGAGGGCACCAGAGGATCTGTTAAGCTTCAAAACATTAGATTTCCATAATGGTTCTTAAGCTCTATCACCACGTGGAAGAAAGTGCATGTAATCCGGCTGCGTGTTACATAAACAGCCGAACTATTACAGAGGGCACTCCATATTACTAGCTACCAAACTAGCAGGGGTCGTGACTTGTTAAGAGTTCACATTAGTATGTCGGGTTAGGTCAGATTGCAGGCGATAAGAGTTCACATTACACCCACTAGAACTTTTGTGAAGATCAACAAAGCGTTGTTGTGGGATAAATAAAGTAATTAAGTGGTAAAATATGTAATTAATCACATAAAAGAACACCAAAATGTCTGGCCCAAAAAAATAAGGGTGTGTCTAGAAATCACTCGGATGTTTTTTTCTAAAAAAATCAGCTAAATTTTGACATCTCTTGCAACATTTTTTTTCAACTCTTACAACATTTTTTTCCAACGCGTGCAATATTTTTTCCCACGGGTACAACATCTGTTTCCCGCCACATTTCTATTGTTGTCGAAGAAAAATATTACACGTGTTGGAAAAAATTGTTGCAAGCGTTGAAAAAAAATGCTGCAACATTTTCATTCGACAACAGTAGAAATGTGGCACAGTAAACACATGTTACAAGCGTTGAAAAAAATATTGCACGCGTCGGAAAAAAAATGTTACAAGCATTGAAAAAAAATGTTGCAAGAGACTCCCAAATTTGAATGATTTTAACAAATAAAACATCCGGGTGATGTTTATCAAAATCCAAAAAATAAAAGAATAAGAATGTATTTTAGATATTTTCTGCGTAAGGAATTTAACCTACAGATATCCAAGTGACAAGTTTAGGGCCTGGCATTTTCCACATTCGAAATCATTTCTATATTTATATATGCTTGTAGCCTACGCAAGTTCAGGCTTTATGAGCCAATTATACCATGGCCTGACCAACCCTTCTGCTCCAGCTTTGTGCACTCCTCACCACCTTACTTTAAACATGTACGAGTGACATCGTAGTCATAATTGAATAAAACATGCTTCGGATGCCAATAATATTGAGTTGGTCAGAGCTTGTATGGTACTGTACCTGGAAGACGTAATACTCCGTATGTACTATTCACTAGTGAGAGTGTGAGATGCTAGAATCAAATCCTATAGATCATTAATCCTATCGATGATTGTTAAAGTAAATCCATCTGACAATTCTTGGTCCAGAAAGTTTCTAATACAGAACAGAAGTGTACTTTGTGTCGTTACATGACCTCGAGATTGAGGGTTGAAAGTTGCTGTACTTAGTACCCGGGAGCTAGCTAACCTACATCTATAATGCGTCGCATATCACTTCTCTGCTCTGCACTTGAAGAACAAAAAAACCGGAAAAAAGGGGCGGAAAGAGATGGACCGATCGGATCTCGGCGGTGGATCACGAAAGTCAGCCGGGCGCGTGCTCGTGGGCAGAATTTCCTTCCGTCCCTGTTGGGGAAACGACGGGATCGGCGACGCCGACGAACGAGAGGTGTAAAACCGTTGAAAGACACACGCATGGGGCCAAGGCATCGCACGCTGATGAAAAAGACGATCGAAACAGTGGGGAAGCAAAAGGTTCAGTCGTCGCAGCATGCATGCATGCATGCATGGCGTCGTTGGCTGGGGCCGTCCAATCGGGGCCCGGCCCGGCCGCGGCACTACGGAGCGGGGGTTTGGGGTGGGGAGGTGAGAGGAGGAGGAGGGCATGCATGCGAATGCGGTGCTTTTTTGTCGCTCTTTTCCGAGACTCCGCCCGGCCGCGCGCCCCGCCTTTTCCTCGAGCTTTTCCTTCAAAGGCCGGCTTGGGATGGACGTGCGCTTGGACAACGGCGATGCAGGCGGGGCGGGCTGAGTAGATGGCCGTGGCAGTGGCGCCGGTGGTGCGTGCTCACGGGCCACCGCGCAGGCGGCAGGTCCCGTCCTGTCCTGTACTGCTGCTCAGGCTACCACCATACCCAGGGGCCACCAGGGCTAACTTTTTACCGCAGGGAACGTAGGTAGGTCGGCTTCACAGTGCCAGCCCCTGAGACCCAGGCCAGTGAGGTGTAATATCTTGGCCTAAATTTTGATCGATGTTCAGTATGGTACCATTGCTTAGGCCGTGTCAAGCTCGGGATCTGGGTACGATGGGTGCACAGCCCCATAAGCCCATTTGGGCTAGGTTTGTGCCTGTATGGCAGCATGCTGGCACGGGGGGACGGTGCACTGCCGCGGGTTCGTGGCAAGGCACAGCAGTCGCAGCAGGGAGGTGGGGGAGAGGAGGCGGGGTACCTGCGGTGTCGTCGTCGTTGTGCCCTCCGTGACCAAGCGCAAGCCCATGCCACCTCGCATCTCACCACGTCGCCTCGCCCGTGAATTTTTGCTGTGGCCACGTTGAGCCCGCCATGATCGAGCCCACGCCTCACCTCCATGCGTCGTTGTCGTGGCCATCGTGGCCGCCTTGGCCACGTGGCTCATGCGCACTACTGCCTCGCCGTGCCCGTGGCCTTTGTCTTGACAATGACGAAGCCGCAGAAAAAAGGGAAGGGAGGAGGCGCCACACTAGAGGGCAAGGGAACGGGTAGGGAGGGCCATCGAGGGGTTGGGATGGGCGCTAGGTGGAGGGGGAAAGGGAGAGGGTAGCACCGAGGCTGCGCAGCATCGTCGGGGAGCTAGGATGTATCTGCAGGCGGAGGAAGTGGAGGGTGGCGCTCACTGTCGGGGAGAGTGGGCCGGGATAGGTGTTGGAGGAGGAAGGGGAGGGGCGATGTGGCGAGATAGAGCCGAGGCGGAGGAGGCGAGGAGGGAGGAGGCGTCGGGGTTGGTGGGGAGGCGAGGAGGAGGAGGTGTCGGGGTTGGTGGGAGGCGAGGGAGGGGGGGGAGGAAGGAGGAGGCGTTAGGGTCGACGGGAGGCGAGGTGGCGGTGGGCACCGAGGCGACAAGGGAGGGGGGGCCAGCCAGGGGTGAAGGAGGAGGCGTCGGGGTCATCAGGGGGAAGGCGAGGGTGCGGACTTCAAGGAGAGAGAGGGCGTCAGTGGTGGAAAGGGGGGAAACGGGGGTAAAGGCAGGGAAAGGAAAAAAAATAGAGAGAAAGGGGAAATGGGAAAATAGGTGGGACAAAAGAGGAAAAGAGGGAAGGAGAAAAGAAAAAATAAAATAAAATAATGAAATTCAAGTATCTAAGTAAAATTATGGACACTTAAATATTGGGGATGCTTAAGAGAAGAATTAGTAGTGGCGTTTAAGGGTGTTCTTGCTTTTGCCATAGAGGTGCTCGTTTGCATTTAGTCCTTGCCTTCTGACTCTAGAAAAAGTTGCCTATGTTCATATGGAAATCATCTCCGACCATTGCTCATCCCCCTCTGACTCTCTATGTCACCCTTTCTGGCTCACTCTTGCTCTCTCAATCCCTCTCTCTCCCTCTTCTCGATCGGCACTGCGTCTAGCTCTCTTCGTTCCTCTTGCTGCTTGTCTCTCTCTCATTCTCTCCTCGACCGACGATGCTCCTCACTCTCTCCACCCCTCTCATCGCCTCGCTCGCTCATCGCTGAGAGAGAGAGAGGATGGGTGATAGTGAGCCGAGAGAGATTGAGAGAGATAGAAGAGAGAGAGAGGAGGGCAGTGGGTGAGAGAGACAAGCAAGAGAGATTGAGAGAGACGGGTGAGAAAGAGGGAGAATTGAGAGAGGGAGCAACTGGTGAGAGAAAGATTGAGAGAGATAGGAGAGAGAGCCGAGAGAGACGGATGAGACAAAGGAGAGAGCCATGTTGAGAGAGAGAGGATGGGTGATATTTGGTGTCACCGGAGCGCCGAGAGAGAGATTGAGAGAGAAGAAAGAGAGAGAGAGGAGGCAGGAGCGGTGGGTGAGAGACAAGCAAGAGAGATTGAGAGAGGCGGGTGAAAGAGGAGAATTAGAGAGAGAGCAAGCGGTGAGAGAAAGATTGAGAGAGATAGGAGAGAGAGCCGAGAGAGACGGATGAGACAAAGGAGAGAGCTGAGGGACGTTAAGAGAGATGGGCAAGAGAGAGCAGCATCTTGCAATGTTCAAGTCTTTGTACCAATGAGCATTGTGTACTCACCCAGGCACTGCAATGTCACTTTGCATCTGTTCAAGAATAAAGTTTAGTTTCTTTTCCCCTAATGTTTGTCCACTGCCTTAGCTTCGTATGTCTCCAACTCTTTACCTCTTATCGCAATAGTGTAAATGGGCCGAACCTGAACCGACACAACAGAAGCACAAATAGGTCATGTCTGGGCTCACCGAAGACGAGCTGAGCTCACACGGCACGGCACGGTTAGCACAATAGGCCGTAACGGCTCGGCACGGGTCAGGCACGAAGCATGGTGGACCCATGCTGGGCCAGGCCGGGCCGGGTCAGCCACCCACCTATTGTAACTACGTATACGGAATCTAGTCAGTTTCAGAGACAAATTGGCACACCAGATTTACCTTGTCAGTTTGTATCAGACTTTCAGAACAAGAATAATGTAGGATTGATATATACTAAACTAGTAATCAGAGGGGGGTGAATGATTGTGTGGAAGCTAAAATCAAATTTTTGATGATTTTTGAAACACCTCAATTCGGACTCAAATTGTCTGATTCGGATTCGACAAAACAAGAGTGATTCATGTTCACTAAAACAAAAATTCACAAAGATCCCACCGTTAGATTGATGTGAAATTTTAACTGTAGAAACTAGATTCAATTTGAAAACTAACCCAATAAAAATTAGCTCGATCGGATCTACGGATCTAGAGTTATTACCTTCGCAAAATGACTGTAGCAAATAATGACGAAAATTGATCTAACCCTAATTACAAGATTAATCAGAATTTATAAGGAATTAACCAATCAAACTTTTCAGATCAATCACTTAATTCCCTAGCAAGGTTTTGAATGGATTAAATCAAAATTATCACGGTGAAGCAATGAATCAATTTAAAAATAAAACAGGCATGCAAATGAAGAGCGAAAACAAAAGAACGAGATTACCAACATATCGACTTGCAAATCGTGATTTTTATTATCGAGATGTGTTCACAAGATGCCTCAGAACATCCTCAAAATAATCTCCAAATTGTTGGAACTGCCGACACCAGGAAGTCTCCTGCCCAAGCCTCCAGCTGATCTGCATTTTTCTAGTCGCCAGACCAGGACGTCAAGCACTTCACATGCAAGCGCATCAAAACTTCTAGTCGCCCATCTTCTAGTCGACAAGCCCAGCAAGTCTCCAGGCGCAATGCCTTTTTTTACTTCCTAGCCGCCGGCCGCAAGGCAAAAATTATCTAGTCGCCCGCGTTTCTGGCCGAAGGAACTCACGCATGCATGCAGTCACAGCCGCCGGGAGTAATCTTCAAATTTTCTAGTCGCCTGCTTCAACACCAAAACATGCATGCGCTGGGCTTTTTACTAGTCGCCGGCCGTAAGAACCTTCTGGCCGCAAGACGATCCAGCCGCAGGACCAAAAAGCCAGGAAAGCCGGCCGCGACTCACAAGGAAGGTAAAAGGATTTTTTTTAATCGGGTTACATACTCTTAAACAAAAGAATACAAACCCTAATACTCGGCTCACAATAAATAGGAGATCTCCCCATATTTATATATTTATAATAAGCAATCATAAAGAGTTTGTATACAACTCCATTTAGCCCAATATGGCTAATAGAACTTTGCACGCGTATGGCCTACCTGCCGTACTCACGTGACTAACCAGCCTTTATGTACAGCGTTCTCTAGCCCGAACGTCCCGTATGACATCATTGACCATTATGACCTCGATTCCTCTCTGAACCTAGTTCCGAACTTCAGTTCCTCTATGAACTTAATTCCAGTCCTGTCATCGACCACATTCGTCCTCGAGCAACACCTGCACACGAATAAACAAGAAATAAATCCGAGCACAAGTCCACGACTTGACTCAAAGTCAATCCATGCAACCATTCACACGAGCGCATTGTATCAAGCAAAACCATTATCATGCTATCACAAGCATATCAAATAATCATCTGAAACAACACATGCACGAACGCTACATATGCCATGATCACAACCACTTTGCAATGCCAATTTCATCATTAAGCCAATTTTTTAGCACCTGATTTCACAAAGAATCCTTTCTCAGAGATCAAACAGAGCTAGATAGATAGCTATAAGCAACTAGGTAATGAAGGAGAACATAATACGGACAGCATCTACGCTGCATGGTTCTTACTAACCTAACAAGAACATTACTCAATGTGCAAACGGGCACACTTAATTTACACAGGAAAATGCAATTTATCATGGATAGAGTTCAAGTTGTCTCTGTCAGCTAAGCACTTAGGATCACCTCTGGCTTGGTTATCGCCTCCTTTCTCCTTCCAGTCAGAATCCTCTTGAGCAAGTTGGTGTTCCCCTTCTGCTTGCATGGGACAACGGCGAGTGCTACTACCTTGACATCAACTTTGTCCTTGCAAGTTCCATTCACACTGTAAGAAGGTTTCACGGGTGGAACCACTGGCATTGGGTGCGAACCACATGCTACCGAATCATCACCTCCCTCGTCAGGAGAGAATTTTCTTACATGTGGTGACCTTACTTCTGTGCATATGATCTCCTTGGTCTTGGGGGAGCTCAGGTAATCGAATCCTCCGTCATCCATGGCTAGCATCTCATTTAGTGACTGGGATCGAGGTTTCCGCTCAGACTGAACTGACGTACGAACTACATTTTCGAAAAGGGTCGCGTCCTTTGGGGATGCAAGGGCTTTCAGTTGCTTTCCCAGGTTTAGGATTGTCTCCTGACACTCGATGAGTTTCTCTGATGCTGTCGAGATCTCCAGCTGTTGTGTGCACAAAGGGAAAGAAGTTAAGCTTCAGAACACATTGACTGGTAAACTTTTCAAATGAACGTAATACTCATAAAGTAAGGAGTCTTCACAACATTCATAATCGCTCCACATAAACCAGGGTTAAAAATCAAGAAACTGCACAAGACCAGGCAGATTGAATGGGTAGAAGAAACAATTCAACGATTTCAGCATACTATTCACAGATTTGATAATTTCTTGCTGTTTCGTTACTTTCCATCTATCTATTATGTATTAAAGCAGAGGTAAAAGAAGCTACCACGTTCGCTCTTAAGACTAGAAATTCTCATATTAATTGGAGAAAAAAGAAAGATCTACACCATTGATTATGATGGGTTCAAATTATAACGGTCTAAATTAAGAGTTTATGTCATATATAATACATGAATAACTGAAATTTGGAATAAAAATAAAATAAAATTAGAAAATTGGTTTCCATATTATTAAAAGAAAGAGTCCATATAAAGTACAATATAAAAATAAAAACTAGGAATAAAAAATAAAAGGTAATTAGTAATCTGATTTTCATACGAACATCAAAATAAAACTGAAATCCGAATAAAAAATTAAAGATAATTAGTAATCTGATTTCCATACGAACATTGAAATAAAAACAAAATTCGGAATAAAAATAAAATAAAAATTAGTAGTTGCATTTATAATTGAATTCCAACCTAAAAACTAAAATTTGGTATAAAAATATATAAAAAAATAAGAATATGATTTCCATAGCATTAAAAGAAAGAGTCCACGTCAAATACAATAAAATAAAATTAGCAATTTGATTTTCATACGAACATCAAAACAAAAATGAAATTCGGAACAAAATTTAATTGAAAATTAGTAATTAGATTGGTATACGAATACCAACTTGAAACTAAAATTCAGAATAAAAATAAGTTAGCAATTTGATTTCATATGAACTCCAAAGTAAAATATCTAAATAGCTTAAATTCAGAATAAAAATAAAATAAAAAATAACAATTAGATTTGTATATGATTTCAATCTAAAACTATATAAAAAATTATAGGTCATGTATGATCTAACAACATGAATGTTGTTGGAGGGGACCACATGAGTGCAATGGCATTGATATGTAAAGCGAGAAGATATTGCTTCATAGGAAAGCGATAGGCGGATGCATTACGTTAGAGATGAGAACAATGTTGTTCTGCTCACCGAAGTTATTGAACAAAAAGGCCAAAGCCAAAGGTGCCAAAACCCGCGATGACGAGTGGTGAGCGTCTGCGTTGTTGAAGTTGGTGGCAATAGATGCTTACTGATGGGGAGGCATTGGTAGAGAGGTGATGAAGCTTTGTATGGAAGACGAGCTACAGATGATATAGATCTATTGGTTAGCTAGGAACGTGCTATATCTGCTGAGGGACACGATGTCACTCGCGATGGCGGGAAGATTCTTCATATTGTTAGACAACGACTAAAGTAAACATGCTAGCATCAGAGAAGATGGGAGGTCGTCACAGATAGTGAGGAAGCAATATCATTGAGTTGGCCAACGTCGACAAAGAAAAGTGGGTGACATGGGACAAGCAGAAATTGAGCATGAATAACATTTTGCATGTGTATATACATACATGAATTCGTATGAATCAAAACAAGGAGCAAAAAGTCCAGAGCAGAGATAGCGCTATTGTATGAAATAGGCTTGAGATCACTGGTGAAAGCGTGACGAGTGTCCCTGTTAGGAATAACACAGTTGTACATCTATACATGTTGATGTCGCAACATTCAGCATTAAGTAATAATTGGAGAGAAATAGAAGATAGCTATATGATAGTGTATTGCATTAAAAAAGGGTAGCAGACGAGAGGGACCGGTCAAGAATTTGGCTTGCTATTGGAGATTGAAGCAGAAAAGTTGTGGAACAATCAATAAGAGATAGAAAACACATGGTCGATGGAGTAGCCAGCGTGTGAGAAGATAAGTTCAAATTAGGTTGCCCATAATACATTGGTGTATATATGAACAATGCACTCTAATACCATGTCATGGTATTAGAGTATTTGTGATTAATAGAGGTACATGTGCTGCATATATTTTGAAAAAAGAGTTACTAATGAAGAAAGAACTGGGGAATATAGCTACATAATCTATGTAAGATGAAGAATTGCTACGTTTCTAAGAACCTTAGCTTATACTTCAATTATATTTCTCAAGTTGAATTTTCTTTCAAGCTTCTACTGTCATTATAATGTTTATGGTGTCTTAAAAATCTAAATAGCCTATAAAATACGTAAATATAGTCTTAAGCATATAAGTTATATCAATTGATACTATAAACTTTAAAAGAAATCTAGCCACGTAAATACGCGGGCCACCGTGCTAGTGGGTTTAATAACACAAGGCAGTATGGCAGATCCTTTGGCACGGTACTGATCATCACAAACTGCAATACAGAAATAAATGGGACTAAAGTGGTGACATGTCATATTCCATTGGGCCCAAAAAAAAAAAACCAAAAACAAAAATGAAGCGAAACAGGAATAATGTTACATATTACAGAGGCAAGACATCATCAGAATGGGGGAAATTACTTGCATAAGATACAATAATGTCAAAATATGCCATTGCTTTCTCCAAAAGAAACAAGAACTAGAGGAGCAAAAATGCAAAAGCAAGTTCTAAAACAACATAATCAACATGATAATGTGGATCTTACCATCTGTAGATGCTGCTCTTCACTCCCAATGACACATTTTGGACCTTCTTTAGCAGGGTAACTGCTTCCAAATAATTGTATTAAGCATGATACTATGAACCATGGAAAGAAATTGCTCAAAAAGAATTACCATTCTAGCTGAAGCTTGGATTCGAGAGAAGACGCTCCCTGTTGATTGCCCTTGTTTACGTCAGAGTTAGAGATGGATTCATGTTTGCCAAGTTGATTGATCGTTGATTCGCCATCAACACCATGTGTCATCATTTTTCCCGTTTCCTTCAATGCATTAAGTTCTGCTCGCAGACTTGAAGCTTTTCCTTCTGATTCCCGGAATTTGGAGACTGGCATTTCATTCTTTCCATTTTGTGTGTCAGCATCAGCTTTATTTCCAATATCAATGCAGTTTGATGCAGATACTAATGGCATCTGCAGCCCGTTTGGGGTTCTGGGTTCATCTATGCCATCTGTTGTTCGGATTCCTGCGTGCTTGGTTACTGCAACTTCAAGCCCAGAACTGCTATTTAACTCCAAATGCTTTATGATAGCTTCCCTCATGTCTGATACATCTCGAAGTGAAAAGCAGTGGTTGATTATCCAATCTAGTGTAAGGTTGACTTCAAGGATAAATTTTTCAACATCAGCATTTCCATACAAAAGTTCTCTGCATACAAGGACAAAGTTTTGTAGTGCCAAAGTAAGTTCTGACGTTTTCCACAAGAATGCACGAGCTACATAACCAGTTAATGTGTTAGAGTGATCACCCTCGTTGCCACCAGATAGCACAAGAGTGCTACTATAATCCTTTGATGATCTCTGGATAACTCCCTCGATAAGTTCAATTAACTTCAGGACTGCCTTCTCGATCTTATACTGACGAAGTTGGTCAGTTGTTCCAGTGGGACCATCAAATGGGACCAGCTCTTTCCCTGATGATTCTCTTGCCCCTCTCTTTGAATCGTATGATTCTGTAGGTTTATCATCACATACAAATGCTAACTTTTCTATCTCTGCAAAATCATCCATGAAACTCAAGTCTGATACTCCTGTGCTCTTACAAGAAGGTGTAGTCAGCTTCCCCTTCTTGAAGTGTTCCAGTTCAGAAATTAAGGCTGACGCCCACGAACTTGAACAGCTGACGTTATCTTCATTGCAACCGTCCTCAGAGATAGATGACAGAGGATTCTCAACTACCGTAGGGCTGCCTTTCACTAATTCTGCGGCAGCCCGACTTTTTGATAACTCTTCAAGCTGAGATTCAACTTGGGAAAGCTTAGAGGTTGTGCGAGCAAGCATAGTCCGGGAAAACTGAAGTTCACCATCCTTTCTGGAAAGAGATTCCTTCATTACCTTACTTTCATCTTCCATCACGTGTAGCCTTGCAAGCAATGAAGAACTTTCATATGATGCATCGCAAGAGTTTTGTACCACGTGACACGAGCTGAATGATGTCGTAGAATTCGACCTTCTTGTCCTTGTTCCTGTTGTATTGTTGCCCAACGTTTCAACTTCACTTCTCATTTTAGCAATGGCAGCGGGTCCTGGTAACCTTTTACGTACCATTGAACGCAATCTCTGGCATTCTGCTTCAAGCTTTGTTATCTTTTTTATGTTTTCAAGGTGCTGCTTACGTGCAACATCAGCAGATTTGAGATTAAACTTCCGTTCCTCACTTCGAATCTCGAGTTGCTTCTGCAGCATGCAGACCTCATATCTAAGAGAAGAATTTGATCTTTCTGCTGACTCTAGCTTCACCGCAAGATCCTTCAAGTTTGACTCTGTCACTGCCTTTGATTCAATTAGCTCTAAGATGTTTTTCTCTTTCACCGTGATGATTTCGGAAAGTCTGCTGTTCTCAGCATTCAAGTTTGCAATTATGTTTATTTTCTCCGCTACATTATCTTCCAGCTTCTTAACTCTATCTTGTTCACAAGAAATCATTTCAGCAGTGTCCTTTATCAATAGCTCCCTCTCTATCATTGTAACATTTAGAGCCTCATCAAGCTGGCAAATCCTTTGCTCAACTGCAGCTTTCTGATATAGAGCGTCATCAAGTTGTGACTTGATAGCTATTGCTTCAGCTTCTGCTTTCTCCCAACCTAGAATATTCATAATCGATAAGCGAACAGTGAGAAATTTACTTGCCAACATATATGCATACATGCATTTAGCCATTTTACTTCTAGGATGGACAAACCATATGTCCAACTATAGTCATGAACCAGGAACATGTGTGGGAGTGAGAGTGAAGAGAATAAAGCACAACCTAATATGGCTTCTTCAGCTACTTTTGCTTGCTTCACTAAACTGGCATCCTTCTCAACGCATTCACCATGAGCAAATGAAAGTTGTTCATTTAAACCTTGCAAGGATCTCTCTAACCGTGCAATCTTCTCCTTCTGCACGGAAAAAAAGTTTTGAAGTTCTGAATAGGAATTTATCGATCAGCTTCTTATGTTTAAAGGTGTTGATGATGTACCTCCTCCTCCTGTTCCCTCTCTGATATATTGGATTTGTTCTTCATTAAAATGGCCCTTTCTGAAGATTTCTTTCTCCAAAGCCATGTTTTATGATCCATCAATGGATGCTCAATTTCTATCAATATTTAGTGATGTGCAAAGTTCCCTGGAAATTAAAAACATATGTAAATATTAGTAACACATCTTCACAAATCATGTACAGGAGGTGGACCCAGGTAAAACAATTGCTAGGATGAAACTAAGCAGTCAAATAATGAACAAAATGTGTATCAAGTCACGATTCACGTTGCAAACATGTATGTAGAAAAACTATATAATATGAGATAAAGTTCCATTTTTTTCAGTGAACTTTATACAATTATATCATTTATTCTCATGAATTCTTTGATTACACAAGACCCATTGTTCTGAGCTTTGTTAACAAATGATCCCACAATAAAGTATCCATCTGTATGGCATCTTTCTTACTAGAAATTTGATATTATCATTACCTAATCCACTAGGCATGATTAACAGTTTCTTCATCCGCAACTGTAATGTCCTTTTCTTTCAATACAGAAAGCGACACTCAACAGAAAAAGAAATTAAAGGATATATTGAGGTTTCAGTTCTATCCCCAGTGCACCCACCACTTACTCCAAAAGGTTAAATTGTTAGCGAAATGCAGCATATATTCTTTAAACAAAGTTAGTCATGACAAACTTTTTAGCTTCTCTATGAGCTAACATTAGGACAAGTCCACTAGCATTGAGCTCATTACTTTGATCCAGAAGCGTGACCAACCAACCGATGAAGCTTTTTTAACACCGGTACGTGCATAAAACATTGGGGCAATTCCTTATATGCCATCGAAAGTTTACCTCATCTTTTATATGTCACTCATTGTGACACTGACATATGGGCAAATTTAGGGTTTTCCAAATTCCACGATTTCTTAAAATTCCAGTGACAAATTTACGTTACTTAAGGACGTCCTCCCGGGGTGTCAAAAGAGTTGAAAGTACTGTAAAAACAGTATACAAAAGAACTGCTTCTCCTTTGTCTCAACAATATCGACAGAGGAGAACTACACAAGTGCATTTATGCGATAAGGATGGCACGTAGGCTAACGCAAGTACTATTTTCGACAACTCCAATACAACCCTTAAAACCCAATAACGAAACTCTTGTGGTAATTGGGAGTTGGGACCAACCTAACACTATCTGCAATAGACCTCTTCCTGCAAATTGGCTGCGCCAAAATCCCAAAGAACCAACTGGCAAGGAGGGGAAGGAGAAGAAGAGAAGGAAGAAGCCCCAAACAAGCCGTCAAAACCTCACTAGAAAGATCCACAAAAACTGCCTTCTGCTTCGAGGCAGGAGAAGAAATCAAGAAAAATGGTACCGAAGTATCGCGCAAGGAGAGAATGACCCAAATTAACCAAGAAGACAAGAGCTATTATAAGAACTCGGTAACTAACAGGCACTTTGGGTCTTTCCACAAGGTCTTCTGCATGCATGTAAGTGCAATGAAGCAATTAAGCCAAAAACATCGCCATCTCAGTACCTCCAAACCCATTACCCCGAGCTCCAGATTTCCCCATCATTTTCCCATCCACCAAACAAGAAAGACAGAGTGTATGCGTACCGCACATTGACAAAGATCCAAAGGACAAGGGTAACATCGAAGAGAGGCAGATTTCAAGAACTCTAAGAAAAAGTAGCTAGCTAGCTAGCTAGCCAGTAGTGAGGTGAGGTGAGCTGAAGTGCTGAACTGACCTCCAGTGACAGCGGGTAGTGGCTCTGCTGCAGCTCACCAAGAATGAACAGCTGCCGAGTCACTGTGACGGCATCCTATGGAGTGGAGGAGGAGGCGAAATGAGGAGAAGGACGCAAAGGCGGATGGAAGGGAGAAAAGGCGACGCGGTTACAAGAACAAAGCGATCGATCTTTCAGTTTTTTTTTCCGTGGGGCAGGGGCTCGGTCTCCCAACCAAATAAAGTTGTTCCTACTATGTCCTTGAAATGACACAGGTACTACGAGATACAGAGGCCGCGAGGTGGCTCACTGACGTGTGGGACCGGGGCGCAAAGGTGGCCTGCTTCTCCTCGTGTGTGAAGCCTGTGATCGAAGTTGATTTATGGTTACTGTAAGTGTGGGGAGCTTTTATGTGTCGGCGGCGCCGGTGGATAAGAGAGTTGCGTGTAGCATTTAGCTCTCCATCAATTTGATTCTGTTGTTCCCCCTTAATCATACTCTAGGAGTACCATGTTTTGTAGTTATGGGATGCAATTTGCTGTTAATCATGTTCATAGATCGACGAGTACTTCACATTCATTAAAAATGAGGTAGAGGAAGACGGTACAAGTTAACATGGAGAAACAATTCAATAAGGCATAATCCAATAGAAATTTTCACTATACTAGCCTCGTCCGGAATTTTTTTATGAAAATAGTTACTGTCATGATAAATTTACAGAAATAGCCTCTGCAGCACGCCGAGGGTGCGGCCTCCGTGATGCAGCGCCTGGGGCGTTGCAAGCCCTGCACCGGCTATTTTTTGTTGTTGTTCTTAACTTCTTGGCTTGTTGCTGCTCCAAGTTTGCTGGTGATGCAGATAAGTACAACGGGTGCAGTATGAGCTTACAACTACAATGACATCTTTCTGCATAAAAGAACAACAATTTAGTTGTGAAAACAATTCACATATAAAGTCAAAATATATAGAATAAGCTACAATTTAATAAGGAAATTAAAATTCCCACTATAAATGAGGATATAAAAAATATGAAGAAATAATCGAAAGGAAAATAGAGAATTTATCGTGTTTTACGTAGCATACAAAGTGTACTACTACTCTACTACCCAAGCTAGTATAACTGTATAAGTACCATTGGTGCATCAAACTATTTGTCGAGCTATCTCGCGCACCGCCGGGAGGATAGCGCGCACCGCCAGGAGGATAGCGTGCCTGTTGCCTGCTTGTGGTCCCTTCAACAACACTACAACTACACAGATTTCTTGCGTTAAATAGCACGCCAACATATCAAGCATGCATTCACATATATGGTCTGATTTTAGCTAGAAATGTAGAGTTTTCTTGAGAACCATATTTTCCAAGAAAAAATTGGTATTGAACATCTAATTAGCACCTAACCATACAAAGCAATCAACTTTTTGTTGATGTGAGAACACCTAAATAGATCTAGATCTAAGCCTCAAGTAAACATAACAAAATGGTTTGATCAATCATATAACGCGGCTCCCTTCAATCCATTGTATAAGAGCACAATGATTAACAAGGAAAGCTCTATCTGCATAACTTAGTATCAAGAGGGCATTTGTGTCCACAGATCAATTGTGAATAAATTATTGCAATAGGGGATACCAACAATCCAAGAAATTCAGCAAGTAGGGAAGTTGTAATGTAATTAAGAATCATTATTAGCACCTTCAAGCTTGGAGAGGGCAAGAACTCATTGGGGGTTCTTGAGGTCCTCTCTATTCTCCCCCACCATCCATGCCTAACCCAAGAATCAATCAAGACCATAAGCAAATCAGCACTACAGTAATCACATCAAATATAATATAAATTCATCTAGATTCCAGGAAAGAAACCTAAAGAAGATCGATCCCGCCCATAATTGTGGAGCCATGTTGGGCGAAAATAATGTGATGGGAAACACAAAATCTGAGAACTTATTAGATTTGTGTACTACTGCCAGCTTACAGGGGCTCCACGTGAGCATATATATGACTTGTGTACCACCGCCATGACTTTCTCCAAGGTCGTCACCATTGATCCGTCCAGATCTTGGCTCACCTGACAATTTCGTGGATAAAATTTATAACCAACTGAATTTGAGCGATCCAAAAGCTACTGGTTCTTTGAATAGACTCTCAATTTGGACATAGAGAACCCCCAAACCAACCATTGTTGATGCTCCAAAGGCGCTCAAATCGGCAAGCAAAATGATAAACCCTCCAACAATCAACGACGGAAACCACAAAACAAAATCGTACATAGGAAACCAAGTCAATACCCTGAGACAACAATGCTCAAATCAAACCAAAGTGAAATAACAATTGCAAGTGTTTTGTTATACTTGCGATCAAATCATCAGACCCCCATGGCTTCCACTTCCTCCCTCCTTCCTGCAACCCCCACCCACTACTACAGATGGGCTTTAGTCCCGGTTGGTAACTGGATTTAGTCTCGGTTACCAAACCGGGACAGCCCATCCGGGACTAAAGGTCTGTGACCTTTAGTCCCGGTTCCCCTAACCGGGATTAAAGCCCTCTCGCATATCAAAAATTATAGCGAACTCAAGACTCGAACTGGAACCTCCTGCATGCCACCACAGGACACTACCAACCCACCCACCCATGTGTATTGAATAGACTAGGATATGCATTCCTTTTAGAGTATCTTTGGAGCGAGCCTTTAGTACTGGGTTAAGTAACACTAACAGGACTAAAGTTTTACTTTTTAGTCGGTTAAATAACACTAACCGGACTAATGTGTGCGGTGCGGTTCGCTCAAGCACTCTTCTATCCGGTTCATGGTACAATCTGGGACTAATGTGAGCGAAAAATCACGCTTTTAGCCTAGTAGCCCTGAACAGGGACTATTGCTACTATTAGTCGGTTCGTGGCTAAATCAGGCGATGAATCGATGACGAAAGATCGTTTCTCTAGTAGTGACCCTAGAAAAAAATGTTCTCAGAAATCTCAGGGGAAAATTTCGATCAAGTAGACCGATTCGATTGGTAAGAGACTGCTTAAATCCAATGAAATTGCACGAAATTGATTCAGAGATGGGGGAACCGCACTTACAAGACGTAGTGACTCCTGCTCCGTGACATGTTGTTCGCCCTTCCTCTTGGAAACCCTCACCTGCATTGGAACAACTTCGATCAGACCAAATCCGACCTATGGAAGCTGTGACCGGGGGGGGGCTGCGTCTTGAGATGAGGGTGGTGGCGGGGAGGAAGAGAGGGGGAGATCCGGGCGATGGAACTAGTGATGGGGAAGGGGGCGGCTATGCATAGAGCTGAGGCGGCAGCGATGGAGGGAAGAGCGGGGGCGGGTGCACTTGCGGGGTGGGGAGTCAACGAGTCGGGAGAGAGGAAAGCACTACACGTGCGTTGCAGAGAGAAGACAATGGGAGCACGCATCAAGGCCCTACACCGCTTGATTGATGTCTGGCACACGATGCTTCGGTTGGCCGCACTGTCCAACACACGCTGTTGTCGTTGGCACAAGGCTGACGGGTCCCAATGGCCACGACCCACACATCATCGCTGCTCGCTTGGACGAACATGCTCACCGGTTACGCACATGTGCCCAGCACAAGCATGTAACAATGCATCATGCTGCTAGGATCGCAATCGCGCTTGGCTACCGATGGCTTCACCTTGTACGTACGGGGTTGCTTCATGATCTAGCTAGTCGGACCAGACTACGTACATGTGATACTACGCACTCTAGTTGATCCTTCAATCTTGTCCATATTAAACTGGCGTCGGTGCGTGAGTCCAAAAGATACATGGGTTGCACGAGTACTTGTGCACCGACCATAGCTCACCAAATTGTTCATCGGTAGGGGGTGACAATGGATTAAATATGGAGGAATAATAACTCTATCATATTTATTTTCTTTTTTAGATATATATACGAATACGGATAATGTTAAATTTAGATACAAAGCAAATATGATCACAAATATTTGTCAAAACATAAAAAACTTTAAATTGCACACACAAAATAAATATAAAATATAACTAATTTATTTAATTCAAACATTGGTGCAGAACACGTAATAGCTCAAGATTATTATTATGCTATCAGCATCGCAAGTCACCCATGCATGTACTTGTCAGCAGTCTGGTCATCTTCGCTTGCCCGCTTTGGGTTCATGCTCATGCAGCAGATAGGCTCGGTGGTGGCGTCAAAGTCTGTGCTTGCACGGCAACTCAAGCCTGCAGCGGTGCAGCCACAATTTCTAGGAGCTAGCTAGCGCCTTCTTTGGTCAGATCTAAACTTTGCGCTGTTTACTGTACCGTACAATCATGCATCATAACGTACCATTTGGAAAGAAACTATAATCAGCAGCTGCGTGTACTCGATCGGTAGAAGTACAATGCGCAGATCCATTAATTCACCTAGTCAAGCAGGGACTCTGATAGCTCGGTCGACCCATGCACGCGTGCATCCGCCGTTTACAGAGCATTTCCAAGAGCCTTATTTCAAACCAACACAGTGACGCAGACACCTATACACTACTACTGGATTGCCACAGGGCCCCCGGCTGGCTGCTCGTCACCCAGCCTGCCGCTGCAGGTCCGTACATATTGATATTGGTGCAGCGTGCTTCAGACAGACGTGAGACATTGCCTTTGTGGAGCGACTTACGCGCCGCTGGCCCAAGCGGCTAGCAACCAGTACGCACGGTATTAACTGACCAACTTACTCTGACATCGCCTCTCATGCACCTCAGCGAGACACACGGGCGGACGGTGGATGGCCCGGCACTACTACAGAACCTGCTATGACAAGCGGTTCGTAACCCCCTTTACAAGCGGTTTTATAACCGCTTCTAAACAACCGCGTGTGATACCCGTCGGGTATCATAAACGGTTGCTCGAACCGCTTGTGCTGTGGCACCAGAAGCGGTTGGGAAGGTATTCAGGAGGGCCAGTGGAGCCGCCACGTGTGGGACTCCACAAGCAGTTCGTGTTACAAACCGCTTGTGGAGAAGGATATTCAGAAGCGGTTAGTCTTACCAACCGCTTGTGGAGAGCAGCACTCCAGAAGCGGTTGGAATCACCAACCGCTTGTGGAGAGAGTTTTCGATTATATGTATTATAGAATATGTTCTACAAGTGTTTTTGTATATCGTTTTTGACCATGAAATTAAATATGAGTGGAGGAGTTTTTTGCAATTAAATCTATATTACATATGCATACTCATACACATGTTCACATGCTAGCTCAATTACACAAAAACGAACTTAATAGTGTAAAAATGGTCAAGTACATACACGCATAACCGATGTTTATAAGTTTGAATGATGAAAAAATGATTATCGAACTCATTTCTTGCATGCGTCACTCTTTATGTCCTTGATCGACGTGGATGTCGTCATCAGTTCAGCGGTGTCCAACGCAGGAAACCTTACGTGGAACTCGCCATTTGGAGATACAACCTCGTTGACAAGGAAGCGATGAGTTGTTCTTGGAGTACGCACAGACCGGTGAGGCGGAGCACGTTAATGTGCTCATCGATGTTGGGTGACAATTAATTAAGCGGGAACTATATAAATATCCGATCACATGCAATTAATTAAAATGTAAGTTGTAGCTAACAAATTGACATGCGATCTGAACCTCGGCATAATGTTCCGACTCATTGCCATGGATAAAACTTTGAATATAGTGGAACACGTAGTAGCCGCATAAGTTGTTTCGGTATGCGGCGTTTAACCTTCACGGGAGAAATTTGAATATCGGATGAAGAAGCTGTTATGGCGCATGTATATTAATAATAGTTTTTGTAGTTAAATGCGTGCACGAGTGCTTACTATGACTTGAATTCTTTCGAGAATTCTCCTTTTGCTTCTTCTTGAAATTTGCAAATATCCTGTTAAGGGCGTCAATGAACCATTGGTATTTTTGAATTTGGATTCCTTCTTGAGTCATGAGCTGTAATCCTGCTATTGTCAAGCTCGATGACTAGAAGAATCGGTGAAACCTATTCAGTATATTGCAACATATGCGTAAGTAGCTACTCGTACTATCAATGGCTTAAGAAATACAAGAACAAGAGGTTTGTGAGAACACGTACTTGAAGTTGAAGGGCGAAGTATATACGGTTTGTAGTGTTGTTTCAACAATGCATGCAAAAGGTATCCCTCAAGTAGCGGTTTTGCTTGTCGTATGACCAGATTTTCTCGTTGACAATCTCTGGTCGATGAAGCCAACGTTCTGTTTGCCCGATCTTGTACATCGTTGTATCTCCATTCTACATAAGAAGGATAACTAAGTTAATTAGATTTTCAATTTTGTGGTGCGGGAGGAAGCAAGCGGTAAACTTAGTAGATCGACACTTACGAGACACCGGCGGGACATGAAAGACATGTTGACCTCGTCTCCTTGGTACACATGGTACAAGTCATCAATTCGACCATAGTTACGTGTTTTTCCCGCGGAAGAAATACTCATCTTGGAAACGGAGGAGGAACATTTGCTCTCCTTTAGATGCCCTTTCCATGTACCATTCATGCATTTGACGCATCTTGGTTGGGAGATCTTTTATATCCTTTGGATCAATTAGCGGTTTGCCCAACTCATACTTCCATTTGGTTGGTGCCATTGGAAGATCCCAAACCCGTACACCATCCTCCCACAACTTCACAAGGTCTTCAACCAATGGCTTCGGTACACATCGATGTCGTTTCGGGTTGCCGGGCCTTCGATCAACAATGGCATTATGATGTACTTCCGCTTTATGCAAAGCCATGGAGGAATGTTATAGATGCAAAGCGTCACAGGCTAGGTGCTATGGATGCTGCTCAACTGACCGAAAGGATTCATCCCATCGGTGCTCAACCCAAACCTTATATTTCGACCTCATTTGCAAAGTTCGATGGCCCGATCTACTTTCCTCCACTTGCAAGCCATCTGCGGGGTGTCTAAGCATCCCGTCTTCCTTACGCTCTTCGCATGCCAACGCATCATCTTGGCATGACCTTCATTAGCAAGCAGACGCTTCAACCGGGGATCACAGGAAATACCACAATACTTTGGTGGAGTTCTCTTCTTCGTCGATTCCCATCTAATTCACCGGATCAATCACGCTGTACCTTATACCGGATTCTTCGCACCTTGGACAAACCTCCAAATCAGCATACTCATTGCGTCTGAGGATACAATCGTTAGGACATGCGTGTATCTTTCGTACTTGCAATCCTAAAGGCGGAGGACTCGCTTCGCTTCATCGTGAGATTCGGGTAGAGTGTTACCTTCCGGAAGCAACTTCTTTCTGAGTGATAACAAACCATTGAATGCCTTGTCGACACACCGTTTGTGGCCTTCCATTGCATGAGTTCTAGTGTAGTATGCAGCTTTTTGTGGCCCTTTCCACAGTTTGGGTACAAAGCAGTTCTGTGGTCCTCTACCATGCTCTGAAACTTCTTGTATTGTCTTTCCTCTATGAACTCTCCCTCTCCATCACGGAGCATCTGATCTAACTCATCATCGCCAAACTCGTCGACTGTATCTTCCACGGACCCGTATTGAGTGGTGTCCGGCATACTGTTGGCTCTATCTTCCTCTTCTTCGTCTTCTTCATCGTCTTCCTGTCGAATCGCCTCTGTTTCTCCATGGTGGGTCCAGCAGGTATAGTTTGCAATGAAACCTCTCGTGATCACATGGCTCATAACCATCCATCGTTCGGAGTGCTCCTTCTCATTCTTGCAATCTACGCACGGACAACGTATGAAGCTTCCTGGAGGCAAAAATGCAACTACCAGATCGAGAAACTCCTTCATGCCATCTCTGAACTCTCTTGACCGACGGTTCGCATTGTACATCCATTGCCGGTTCATTTATACCAATAAAAATAATAACAACATCTATCACTATATTTAATTAAAGCTAACTATATCTAATAGTTTTGTATTTTTTAATCATTCTGCATTCTTTCAACTAAAGCCAACTAATTATTTCTAATCCTGCTGCATTTTTTTAAAATAAAACTAACTAATTGTTACATGTTCATGCAAACCTTTTCTATCATTCCGTATTTTAATTTTACTAAATAAAAATTATTTTTTACCTTGTCCCCACCTTTCTAATTTTTCATCGTTTTACATTTATTGCATTTCATTCCATACACCAAACAATATATCACCTTAAGAACAAAAAATAAGCCAACAATGAAACATGTACACTAACAATTCCCACAAGAACAAAACATGATTTCTCAACATCCAATGCACAAAAACATCAATATATAGGTGAGAAGGATGTCAGCAACATGTTACTCACCTTAGGAACAATTAATTGAGCTAATAGCCTCAATTGAAAATTTTGGCAAGACCTCCCCCATGAATCTGCTCTCGCCCACCACTCTGTCCAAAGGCGAGCTCGGGAGGAAGATGGGGTTTAAATCGCTGGGGCGGAAGGGGTCTCTAGCGGTTCACACACGAACCGCCGAATCCTCACCTATAAAGCGGTTCGTGTCTCGAACCGCTTCTAGAGATGGGACTCAAAAGGGGTTAAATCTCAAGAACCGCTTACAGAGACCCTCTCTTCTTGCTTCACTGAACCGCTTGTGCACGTAGAAGCAAAGCGGTCGCAGATCTAACTGCGTTGTGATAGACCGGTTGTGAAGACCGGTTCTGTAGTAGTGCGGGTCGGGGACCAAGTTAGGAAGACATTCGGAACTCCCCAGCGAGGCAACGAGCCTCGCTGGAGGGGCGAAGGCAGCGTACTCTGTCGCCAACCCAACAGGCCGTGCAGAGACAGCGAGCAAGGGATCGAAGGAGACGACAAGACACGAAACGAGACACACGGGCAGACGGTGGGTCGAGCAGCTAGCTAGACGAACGCGCGTGCTGGTCGTCGCCTTTTCGTGCAGCTCCTCCCTCTCACGTCGCCATCCTACGCTGGCGCTAGATCCGGGCTAACGCGAACGGCTTTTGCCTGGACCGTGATATGTAGCTGCGCCTGCGCGTCGGTTCCCACTTCCCCTTTCGGGAAGGTTGGGCAGGCCGTGAACAGGAAACGACGAGCGGGCACTACATGTCCTCAGGAGTCAGGAGTAACGCGCTGCTCTCCTCCTCTACAGGCAGAAGCGACATAGCTAGCTAGGAGTAGTATACTGTTACTATACTCCGTATATACATAGAGAGAGAGGCTGGCCTTGCCCTAGCTAGCTGCATCGATCGTGTGTCTAGCGCTGCCTGGGCAGGCCATTCGTGCAAGCAGCGTACGCCCACCTTTGTCCTTTCCTTTTCTTTCGTCCATGCATGTAGCTTGTCGATATTGGTCGCGTCTGTGTGCTCTCAGCTGCTGACGGATCGAACAAAGGAGAAAAAGGCTGGCCGGGGAAAGGAAAACGAGCCAATTGATCGATCGCTGCCTGGGTGTTTGCTTCAGCATTGCTTGATAAGCTACACCTCCTATGGTCCTACCTGGATCCTGATCGATCTCCTGCACGCGCCGGCTATTTCTTTCCCTACAGCTTGGTCGGTGTGCTGCTATACGTACACGGCCGCGCGCCTAGCCTTTTGCTTGCACGCTCGGGCCCTACACACGCACAATTCACACAGAAAGTTAGGCCTATATATACACGGTTTTACCTGACTGAAAATATCATGAGCGAAAAACTGAGCCGAAGTTCTATTTAATATATTTAGTATCGTATTTTAATTACCATATTTACCAAATATATCAAATGCACAGCCCTACAGAAAAGAGGTGTGTATGTGAATTTTAAAAAAATCTTTCAAGTGCTTCCTAGCAATATCCGAATTCATTGATTATCTAACCTTATTGTCGGGGATTGGTTATCGCCCGTTGCGACCATCAGAGCCCGGCCAGCATCGACCATGCCCAAGCCTGGGCGCCGTCCCGGCGTAGGGTCCCCCGACCTTCCGACCTTGGGGTTAAGCTCTCCTCCCCGAGCATGCTTGCTCGGGTGTTAGCGACCTTACGACTCAGCCCGTCAAAGACACCTCGAAGTCCACCCAAAAGCCGGGCACGGTCTCCAAGGCGGATCCGGCATTAACTGCGGGGCCGCCCGTGGTCTGCGCGCCCGCAAAACACGCTCGCTGTACCCACGTCGCGCGGTGTCCGGCGGTGTGGCGGCAACTTGACCTCAAGACGTCCAATGCAAGTGGAAGCATACTGTAATAAATGTTTTGTCGCCTATAATCCTCTATAAATACCCCCTCCCGCGAAGGGTTCGGGGTTCGCATGCATCTACTTTCCACTTTTATACTCAAAGCACCCCCCATTGTAACCACTTGGATACATCAGTGCAATCACTGGACGTAGGGCTATTATCTCCCCCGCGAGAGGCCCGAACCAGGTCAAAAAAGCCTCCCTCTGTGCTTTGCGATCACTCCAATTGCCTTGTCCCGTAGCTCGGTAGGACCTCGGACGCTATACCCCTCGCGGGAAAGGGGCCCTAGGTTGATCCCTCATTCAACAAGTAAGCTCGGCGAGGGACCGGCTCGAATAAATCCTTGTTGGCGCCGTCGTGGGGATCGATCGAAGTCCTTCGCGAGGAATCCCGAGGATGCCGAACTCACAAGACAATCAAGACCTCTGCGTCTTGACGGCGTGGAGGACGGCGGCGAATACTCGCCAGCGATGGCGTGGGTGGTGCGGCCGACCCGAAGGCCACACAAGACCGAGAGTCTTTCCCGGTGGGCTGCGGCGAGAGCGTTTCTTCGCTTGCGATCGGATACCCTCGTTCGCGAGGAAGAACTGGCGACCTCGCGGACGATCGGGGCGTTCCGGCCGTCTCGAGTTCACCAAGGGACCGTGGCGTCACGACACCGCCGGCGTCATCCACGCGGTCTGGTGCTCCGCAGCGTCTACATGGCGGGAAGGAAGGCGACCAAGGAAACGGCGATCTCGGCGGTCTCTTCCCTTCACCAAAGACTTATTGGTGAGGTTGACCGGAGTTATCCGGCGGGAACCCGGCGGTCGTCCACCACCAGCTAGAGGGGACGGCCGCGGACGGGACCGGCCGGCGAAGATCTCAGCGAGTACCGCTCCCCGGAGCATGTGCGCAACCGTCTTCCAAGGTTGCTCCTCAAAGCGCCGAGCGCCTTCGCACCATGGCGATGGTCGTGCGCGGCCTCCAGAACTTCTCCAACCAGGCGGACCTGGCGGCCATGGGGGCCCTCGTGGCCGAAAACCTGGAAAAGCTCGCGGCTGACATAGGGCTCCCAGGACCGCCCGGCCTTCAAGGGCCGAGTGTTTCGGGGCCTGCGCCACTCCTCGTCGGTGCCTCCGAAGTCTGCTCGGGAGGACCGGGAAGCAAGACCGGCACCACGAGGATGTTCGGGCGGTTCGGGACGGCCTCGCGGGCTCACGGGCATGCCTCGCCGCTGCGGCGCTCCTCGTGCTCCACCTCGAATCCGCAATCATCGCGACGTATGGCGCGGTTCTCTCGCCTCACCCAGCGCGGAGGACCGCTTGCCCCCGCCAGACGATCGCCATGTCCGAAGGGGTCGCCATGACGGCCCGGCGTTCGGATACCGAGCTTTTTCGGCGTCCCTCCGTGACGTTAAGTGGCCGAGCAAGTTCTAGCCCGGCCACATCGAGTGTTTCAACGGGACCCAGAACCCCGACGAGTTCATCTTGATTTACTCCACTGTCGTTCTGGCGGCCGGCGGGGACGAGGGGGTCATGGCCAACTATCTCCCCACGGTCCTCGATGGTTCCGCCAGAACTTGGCTCTTCAACCAGAAAGAAGGATCTATCCGCTCATGGAGGCAGCTCTCCCGAGGCCCTCCGCTAACTTCGAGCTGCTATACTACTCGCCGCAAGCAGCGCGACCTCGGCGGTTGATCCGAGCGGACAAAGAGACCTTCATGCGACTTCGTCCAAAGATTTATTAAGGTGAGAATTCCATCCCGAGCATCTCGGATGAGGCGGTCGTCCGGGCCTTCAAATTCGGGGTCCGTGATGTTCGCTTCACACAAGACTTGGAGATCCACCAGGACCTGACGGCCAACGAGCTATTCCGCATGGCCGATCGCTATGCAAATGCCGACGAGGCCGTACAATGGAAGAAAGTGCTCGACGAGAGCAATTGCCGCCCGGCCCGTCTGGAGGGCCCTCGAGCAAAGACCCTCGGTTCCGTGAAAAGAAGGCCAAGAAGAAGAAGAAGTCGCGCCTTGAGGACATGTTGGCGGTTGTGGGCGCCGCCGTCTCGTGCCCAGCTTGCTTACCGGCAGAGGCGATCGGGCGACCACGCCATGGCGCCACAACCAAGACGACAATGACCAAGATCAAGGCGATCAGGTCCCGAGGACCAAGGTCGGCGGCGAGATCCGGCGAAAGGCGCCCTGCGGTGACCGCCGCCGCGCTCCACCAAGTGGCCGCCACGACCTCCGCAATTGTAGGACTGGGCTTACCACGGAGAAATTCTACAAGGCGAGGGCCCCATGCCGACTCTCGAGCAAAGAGAGAGCGAGAAGGGCAAAGGCCCCTTGAGACGGCGACGACGACATGGACTACCAGAGCCCCAAAACCACATAGCGAGTCATATTTGGGGGCTCCTCGGCCTACAAGTTCATGAGGACTTGAAGGAGGCTGAGCGGGAAGTTGGCCACATCGCTCAAGGCAAGCCACCCGTGCAGCAGCTCATGTGGTCCGAACTACCCATCACCTTCTCCAAGGATGATTGTCCCCTTAGAATGTCCAAACCCGAAGCTCCGTTGGTCGTGAGCCAGGCCAAGTCAACAACGCCAAGGTCGGTCGGGTCCTCGTCGACGGTGGGAGCTCCTTAGACCTCATATCCGTTACGGTCTTGGACGAGATGCAAGTCCCTCATTCCAGGATCAAGAGTATAGCTGTCCGTTCTTGAATTGTCCCGACACCTCGATCAAGTCTGGGCTAGATCGTCCTACTGTGACGTTAGGGGACATCGCGAACTCCGGACCGAGCTAGTCAACTTTGAAGTCGTGGACTTTAAGTTGGCCTAGCGCCATCCTTGGCGGGCCAGCCCTCTCCAAGTTCATGGCGCCACGCATCACGCCTACCGATGCTGAAGGTCCCCGGACGAAGGCGTCATCACCATCAAAAGGCGACCATCGGGCGGCCTGAATCTGCGATGAGAAGTCCTCGACATGGTCGGCATTGCCTCGGCGTGGCCCCAACCAAGCGCCAAGCGCACTCCGTCAAAAGTTACCCTCGGCCGGAGGAGAAACCAAGGCGGTCCCTCTCAATGAGGTGACCCGACCAAGGTCCTCTATCAGGATCTTCCTTAGATCCCAAATAGGAACTCAAGCTCATCACTTTCCTCCGGAGGAGCGGACGTGTTCGCTCAGGAACCGTCAGACATGCCCGAGTCCCAAGGAAGTGATTGAGCACTGAGCTAAGCTGTTGACGACAAAGACACATGCATCGAAGCTCAGGCGATTTTCCTCGGAGAAATAGGCGATCATCCGGGAGGAACTTGACAAGCTCCTTAAGGCCGGCTTCGTCAAGGAGGTCGAGCACTCGGAGTGGCTGGCAAACCTGGTCAATGTCAAGAAGAAGGGCGGCAAGTGGCGCGTGTGACGACCACCTTTGGTTTGAACGCCGCTTTGCGAAGGACAACTTCCCTACTGCGCATTGACCAAGCTGGTCGGCGAGCGGCGAGTCGGTGATGAGCTTTTTGGACGCCTACTCGGGCTACCACCAGATTAGCTTGTTCCCCGGGGACAAGGAGAAAACTTCCTTCATCACCCCGTTCAAAGCCGCGTTACGCTACGACCATGTCCTTCGGTTCTGCGGGAGCAGGCGACCTTCAGCGCTTGATGCGAAGACTTTCCAGATCGAGATAGGCGAAACACGGAGGTATATGTAGACGATATCGTAGTTAAGAGTAAGCTCCCCTCAGGCCATGTATCCGACCTTGAGGAGACCTTTTGTAATCTCCGTAGACATAGAATAAAGCTTAATCCCGAGAAATGCGTTTTTGGGGTAAAAGCTGGCAAAGTACTCGGGTATCTCATCGGGCCGCAGGGCATCGGTGCTAACCCGGAGAAAGTCGAGGCCATCGAAAGGATGCACCCTCCGGGCTCCGTGAAGGAAGTCCAGACCCTGACCGGACGCATGGCGTCTCGAAGTCGCTTCATTTTCGGTCGGTGGCGCGGCACGCCTTTCTTTAAGGCGCTCGCATGACACGAGGGCGTCACGACAGAGGAGGCCAACCGCCTTTGAGGAGCTAAAGCGATACTGTCCGGCCCCCCGATCTTGGCCACGCAAGGTCGGGGGAGCCACTCCTACTTTACCTCGCAGCGACGCCCACGCCAGAAGCGGTCTTGTGATAAGCGAGAAGGACCAACGTCCGGTATACTACGTCGTGAAGTGTTGCATGGACCAAAGGGCGTTACCGAGGTCCGAAACTCTTGTACTCGCTGCTCGTAGCGTCTAGGAAGTTACGCCACTACTTCCAAGCCCATAAGGTCGTTGTCCCGACCAGCTTTCCACTTAGGGAGATCCTAAGAAATCCAGACGCCAGCGGCCGGACAGCGAAGTGGGCCATGGAACTCGCGGAGTTCGACATACACTTCTCTGCCGCCGCGCAATTAAGTCCCGATCTTGGCAGACCGTGGCGGAATGGGCGAACCCGCTTGACCCCGCCATCGAGTCTCAAGAATCTCGGGACGGCCGCTGGAACCATGTACTTCGACGGCTCCCGAGCTTTCGAACGCTCGGGGGTTGGCATTGTACTGGTGTCCCCTCAAGGGGATCGCCTCCAATACGTTATTTAATTACACTTCGCCGCGACCAACAAGCGGCTAAGTATGAAGGTCTCTTGGTAAGACTCGGCGTCCAAGGCACTTTCGAGTCTAGCGGCTAGCGTGAAGGGCGATTCACGGTGGTGCGTCAACCAAGTCGACAAGGAGTATCGGTGTTCGATCACTCAATGGCGCTTTACTTGGTTGAAGTGAGGAAGATGGAGCGGTACTTTAGAAATTTCGAAGTACTCTGCATCCCCAGGAAGGACAATTCCCTGGCCGACTATCTTTTCAAAGTCGGTTCCTCGCAGATGCCCGCCCCTCCGGGGGTGCTTATTGAGCATTTGCACAAGCCCTCCATTCCCTCTGTAGAGGAGGCAACCCCCCAAATGCCCGCCCTGCCCGGGGCGCCAGACGAGCATCTGAGAAAGCCCTCCGTTCCCTCTGTAGAGGAGGCGCTAGAGATGTGCGGTCACATCTCCTTCCTCGAGCAAGGTGCAGATTGGATGACGCCATTCGTCCAATATCTTGCCCACAGGACCTTGCGAGAAGCGTAGGCGTTCACGCCTTACAAAGCGCTCCTCGCCTACAAATTGGTCGAGGTGCTATATACATAAGGGGCACTTGAGTCCTCTCCAAATGTATATCCCGAGAAGAGGGCAATTTCCTTCTCAAAGATATCCATGAGGGCATGTGCGGGGCTCACTCGTCCTTTCGGACGCTCGTAAGCAAACATTCCTTTGGGATACTCTTGCCGGCGACTCTAAGCGGCGCGGGCGCCGTGGCGCTTCTTGGGCATGCGATTTCACGCAAGAAGCCCCCCGGCCGGCGTCTGCAGCTGCGCAGACCATCCCACTCTCGTGGCCATTCTTGACCTGGAGGGCCGACATTCTCAGGCCTTTCCCCCGTGGTCGAAAGGGTTGTAAATACTTGCTCGACGCCATCGACACTTTCTCTAAGTGGATCGAGGCCGAGCCTGTATCAACCATCTCGGCTCAAGCAGCCAAGAGATTCTTCCGCAGCAATGTGGTGACGCGTTTCGGGATCCCCAATCGCCTCATCACGAGACAATGGCACTTTCCATTCACCGTGGCTGTTCCAAGCCTCTGCGAGGACATCGGAACAAAGTGCTCCGCGCCTCATAGCTCATCCACGAGTGCGGAGGCGGTACGAGCGTGCAAATGGCCAAATCCTTCAAGGAATCAAGAAAAGGGTTTTCAAAGACCTCTCCGCACGTCGGGTCATGGGTGGACGAGCTTCCTTCCGTCCCTTCCGGTTCAGGCGCACCACACGGCGAGCAGGCGCACGGCGAACGCCCTTCGGCTCGTCTCACGGTGCGAGCCGCCCTACCGCGAAATTGTGCTCGGATCCCCAAGGGTTCACTTGGCGGCAGTATCCACCAAAGTCGCAAGCGTCGCCTCGACCTCGACCTCGCTGAGGAGGCGCGCGTAAGGACATTGCTCCGATCCGCCGTCTACCAGCAAGCTCTTCGCAGGCACGCAACCAAGTCAATCCGGCCACGCATCCTGTAGGTCGGCGACCTCGTCCTTCGTCGAATCCAGGATTTGTCGAAGGCCAACAAGCTCTCCCCCAAGTGGGAAGGCCCGTTCACGGTCGTCTCGATAGCACGCCCGGGGGCTGTCCGCCTTGCGTGGGAAGACGGTCGCGTGCTCGCGAGCTCGTGGAACATCGACTAGCTGCGCAAGTTCTTTGTCTAAACTTATGCTCTATTTTGCGCTTTGTATATACATCTGTTTTCTTCTTTTCTTTTTAAAAGAAAGTGGCACTTTCGCTACACCCACGCAAATGTCTGTTTCTCCCAAGATGTCGCGAATACGTACATAAGGTCACTGCCTTTTGGTAAGCCGGCTTAGTCTCGCGCAAGGGCATACTTTTCATTTCTTTCACGATCTTGGTAGTGAAACAAATGCGTCGGGCGTAGTTTCTCACACAACATTCTTTCTAAACCTAAAGCTCGGGCCGACGCGCACGCACGCCCGCACAAGGTGCCACGACCAACACCCCGCCAATAAAACTCGCCACCTGGGGGCTTCGGTCTCAATAAGACGACCTTGGTCATAATAGCTCTTATTGCGTGATACAAATCGCATCTGAGCTGACCTTGGTCGGTCCGAGGTTTTACTACCTTGAGTTTGGTGGTCGCGCACCCTGTCGGGCAAACGTGCGTCTTTCCTCGCTCACGACCGTGCTCGCAACATAAACAAGGGGTATGCGTTCCAAGCGTCAAGGAAGCCTCGGCCCTGCTCCTTCTTCCCGACCAAAACCACTTCGCTCCTCGGGCTGACACCTTGGTCTGGGGCGTCCTTTCCCAACTCTCCTGCGAACGAGCAGTGCTTTCGCAACATAGGTGCACGACCCTCCTTCGCAATGGGGCTAAGGGGAAGCGAGTTGCCGCCGGCACCATTTCAAAACTCTCGATCAAGCGCCTCGTCCTACCTTACTAAGCGTAACGTTGCTTCTTTCTTAAAGCGCGGTATCATCGTGTTGCGCATTAGGGCTAGTGTCGCGCCCGCGTGTCGTTCTAACCTCGACCGAGCCTACTTCTTCTTTGTTTGCCTCGTGGTTTACATTTACGAGAAAAAGCCGCAAAGACAAAAAAAAGCAAACACGGAGGCAACCCTTAAGCAAAAGATAGTTACATGCCCCACCGGCGACATCAAAGGCCATCCAAAAATCGCCAAAGAAAAAGAAAAAGGAAGAAATCCCCTACGCACCGGGCGTCGCTCTCTTGAGGGTCGCGGATAGCTTCTGCCTCAGTTCATCAATCTTGGCCTCTTTATCGATCACCACGGCCCGCGACCCGCGGGCTTCTTCATGAGTCGCCGACCTCTTCATTCCTTGTTCATAAGGTCGGCGGCCTTCGCCGCTGCCGTCAGCTCCGCCACCTTCGCCTCAAGGGCGCCGGAGTGTTGCTTCGTCGCCTCGAGCTCTTGCTCGAGCTTGAGGGTCTTCTCTCCGGCATCAAGGGACCGCTTCTTTTCCCGCTCGAGCTCCTGCTCGAGCGTGTGGATCTTCTCTTTCTCAGCGGTGGCACCTTCCTTGGCCTGGCGGGAGCACGACCTTTCTTACTCAAGCTCTTGCTCGAGCTCGAGGATCCTCTCCCTACCTTGGGAAACGTCCTTCTCCTTTGGCGACATCTAAGCCGGCGACTGTCTCTGAGCTTGAAGTCGGCCAGCTTCTGCTCAACCTCCGCCAGGCGGGCCTCGTGGTCGGTCAGCAGCTGGGCCATGGCCTCAGGGACCTCCATTGCTACGTCGAAGCCCTCCATGGTCTTTTCAAGGACCTGCAATCCAGGAAATTTCAGATACCCTCCCGAAGACGCTAAGGAGGGGGACCACGACGAAGGCAAAAGAAACATCCTCACCTGATCAAGGCACGCGCGGAGGTCATTTCGGAAGCGCTCGGTGACCTCCCTCCTCGAAAAATCTGCCAGCTTCGGCAGGGGGCTCCGCGTTTCCTCTGGGCCCTTCCAGAAGGGCGGATTGGTCGAGGATGAAGAATCCTCCCCCTGGGCATGAAGTTCGCCCCGGGGTACCAAGCCCCACTCCTGAGCGGCACTCCCGCTCAGGGTGTTCTCATTATCCTCCCGAGCATGTTGTTCACTCGGGGGCGGTACGTCCGCCCGAGCATGCGGTTCGCTTGGGGTGAGCAGCGTCTCATCCCGGGCATGCAGTTCGCCCGGGGACTTCATGCCCTCATCTCGGGCAGGTATTTCGCCGGAGGCACCAAGCCTTCTTGAGCGGCTTTTTCACTGGGCCGTGAGGTCGGCCTTCTCCTCCTTCCGCGCCCCCATGGTCGAGAAGCCCGCCCGGGGCGCTCCCTCTCAGGGCGGGGGTCCATCTCGACCAGATCCTCGGCGGCAATTTCTCCATCCGCTTCCCACGCCCTCGGCCATCACGATGTCGGCGGCCGTCGAAAGCACCCCGCTAAGGCACAATCAATAAGCTCATAAACTATCCCGCGACAATCAGGAAGGCCCTACGAGCTATTTTCGCCCGCGCCGGAGAGTGGGGTTAGCTTCGGCGCATAAAGCAAAAGCAAAGGAAACGAAGAAGGGCAAATCCCAAGACTCACCTTCGCCAGCCTTCGTGCGCCGCCGCCATTGGGTCATGACGGCCGCAACCACCATCTCGGCCCTCTTCTCCGCGGACTGAGTGATCCTCGCCAAGCGAGGGTCAGCCTTCTCCATGTCAATCTCAACCAACACCCCCTCCGTGCTTCCGCGCTTGGCCACGGGATGGTGCGCGTCTAAGTCGGCGATCACAAGGGCCCGGTCCTTCTTGGCTTGCTCGACCTCGGCCCTCAGCTGGGCAAGCCGCCTCTCCAGTTCCCGCCGCTCGGCCTGCACCATCCCTTCGATCAGTCTTCCCTCTGCCTCTTCGACGCCCAAGTGGTCGCCGGCGGCGGGGCGCTCCTCTTGCTCCTTGAGCCCTTGGCCCGGGAGGCGGGGATAAGCACTTCCTTGCCGCCCGCCGAGGGCGCAAGCGCGGCCACCGCTAGGTCCAGGGCGGTCCTTTCCTGCAGCAATATATGAAACAAGCATCAGAAGGGCTCGGGATGCTCTTCCCCGAGCATGAGTTACAAAGAAGCTTACCACTTCGCCCCACTCGAGCACATTGCTCGGAACCTGCCGCTTGCGCTCGAGCTCCTTGCCCTTGGGGGTACCGAACAGCTCGGCCACCCTCTTCTCCGTCCAGTCGAAGTCCGGGGCTGTTTCAAACCAGCGAATGAAGTCAGCACGGGCGCAGGATGGCGGAGGCAGGGCAAAGAATCCTCAAGGTCGTGGAACTTACAAGAGGTACCCTCTCGGGTCATGTCGTCCCATCCGGTGATCTGGAAGAACGGGTGCTCCCTCCTCCGCAGAGGGGACACCCTGTTCCGGAGGAAGTCGCGGGCAATGTCCCGGCCGGTGAGCCCCATCTGCGTGAGCTCGCCGATCATCATCAGCGTCCGCTCCTCTTCGGGCGCGACGGCCGGGCGCGGCATCTCAAAGTAGCGTGCCGCCGTCTCGGTGTAGCACAAGGTGCTCCCCTCCACCTTCCGCAGGTAAAACTAGTTTTCGGCCCATCCGGCCACCGAATCCTTGAGGGAGAAAGGGGGGTACTCATACTGGTAGTTAGGAGGCGAATGCACGGAGCCGACGAGGAGGTGCCCGACGCGGAACAAGGAATAGAAATGAAAGAAAAGGCTCGGCGTAGGAAGGACGCCCACAAAACCCTCGCAGAGATGGGCGAAGATCGTCAAGACAAGGATGGAGTTGGGGTTCAGATGGATGAGTTCGCACTCACAGTTTAGGAGCACGGTCTCGAGTCGCTCTCGGGCATCCGGAGCCTGTTAGTGATGTCTGTACCGACGCAACTATCTCGTCATTGCTGCGCACAGCGGCCGCACGGCCGGAAGCCGCCAGTACCAAGCCGAGGTACCCAAAATCTGAAGCACCGAAGCCTCTCCATGATGGCCTTGCTTACGCCGAACTTTGCCATCGGCGTTGTGGGGAAGGTCGTCGGGCGGCGGAAGGAAGTTCGAAGGATGAAACGCTTTCCCAAGTTTAATTGCGAGTCGTGGGGGGAAGAAAAGGTTCCCAGAAACTGTTCCCGCCTGATATTTATAGGCGGAGAAGTCGAGCGAGTGGGAAAACCGTCCCTCGCCGATAATAACGTGGCGGCCCGATCCAAAACCGCCTTGGTGGCGCGATTTCCCAGAAGCTGTCAGAGTCGTACCTGCCAAGCTTCGCAGAGAAGGAATCATCGCGATTTCCTCGCTCTCTTATTTTCAAGGCATTGTCAAGGTCGGTCCTCGGGCGATCGCGACGTCCCGGCGGCGTTGCTCGGATGCTGCGGTAGTCCTTCGCCGCAAAGATCCTCGCCCCGGCGAGCATTGCTCGGATCTTTGCAATAGTCGCCGCCGCAAAGATCCTCGTCCCCGGCGGCGTTGCTTTCGGATCTGCGGTAGTCGCCGCGCAAAGATCCTCGTCGGCGGCGTTGCTTTCGGATCTTTGCAGTAGTCCTTCACCGCAAAGATCCTCGCCCCTGAAAGCGGCGTTACTCGGATCTTTGTGGTAGTCCTCGCCGCAAAGATCCTGCGTCCCGGCAAAGCGTTGCTCGGACAAGCGATCGCCGCAGGCTCCAACCCCACTCCAAGAATTTAGAGGCTTAAGGCGGATGCCTTGAGAAGGTGAATTTCCCCCTTTAGCCTCGGGGGCTAGCTGTCGGGGATTGGTTATCGCCCGTTGCGACCATCGAACGACGCCAAGATCGACCATGCCCAAGCACAGGCGCCGTCGGCGCAGAGGGTCCCCGACCTTCCGACCTTGGGGTTAAGCTCCCTCCCGAGCATGCTTGCTCGGTGTTAGCGACCTTGACTCGGCCGTCAAAGACACCTCGAAGTCCACCCAAAAGCGCACGGTCTCCAAGGCGGATCCGGCATTAATCGCGGGGCATGGTGGTCTGTAGCGCATAAAACACGCCATTGCTAGCCACGTCGCGTGGTGTCCGTGGTGGCGGCTGCAATGACCCTACGACGTCCAAGCATGATGGAACGCCTCGTAATAAATGTTTTGTCGCTGTAATCCTCTATAAATACCCCTCCCATGAAGGGTTCGGGTTCGCATGCATCTACTTTCCACTTTTATACTCGAGCACCCCATTGTAACCACTTGGATACATCGGTGCAATCACGGGCGTAGGGCTATTATCTCCCCAGAGGCCGAACCAGTCAAAAAGCCTCCTCGTAGCTTTGCGATCACTCCAATTGCCTTGTCCCGTAGCTCGGTTGGACCTCGGACGCTATACCCCTGGCGGGAAAGGGGCCCTAGGTTGATCCCTCATTCAACAAGTAAGCTCGACGAGGAACCGGCTCCCGAATCGTCGACACTTATGTATCTCTTTTTTTTTCAAATCTAGCCCCTTCTCACGCGTCTATTTGCAAATTTGACATCCTCCCCCCATCGCAAAGACGCGATAGGCGACAGTGGCGGTGCCAGGATTCTTCGAAGCCTCGGGCCGAAAACTAAGCGGCAATAACTAACGTCAAATACTACCCATACCGAGGTACAACAAAAACAATATACAAATACACAATTAAAGATAAATTTGAATTCCATGCTTAACATTTCAATAAAATAGATAAAATATCAAAACAATATAATGTAATGGAGTGGTAGAAAACTTAATACCTAATTAAGGAAGGTTTAGTGCATCCGAGACTATCATATTTTTATCAACAATACAACAATAACCTAAACCTGTAAAAGAGAAAAATGTACATGTAAATTAGACGCATAAAACTATGAAGATAACTATTAAAGCAAATTGCATTAGAAGAATGTAACATACCACTAGCACGAAAACTACGAGGTAGTTGTGGCATGGTCCGCGTAGCAAATACTCCCTTGTAGCAGCATCCCTAATATCCACATCGAATTCCTAAGTTGGTTTCCGAAGCCCAGGATCGGCAACAATATTTTCCAAATTAAGCACAACATGAGGATTGTTTTGTTGAGTATTATTAGCTTCAGTTCCTATTGTTTTCCGGAGGGGATTGGTTGGACTGTGACTGTGCTGGAAAATAAGATGACAATGGTTTTGACCTCTTCATCATGTATTTCTATTATATCAAATTGAGTTTAATCAATTAATCTCGAAATATATAAATTATTCAAATCAAAGCTATCCTTTTCAGTTTTTCATATAGCAACAACTAACAAATAGCAATACAATTGATAATCATTCAACTGAATTATCAACTATCATTCTATGATTCTATGATTTCTATCAGGGCATCAAAATCAACTACTGATCAAGGCATCAAGCAATACCAGATCACCACTCACCAGACTACTAGAGGCCTCCACAGCTCAGCTCACCGGTCAGTCAGTCACCCACTAGAGGTCCAGAGCATTGAGCAAGCCAGAGGGTAGAGGGCAGTGCGAGGGTAGAGGCGGAGGAGGCGGCGGCGGAGGCTGGCAGTAGCGGCGGTGGTCAGCGTCCGCGTTCGGCATCCAGATATGTGACTCGAAAGGTGGAAGCGACCGATCGGGGCGGGGCCATGCGGTGGCCGGTGTGGCGTTACCTCGGCTTTCGGACGCCTGCGGCGGGAGGCGAGCAGCGGTCGGTGGCGCGATTGGCTCGGGTGGGAGTGGCGAAGGTGGCGGCGTGGCTCGACGCGGGTGGGTGGTGGGAGCTGGAGCACGTCGGCGGGAGCAGGAGAGCGTCGCCGCGTCAAGTCGGCTGGCGGTCGGGACTTCTTGGCGATCGGCTTGGCGCGCCACAGATCGGACGGACGACAGCGTCGACGGATGACTTGGGCGAGGCCGAGGCGATTGGCTTGGGCGCTTGGCACTACTGCAACGCAAGCTAGGGTTAGCTACGATTTGAGCTGGGCCTCGGGCCCAGGCCCCAGTCGCCCGAGGCCCAGCTCCGCCTCTGATAGGCGACATCTATTCCATACCGTGCTTGGAGAGCACAAAAGGTCACCGGTGCCACAGCAAGGCAAGGGACCATAATAACGGGTGCTGGAGCACAGGTGGAGCTGCAACAGCGTGCACAGTACCTTGATGCAGCGTCCGGGTAGCACAGAAAGGATCCTACCATGGTGAGCCATGCGCTGCCTCCACGGTTGGCTGAGCTCACAGGGCCCCGATGACCCTCTACGCTTTCCGGGTGGGGCAGAGGATAGACGTTGCTTGTCACACCTCTCATGGTGAAAAAGAATCAAATTTATAAATACATACGCAAAGAAATAGACTTGAAAAATAATAATATAATGCACAAGAGACTGGATAAGCGATCTCCTTTTGCCGAAAAGCTGAGCCCACAGGGCACGCTCTTGTAATCTCATGACACCGTGGGGTCTTGATCTCGTCTCATGGAACGGACGGAGGGGCTGCATTGAAGCTTTAGCTCTTTTTAATGCCCATTTGAACACTATTTTTGTAAATATGGTCTATATTTAAATAAAATTATAAAAATAGTTATATTTTAGATGTGAAAACAACGATAGATGATACATATCCCGACTCATCATTGCTTATGTGGTCGGTGGTCGCCGCATGATGCCTCGGCCGACCACGGTAGTAGGCCCACCACGACAAGAGAAGTATCGCGCTTGGGTGCAGCTACAGCAGATCTCTGTTGAGCTCTAGCCAATAGGATAGCGGCAGGTTGCCGCCGAGTTGATAAAACGTGACACCTCTTCTGCGTCCGAAGCTGGTCGGTCGGGCTGGATGCCAACTTGCCAAGCCCCGGGGCTCAGGCCCGCTCCGTACGGGCGAGCAGCGCAGCGCGGTTTGATAATGGCACGGGGCTTCCTGAAGAGAGATTCTAGAAATCCAGCCTACTGTATGCATGTTATTTTTGTCATGTATGCGTGCTGATTGAGAAGATCGGACGGCCTGGATAACGAAACTGCTCCATACGTGTATGCATGCATGTGCAGCACAACTGCTCTTGCACAGGAAAAGAAAAGCTACAAGACTTGCAAACCATGAAGTGCGGATGGTTGCTTCACTTCAGACGTCCTACTAAAAACGACGTTGAATACAGCCAGTTAATCCGGGCCTATCCTTATCCGGCGGAATCACATCTTTTTCGGAGACTACCTCAAGTACGCACAGGACACGAAATTTCTTGGAATTCAGCAGGCCGTACGGGTCCATGTTCATCCAAGGAATCTAGAACGAGCATTAAAACGATTCTGACAAGAGGTTGCACTTGCACCGGACGGCAACGTTTCCCTGCTCATCTAATCCACCCAAGAACCAGGGCGTACTCCTGAAAGTGAAACGAATAAGAGCAGGACGTAACGAAGGAAGAGAAGAGATAGGATGGGCGAGTTGAGCTAGAGTAGAGCAAACGAGCAATTGCATATGGTTGGACGGCCAACGCACTGCACTGCGCGCGCCTCGCCGCGAGCGACGTAGACAAGACAGCGAACTGATTCGGAGGGCCGGGGAGAGCGACACGGCATCGGACCTCCACGTCAACTTATTTCCAAGGGCAGTTACACGAATCACCTTTTACCGTCCCATCCTTTATAGCCTGTTTGGTAGCCGGGCCTGGCTCGATTCATGCGTTGACTGTGTTCCTACTCGCGTTTGGTTCGCTGCATCGCTCCCGCAGGGCCTAGCTCAACGCATGCAGCGAAGGCCAAAATCCCTCAATGCGCCTGCATGCGCGGAGACGGCACGCGCGGCCGTTTCCCGCGAGCCAGGCTCGAGTGAGTCGGCTCCGCGCGTACAGGGAACCAAACGCGCTATAATGCTCCTGGCCCAGCCCACTTTTGCAAACAAGTACCGTACACAAGTCCGGTTTGAAAGGTTTCAGCTTTGGTTTTCTTGTCCAAAAGTTGTTCTAAACGGCTGGTTTTTTCATAGCTAGAATCTAAAAAATCATCATTTCATTTATATTAGAAGAAGATTACAGTCGAAAGCTGGTTTGGAATAGCTTCTTAGGGCTTCTATAAGTTAAGT
This sequence comes from Guadua angustifolia, assembly GCA_036346375.1. Taxonomy (NCBI): domain Eukaryota; kingdom Viridiplantae; phylum Streptophyta; class Magnoliopsida; order Poales; family Poaceae; genus Guadua; species Guadua angustifolia. The sequence continues at coordinate 47,063,834 of CM070506.1, read as the reverse complement.
TTCTAATTTTGCCGCTATAGTTAAAACAAAATTACCCTATTGTTTCAAGTATAAGATCTCAAATCACATCTCTCTTAATTTTATTTTCGACCCACACCTCTTACATCTAAAAGTCAGACTGCCGAACACTAAATCACTTCAATCTAACCGCTCAGCCATACAATCCAACCGAAAACTAGTTTTTATAAAAAAGCTAGGACCATACCAAATAGAACCATACACATACATGCTTTGGCTGGTTGCTTCTCCGGGCCACTTCAATTATTGTAATCTGAAGCAAGAATCCTATTTCTCAAGCAAAATGTTACGTCCACTTGCCCAGAACTATTCTCTTTTCTTCTTTTCCGGACAGGGGCATAGGCAACACATTTTAAAGCATCTCCAATGATATAAAAAGTTAAGAAAAAATATATACATGCATCTGTTTATTTTAGCAGACTAATAGTACTGTTTTCAGATCCTTTTATTGATCAATAGCAAATATAATATCAATATATGTTTCGTCCGGGGGAAATCAATGACGGTGCTCATCCTACTACTGTACGCTCCAGGCAAAAAAGTAAGGCGTTTTGGATATGGACAGAGTCCTAAATGCAACTTTGACGACTTATTTCTATTATAATATATTTGTCAAAAACTAATAAAATTATAATATTATAAAAATATTTTTCAAGATAAATCTATATACATCATTCTGGTGCGTCAAAACTAAATATTAAAAATATTAATAGCCCAAGTTTATAATGTTTGATTATAGATAACCTAAAATAACTTTCTTTTGGGAGTAGAGGGACTATTAATTAGGAATCGCAGTTACTAACAATTGTAGGTTTTCTAGCACAATTTTGTTTGAAACTCAGCAACAGAGGTTACATGGTCAAATCAAATCCTGTAAAATCTACTAATAAAGGGGGAATGGAACCTACTGTACGTGAAATAGGAGCATTTGCTATTGCATATTGTACACTAGGTTTTTTGGGCCGTATATTTCAGAAAACAATGAACACAAAATCAACATAGAAACTATTGTTATAGTCATATTAATAGCTTATAGCCTCAACGTTTTGGATTAGTAATAAAAAGACGGGGTGTCTAGGGATAATCTAAATGTTTTTTTTTGCTAAATAGCATTCAAATTTTGAGCCTTCAAATCTAGATCTAATTGGCCCATCTCCTCCTATTTAAGTACAATTTTATTAAAGAATGCTCAATTTTTAGGCATTTAACGAGGAACATGATTTTTTTTCTACATGGACTTTTTACTCGGTTATATACTAGTGTTACACAAATTAAATTATGTAAAAATGATATGACAATTTATAAAAAAATAACATTATTTTTTTTTACATGACCTCTTTACAAATTAAATTATGTAACAAATAATGTGATAATTTGTAAATAAAAAATAAAAACAAAACAAACTATAAGGAACACAATAAATAAATGTGGATCACAAAGTAAAAATGATAAAGCATAGCGTGGAACACAAAGTAATATATCTAATAATAAATAAGAAAATTAAGTGCTCACAAACAAAAACAATAACGCAAGTACTATTTAGCAATTCCCTAATAAGATTACAATATGACGTGCCAATTTTAGGAATAGTATGTTCGTCTGATTTGTTTCTAATGATGACACAGTTACTACACGGTAGGTTTAAAAAAGAATAGGAGACCCCACTGATATTTTAATATCTAGCTTGGGGATTGCGTTGCAATATAGAGTGGGAATCGTGATGATGCTGCAGCTGCGGTGGCGGTGGCGGCGGCAGCGGCCAGCTTGTGGCGCCGCCAGTGCCCCAGCCGTGCAGCCTCTGCTGCTGCTGCTGGGGAGGCCAATGCCCGCCTCCGCCGCCCACGCCACCGATCGTCAGAGCCAGGCCTCCCGCTGTCCCCGGATCGCCATTGCTCACGAGCTGCCACCGAACAAGCACCGTTACTTCGCGCATACCAAGAACAAATAATGGAGGAATTAATTTATCTCCAAATGGAAATTGCGAAATACGCACTTGGTGATGCCTGGGACTAAACGGCAGGTGGGAGACTTGCAAGACAGGGGGCATCTGGGGACGCTTCGAGATTTGGTCGAACTAGCCAGTACGTAGTAAGAAGAGAGATTGTTATTTAGCCTTCTCGTGGTATTTCGTTAGGAAAGGCAATACATAGTTGATGCAGAAATCAAGGTCGAGTTGCTCCGTACCTTTGCTTTGGTGCTCCGGCCGGCCGTCTGCCAGTCGAGGTCGAAGGCCATGGGGACGCGCTGGTCGGACCCCGCCGGGCTATCGTCGTCTCCGCCGCGGTCTTGACTGCCCCTTTTGGAGCCCGCCGAGCTCCCAAGCGACAGGTCCAGGTTGTCCTCGGCGTCATCCGTCGCTGCTGCTGCTGCAGCACAGTGATAGATTTTGTCCAAGATGAACAGAAAGAGAGAAAAGGCAAATGCAGCTACATCACGCACAGTGTATACACACACGCACTCACCCGCCGGCTCGAACTCCTCAGAGTAAATGCTTTGATCGAAGTTTGTCACCGCACCTTTGCCGTTGCACTTGATGGCAGACCGGTCGTACGCCCTGGCCGACAAATCCAGAGCCACGAGATATCAATCAGATCACCGCCCAACCCAAAGCCTCCTCGCGAAACAATGGACTCACAGTGCGGTCCAATAATTTTACCTGGCAGCTTCCTCCTCAGTGTCAAACAGCCCCAAGTAGACGTACCTGCACAAGCGCCATCCTTGAAAGGCCAGTAGCCCAAACGCAACGATGGCAAGAGCAAGAAGATACTACGAGGACGGATGGGAAATAAACGCGAGATGGTTGGAGGAGGGAGGGTGATACTTCTTGCCCAGGAACTGCCCCATCCGAGCCTCCCATCTGCCGCACTTGTGGAGCGTCACGCCTCTGTACTTGGAGCCGCCCCGGAGGAACCCCGTGCTCTGCCGCCGGAGCACGTGAACGAAGTCCTCCTTGGTGAGGTTGCTCATCTGCAGGGTTGCTAAACACGTTACAGCACTGCAAACATCTTACTACTGGAGCTGTAGCAATGTTGCTGCAAAATCTCACCTGCTTCAAGTCCTCCTTGTAATCCTCCAGGCTGAAATTGATGTCGGCGTCCACGCCGCGGAACTTGATCGCCGCTCGATCGTACGCCCTGCAATTGCAGTCGGTAAAGAAACCAAAAGAAGAAGAGAAATTTGCCTGCGAACTCGATTGCTATTGGTGGAGAGCTAGCTGAACATGCTAGTCAGTGAAGAGATAAGATCAAAGAAGGGAGAAAAATCCTTACCGAGCCGCCGCATGAGCGGTGTCAAATCCGCCTGCAAGTCGTCACAAGCCATTGTGAGGAATCGAGACCGGGGAATAGAATACACCTCCAATTTTTGGCGATCCATTGGTAAAGGCCGCGCTTACCAGCCCCAAGTATGGATATGGACAAGATGGACACGAATGATACTTACCCAAATAGACCTGCTTGCCACAATCCCTGCATTGCACAAAAGGATGGGGGGAAAGAGAAACCAGAGAGAGGAGAGAGTATGGTGAGAATAACTTTGATAAGATGTTGCTACGAAAGGCAAACGGAGCAGAAGCAAGAAATGCCTAAACAAGACGAATCCAACACCAAACCCATCCTTGCTCTCTCTCTCAAGCTCTCAAGAAAGCAAAAGACAGCGGCAACGGAACTTACCATATGTGCGACTCCCACCGCCCCGTCCGGCGGTAGAACGTCACGCCACGGTACTGCGAGCTGCGCGACCGCGGCCCACGCCGGCTCTTCTTGGCCGCCGCAGCTCCACGGCCGCCTGTAGCGGCGGGCGGCGGGGCCCCAGCCAGCCGGAGCAACTCCGCGCGAGCGTTGCCAGAGCCGGTCTCCCCGGCGGCAGCCGGAGGGAGGAACTGGCGCGTGAGCACGGCGTCCGCGGCAACGGCAGAGTCGTCGTCGGGGTCGTCGGGTATCTCGACCACCGCGGCGACCGACGAGGAGGACGCGCCGGAGTCGTCGGCGGACGGGGACAGGGGCGGCGCCCCCTCGGCGGCCGGCGAGTCATTGAGGTCCCACATGGCTATCTTTTCTTGGATCCCCTCCTCTTCCTCTTCCTCTTCCTCTTCTTGGTCCACCGTCTCGCTAGCTCCTCTTCTTGGCTAGTACTCCAGTACTGAAGACGATGGGAAAGTAGACGGGGAGAGAGAAAGGCAGCAGCTGTCGCCTTGTTGGGGTATGCAAATACTTCTCTTTTACTATCTCCTTAGAAATGCCCCTCCTAACCTAGGAGAGCAGAGGTGGCGAAGGGAGGGACGCGAGGGGGATTGTGTTGTGTGCAAGGTTGCTGCTGCAAGCTGCGGCTTTTGCAAACATAGTGCTACTGCCCAACGATTGGGTGGGAGGGAGGGAGGGAGGGAAGGCGGAGGCGCGGTGGAGTGCGGTTGTAAAAGAGCATCAGGATTCAGACATTCAGTAGGAGGAGGAGGAGGCGAGTGCCGGCACCATCCACCATCATCTAGGACTGACTACTCCGTAAACACAACATGCTGTTACATGTGATGGAGTTGCATCAATCAGCGGGAAACCTTAATCAGACCGACCATATTACCCTGCCCCTGCCCCTGCCGCTGCCGTGGTTTTTTGCGCTTGGATTCGATACGATTCGCCCCGTTGCGTTGCATCGTCTCCGCTCCGCTGGCCTTCTCCTTTTGGGGGCGGCACAGGGGAGGGGGGCCGGTCTGTTCCGCAGGGACGACGGTTGGCTTTTTTTGTTTCTGTTTCACCGCCTCGTAGGGGCAGAAAAAAAAAGCTTGTTAGGTCTTAAATCAAAATTTCTTTACTTATATTAATTAGTTGGTTAAAAATTGAAATATATCTATTTGAAGCGAAAAAAGTTGAGAGGCTCAACTGGATAGTAGTTCGTTAGCATGGATTTAAAATAACCACTTAAATAATAAATAAAATAATTTTACATTAAACTATATTGATTTTGAAAGAAGCTAGATAATAGCTCGATAGCTAGCCTTAGACGTCGCCTCGGGTGTAGCAGTGGTGACCCGCGTCACGTCTATTTATTTAATGTGACACGCAGGTCACGTCTATTTATGCAATGTCACACATCGAAATGACAGTGGTAATTTAAGGTGTAAAACTATCTCCTGACTTTACCTGCATTATTGCATTTCCCTTCCTTGCTCCCACCGCTCAAACAAAAAGCACTGTGATAGAATTGGTAGGCTCGTTCTATTACAACAGACAGGAAAAATGATCTGATGCAGTCTTATTTAGGACTACGTTTCCACCTGACGTCGACTGGAACTACTCATGCAACGGTTGCAACTAGCTACAAGTCCTTGCTCTCGTTGGAGAAGCTTTGGCCTATCCTATCCAGTCCTTCTCCACATTTTTTCTTCATTTTTCTACTCTCTTTCAAATGAAATTGTAACGCTAGCCACCTTATCGATCGTGAAAGCACCAGTAGATGACACGTGCTATCTACCATGCTCCCCTACCATAACAGGTGGTTGGCACTATAGATGCCCTTGTGCCGTAGTTACGAGCTTTCAATCGAGCTAAAGAATGTCCATATCGGAGTTATGAGTCAAAAGTTATGGCTGTTTTACTATAGACGTGTCGAAACCTCTGTTTTGATCTTATAAATAGATTCAACTTTTGATCTTATAAACAGATTCCATTGTATCAATCTTGTTGATCCGTTCATTCTGATTAAATAGATTGATCTCCATTAACTCTGATGACTCTCAGCATGTGGTAAATCAATATAATCAACTACACTAGATTACATACCAATCTAATTGATCTGAGACAGATTGATCTCATCAACTCGAAAACCCCAGAAGCCCCCATATCTTATATGGCCAAATGTAATCTAGATCAAACGCTATATGGGATGACTCTAATACCACTGTTTGAAAATAAGGGTAGCAAGACGGAAGCAATATTTAAGAACTTTTCGTCTACTTGAACACAGAAAACTCACTGCATATAATCTAAGATTGCATATTAGGGTTTTAGCGTTACCACTTGACACGTAGTTGCGACTTCTCAATAGCAGAAGAAGAATGTGTCAGATCGTGTTAGTACATAGCTGCAGTAGCAACCTTGTTTCACAAGTATCCACACGAACGAGAAGAAGATTGCGTGCCAATCTGCTAAAACCTCCTCAACATGTCCCTCTTGATTCTCTCCAGAATTAGTCTTTCAATTTCAGTTATCCTTCGCAACTCAGGTGTATTTTATTTATAACCAACGAGGGTAGAATCAGATAAGCCCGAAACGTTAGTTTCAAAACTTAATAGGATTCAAGATAACCTTTATCAATTCAAACCCATTTTTATTTCATAAACGGGTAGGATTCAAAATAATATTTATCAATTTGAATCCTTATACGAACTGACTCTCTATTTAATTCGTATTACTTCAATCCAAACCATATAAGCTTGTAGTTACGGATTCAAATAATCCAAATCAAACAAGGACCTATTCTAGGTATTTAATAATTTCAATATATTATTTATCCACATAATAAAATATGGGATTTACTAACAAACTAATAGATTTCCATTCTTGTGTGTGACTTTGTAGGTTCCATTGTGATGTGTTGGCAGTGTATCAAATCACCATTTGATGCACAAGTTATAAGTAGCTCCTAGCAGAATATTATGACTTCCCAAACCACATAGATACCATTTATCCAAAAAGCCATCAACGAAGACATGTTCGATCATTTTGTCACTTTCAGATATCAAGATTAAACGCAATGTGAGATATGTGTCATCGTTGTGCTATTTAATCCATCGATCCTCAAATCTTCAAAGCTAGACAAAATTGATGAAGCGGTTGACACCTCAACTTGCTTAGGCATGATCATGCATATTCTTTACTTTATCTACTTTGAGTGGCCTTAAGATATCATCGATATCATATAACAAATAGGACAAAATTTCATCTTGATCATACACATCCCTCTACATGTGTCAATATATTCCCTAATATAACTATTATAATTATCCTATTACGGACAACAATTAGTAACATCAAAGAATATGATCCTCTTGTTGGGATTCATGTATGTCTCGTGTTAGAAGATCAATCATAAACAACGTATAGAATTAATCAATGACACGCTTGTAACGCTCAAAGCAGTGTCTCATAATGGGACTATCCAATAACATGATTACCACACGTGATCCATATAGTTGTATTTATATCGCATAGCCACGGACCGCAAAACATGATTGTTACATAGTCATATGCTTGTCTTTGTAAATAAATATTTGATTTCCAATCAATCAAACAACAATAGATAATTTATAATAATAAAACACTACTGCAGATGGGACTATCACAAGCGGTTTGAAACCGTTTTTAGAAGCTGTCGACGATTCGGGACAGGGTCCCCCGCCGAGCTTACTTGTTGAATGAGGGATCAACGTGAGGCCCCTTTTCCGCAAGGGTTGTACGTCTGAGGGTGTGCCGAACAAGGAAACGAGGTATACGGGACAATCGGAAGGCACAAGGGGTCAATTTTCGCTGGTTCGGGCCTCCCACGGTGGAGATAACAACCCTACGTCCAGTAGATTTCACTAGTATGCGAGAGGGTGTTACAAAGCGCTTGCTCGGGGTCCCTAGAGATCCTAAGGGACCTACCAGTGGGCTCAGAGCGTGAGTGTGTGTGTGTTACAAGGGGTTCCAACCCTCAATCCATCGTGGGAGGGGGTATTTATAGGGAATTACAGGAGACAAATCATTTATTACAGGGAGCGCTCATCAGAGGACGACTGTGAGCGATGTTGCGCCACCGCCGGTACCACGCGACGTGGGCACAGTGGGCGTGGACCAAGTCAGCGCTGACCGTGGCGGCGCGGATCCCGGGCGCGCGATCCTCGAGCCGCCATGCATTTAATGCCACGTCGCCTTGTCGAGGACCCCCGAGCTGGCTTGCTCGGGGCCGGGGTGCACCTGGTCGATGATCGCATCGTTGTCCGGCAAGGGCATGGTCGGATGGCGCGTGGGAGCCGATGGTCGTCTTGGTACAGTGTAGCTAATCCCCGACAGAAGCGGTTTTAGAACCGCTTGTAAACAACCGCGAGTGATACTCCCGTCAGTATCACAAGCGGTTTTATAACCGCTTGTAGAAGTCACTTCAAAAGACAAATAATATTGTGAAGGCTGGGATTCGAACTCATGACCTCCTCACCCCTCCTCATGACCCACGTCTCACCCATCTAACCAACCCACCCACGCGTGCTCTCTGATAGAGTAGGGCATGCATTCCTTTTATTATTTCAAATGGGCTTACAAGCGGTTGGGGACACGAACCCCTTCTAGAGTCGGCTCTAGAAGGGTTCGTGTCTCAACCGCTTCTAGAGCCCGAGCTCTAGAAGGGGTTCGTGACAGCGGTTCGTGTCACGAACCCCTTCTAGAACTTTAAAAGGGGTTCGGGACACGAACCGCTTCTAGAGCTAGGGCTTTAGAAGGGGTTCGTGTCTAGAACCGCTTCTAGAGACCCCCTTCGGTCCGTTGCCCATGAACCGTTTGTGGTGCAGAGAGTACAAGCGGTACGCAATTAACCGCTTATAATAGACCGTTTGTGAAGGTCGATTTTGTAGTAGTGAAACAAACATGTTACAAATCTCACGATAAAGTCGCGTACTTGATGATCTATATCAGAACATAATAACGTAAGCATCTATCAATCATCTCTAGGATTGGTTACTAGGGCATATTTCTAACTGTAGCAACCAACAAACGCAGTGTGTCTGGATCGAAAAGAGTGTAGAGAGAGATTTGTGAGTAATTTCTAGCCGGTTGTTTCGTTTATTTGTAGCATGGCAATGTGCCAGTTGAACCATAGCTGACACTATTTCTACTAGTAGATCAACGAGATGGCCCGGAAGTTCACGTGGTCAGTCAGATATGGTGCGCCGTCAGCGATGAAGAAAATACCCCCTACCCAGGCTCCGGACAAGGAGGAGAGGACTCGGGCATGCATAAGCCATCGCTTAGCCTGTCGAAACCGCCAGGTCAACCATACCTTCGTCCATGCATGTACAGACCCAGAGTTCCAAGCCTGGTACCCGCATGGTACCTTGTTCCAGTTTCCTGACTTGCGACTAATCGGGGGAAAGAAGCCCATAATTTCCTGATCATCTACAGTGTTTTAGACCAGATATTGCTTCGAGCCGGCGTGCCGCGTGCGATAGTCACGCGCAAAAACCATATGCTTACGGAAGAGAGAACGAAATACATATAAACACTCTCAATACGTAGCTGAAAAACGCTCAAAGCCTCACAGACAAGGGTGCGTTTGGTTGGCTGGACGAAGTTGGATGGGATATGACCATCTAATCTGGATGGGATGGAGTCATCTAAGTGGTTGTTTGGTTGGATGGATAAGGATGGATCAATTTTTTGTTTGGTTGGATGTATGAGGTTGGATGGGATGAGTCAATTTTTTGTTTGGTTGGATGAATGATGAGGGTGGACGGTTTATTAATTCTAACAGAGAGAAAAAATCTTTTTAAAATTTTGGAATGAAAAAAATAATCCGATTGTAGCTTTAAAATTTATAAAAAAAAAATGCTACAGTAATTCACGAGTACTGTAGATACGCGGGAGGCCAGAATCGAACTCGAGATCTCTTGTAACGAGCCAAAACCTCAAACCAACTGCGCTAAACTATGGCTTATGAAAAATAAAGGCTAACAAATACATAAACCAAGCATAAGGTGGAAACCTGGATGACTCCATCCAGCCAAATTCCTTGGATTGTTTCATCCAGCATATGCAAAGAATATTATCTTTTTTTGGATGCCCTTGTCCACCCCATTCAGCCAACCAAAAAAATAGATGAGTAGAAAAACAGGGATGGAACCATCCCATCCACTTTTATCCTTGAACCAAACACTACCCAAGTGCATTGGTGGGACTTCACATGCGCTCTATCTGCACACGTAGCACGCCATCATGCGATCTGTACCCACGTACCTATGGTGAGGTTTTGTGTGGAACACACGAATTTTACAGGAAAACGGTTCATTTTCCGTAGGAATCGGGAGTTTTTTCCTTGTTCCAAACAGCGACTAAGGGGAGTTACCGTACCACCACTGCCACCATCTCCAGAACGTTAAATTACGCTTGTTGGTAATTTAACGTTCCAAACAACGACTAACGAGAGTTACCGTACCACCACTGCCACCATCTCCGGAACGTTAAATTCCAAACAGCGACTAAAGGGAGTTACCGTACCACCAATGCCACCATATCCAGAACGTTAATAAATTACCCTCGTTGGTACTAAACGGCAAAGTCCGAGCCTATCCGCCCAATGGCCACACACGCACAGCACGATAGGTTGGACGAGCAGAACAGCTTCGCCATAGCTCGTCGTTGTCATCTTCGAAATGGAAAGCGACGACCCCATTCGGGTGCTTTCCTTTCCCCGTCTTGGCCCAATCACGCACTAAATGGCGGGGCAAAATTTAGTACGCCGTGTTGGGGATCGTCTCAAGATTTTTTCGGGGATTAAGGTGGCACGCACGGTGCGTCTACCACACGCGCCTTGATGAAAAGGTTCAGGACATGCTTCTGTTGCCTGTCACTTCTCCCACCATATACGCGCCATTTTTCGCTACCTCCGTTGTTGTTGAGCCGTCACTCTGACCCTCTCGGGGCCATTACTACGGCACGGTGCCCGTGATCCGATGGAAACACAGGCCAATCGCAGATAAACCAGTGGCGGACCATAATCAAATTTTAGAGTGTGCTCATCGGCTTGCCGAATGCTCTACCCGCATGTTGCTTGGCTGATGTACTCCCGTCGTCTGTCGCTTGGTCGGCATACGCCCCTCTAGCCTAGTGCTCACTGTCGGCTCGACCCCTACATCTCACTGTGGCACAGCTCGCAACCGACTTCACGCTCACCGCCCCCTTGGCACCTGTCGCCCCACCGCTCGCCCTGCAACCCGTCACCCGCCGCCTCCTTGGCCCCTGTAGGCCACCGCCCCTCAATCCCACCGCCGGCTCGCCACTCACATCCGCACGCCATCGTCTGCACAATACCGCTGACAATAGGATGTGCAACACTTTTTTTGACCCACCGTTAGGTTTGACCTTGAGATATACATAATGAGTAAAAGAGTTTCGTCTGTTATGAGATAAGAGAGTTTAACCGTATTCGGTTATAACTCTCTCTTATTAGTGTCATTGTGTGGGCGAATCCGAACTCCTCTCTCCCTCTCCTATATATATTAGGTGTTCCTCATTGTATTCAATCAATTTAATAAAGCGAAAGAGAATTCCACCCCTACATTGTGTGTTCATTGTTCTTACTCTTGTAATTGCGACAAATTGTATGATTGATCGTGGACGAACGACTACGTTTTACAACATCTCCCTTGTTAGGAAAGTGCTAAAAAGAACATTTTTAGTTGGCATGCAGCCGCGATTTTCATTCATATTTTATTTGGTCGCAGCCGTGATTTTCCTAAGGCAATTTGAGGCCGATAGATGGACCGGTTTACCACACTTTTTCTTTAGTAATCGATAAAAACTATGCCTGTCAAGTGGCAACGAAATAAACATGCACGGCACACGCTTTGCCGGTGCTGGCTGTTCTCCCGCGAAACTTTGCAGGGAACCATGCAGGTCTTGACTCTCCGATAAGGCCGTGGGCAAATCGTGCGATCGAGGAAGCGTTTATCGACTGGTTCGGAGCTGGAAGAGCTGGAATGTGAGTGTTGACTGTTGACACTGTGCAGACCGTACTAAGAGAGAGATTTCCAGTACGAATATCCTCTCCTAACAAAGTTTAAAAGTTCTGCTGCAATGCTAGATCCAGGACTAAAGATGCATATGAACAGGACTGGAAAACAGTTCTCATTACCTTTCTGTTGTTGGCCAAGAGCAACTTGCTAGCTACACGACTAAATGAGAGTGATTTCCTTTTGCAGATTTGCGTGTCCTTCCTTGTTATAGAACGCAGGCCGTGCCCAACTTTTACAGGAAGCCAGAGGAAAAGCAGGAGTTTCAATACGAAAAGACAAGAGTTGTCTTCGGTGAGCCGTCTCCGGTTCAAGGTTTCAAAAAATAGCGAAAACCGCAGAAAAACCGTAGTTTGTGATTTTACCGTTGCGGTTCGAGATTCAAAACCGCTCGGTAAACCGGTCTAATTAAAAAAATTCAAAATTTTGAAAAAAGTTTATGTCTTGAAAATTGCTCGAAAACCGTTGAAAACCACTTAAAAATCATTTTTAAGGAACATTCAATTGGTCGGTTGGTTTTCGGTAAAAATTGAACGGTTTTCGTTGAAAATCGAACGGTTTTCGATTTTTTTAATTTTTTTTTAAAATTATTTCTTAACCTTTCGGTTTCTGATGGTTTTCGAGCGGTTTTTACGGCTTTCGTTCCACGAATTTCGAACCGGTCTTTGAATCCCTGCTCCAGTTGTTCCACCTTCTCTCTGGAATCCTCCTTCGAGAGTTTCTCCCGTTTCGAAAAAAAAAATGTAACACTTTGTACACAATCTGAGTGATTTTTCCTTCTATGGCCATCTTGTTCCTAATGGTCCCAATTGTCCAACATATTGTGGCTAAACAAAACCAAGTTACCCCCACTTTCTTTAGCACCCTTGCTCTCTGTTAGCTCCCATGAGATGAAGTCAGAAAAGGACATGGGGATTGAATTCCATCCTGTGGCTTCTTTCAAAAAAAAATCACAGATAAATTGCTACTGGACAACGGAATAACAGATGATCAACAGTTTCCAAAACACTACATGGTCTGCAATTTTCTTTTCCTGGCCGATTTCTATTTTTCAGTTGTTCTCCCACTAGAAGTTTATTCAGAGCTACCTGCCACATGAAAATCTTCATTTTTAGCGGCAGTTTAGCTCGCCAAATCTCCATCATTCCTGTGTTGATTACTTCTCCAAAGCTGAGATTTCTGTATAGAGATCTAGCTGTAAATAATCCTTTCTTTTATAAATCCCATGTCACTTGATCCTCATCTTTGCTTTTATCTGAACTCACTCCAATAATGTCATTAGTTCTTTCCATTCAGAGATTTCCTCCGAACCAAATGTTCTTCTGAATAGTAGTATGTCCCAAGCTCCGTCAGTAAGGTTTGCCCCAACCGTGATTTCAGGATCTGAACAGATGTTGAACAATTTAGGGAATTTAATTTTTAGAGGATTGGTCCTTATCGAGATTTCTGTCCAGAATTTTACCAATCTGATGGATAGCTTCCAATTTAAACCATTGTTTCACTTTTTGTAGACCCCTCCAAAGTTGAGAGCCCCCTAATTGATTTGGTATAAAGAGATCAGTGTTCTAAATAGTTAGCTATAGTTGCGCTATAATTTTTGTTGGACCATAAACATGAAGCTACATATCAAGGTTCCGCTATATTAAGGCTATGTTTGAATGGACTAGAGCTAATTGTTAGCTGACTAATGGCTAGAGTTAATTGTTAGCCAGCTAATAATTAGTTCATCTAAAATTAGCCCAAGACTGTTTGGATACATGGCTAATGGTTGGACTAATTTTCTTTGAAAAGTCATGTCTGCCTCTCATAATATGTCTGCCCCTCATAATGGCGAGGGTATTTCAAACTTTTCCCAGCGTGTTATATGCTTTTAGTCCAAATTAGCTCTCACCCACCAACTAATGGACTAATTGTTAGTTGAGGGGTTGGCTAAAAATTAGCCCACCTATTAGGGCCTGTTTGGTTCCCTGCCTAAGTGAGCCATAACTGAAGTTAGGCAGGCCATATGTGCTTAGGTAGGTGTTTGGCTTCCTTACCCATGTGAGGCAGGCCACAAGTCTTAGGCGTGGCATGGTTTCTTTGCCATTGTTTTTTTTTGCCAAATGTGAGGCGGACAAATCAAGCGCCAAAGTTGTCTAAAGTGCCTAAGCCAAGTCATGGCCACAATCCAAACGCGTGCCATAAAATTCTTAGACGTGCCAACCTTAGGCGTGGTAGGGAACCAAACAGCAGCTAACCTCGGTCAACTTAGACATGCCACACCTGTGGCAGCCTACTAACCTTAGGCGTAGCTCGTTTAGGCAGGGAATCAAACAGACTCTTAGTCTTCCTGTTTGGATAGACTAGGACTAATTTTTAGCCAGCTAACAATTAGTCCAGAGATCCAAACATGGCCTAACTACAAACGCTATAGCTAATAATAGCTCTAGTATTCTACATAGGTACCTATAGAGTCAAAACATTGGGACCATTTTGAAATCCAACATTACTAAAATATCCAAATACATTTCTTATAAGATTGAACTACAAGAAAACCTAGTAAAAGATTTTGTCTTGATATTTTTCAATAATCCAACGTCCATATTTCTGAGTGATTAAGTACTTATTATTAAGAACATTATGATATAGTTATCATTTATGATCTTTTGGAGATGTATTAGTTTGTTTGTTGATTCCAGACTTGACATGTATTCTGACTATAAAAATATTAGTATCTTCTAAAGTACCATATTTAATGATTTTTTGCATGTGACTTATATTATATACATTTAACTTTTAAAAATCTTTTAACACTGAAAACACGACGAATGATAACTTTCACGATAGCTGCCATAGCTTTTTTAGGACCTTGCTACGAAAATCGCGACTTAAAACCTTGAAAAAGATCACCATTTTGCATGTACTTTTTGTACAGCAATTGACACTATTCCTCATTTCTGCAATTGTAAATTTTCCATATCCATTTCACGAGCAGAAATAAGTTCATTGTTCTTTTTTCAGGCACTCCCAAGCCACGAAAGTCTTTTGGCCTGGTAATCACTCTCCATTTAACCATGTGATATTTGAACCTCTCATTTGCTCCCTGCTAGAAAAGCCTTAATCTAACTTTGCCCATTTCCCTGTGGGTTTCATCAGACATTAAGTAGAAGGCCGTAACATACATAGGAATGGTTGCACCCATTATAGCGCTAGAGATTGCCAGATTGGAGATGATTCAGGCTATCCACCTGTCACCGCAAGGCATTTTGCGAAAAAACCCCTCCGTTCCTTCAAATTACGGATAGGTCCCTCTAGATTGCGAATAGGTCCATCGCGGTTTTTTGTGAGAGGAAGAATTTTTTTCATCGCGTTTGGGTCCCTCGTGCGCTGTTTTACGAAAAAAACCTCCCGTTAAATTCAAATCACGAACAAGCCCTTTTCTAATTTTTCAGGATAGCGAACAGGTCAAAAAAAATAACAAACAGACCCTTGCTCCTTACGTTCAGGTCCTTTCTCCGTTTTCCCCGGAAAAAAATACGTTTTGCTTCTCTCAACGGATTTTTAAGAAACGGAATCAAAAACAAAAAAAATATGCCGACCAAAAAACCAGATTCGTCGAAGGTTTATAGCGATTCATGGATTCGCCCACGGGTTCGAGCAGCCTTTTAAAAAAGGAAATACATAAAAAAACGACCGCACTTTTCCAAAAAAACCAGATTCGTCGAAGGTTTATAGCGATTCATAGATTCACCCACGGGTCCGAGCAGCCTTTTAAATAAGGAAATACATAAAAAAAACGGCCGCACTTTCCTTTTTAAAAAAACAAAAAAAACACATATTCAACCACAAATTTCTAAAAAAAACACACATCGACAAAAAAAACACACACATTCGTCGAATGTTTATAACAACTTATGGATTTGCCAATAGGTCATAACTGCGGTTTTTTTAAAAAAAACGTAGATTCGTCGAAAGATTTATAGCAACCCATAGATTCGTCGGCGGGTCCTAACGACCCATTTTTTTAAACAAACACAAAAAACAAAAAAATGATCAAATATCCCAAAATGGTCCTTTCTCCGTTTTCTCCGAAAAAACGTTTTGCTTCTCTCAACGGATTTTTAAGAAACGAAATCAAAAACAAAAAAATGTGCCGACCAAAAAACCAGATTCGTCAAAGGTTTATAGCGATTCATGGATTCAACCACGAGTCCGAGCAGCCTTTTAAAAAAGGAAATACATAAAAAAACGGCCGCACTTTTCTTTTAAAAAAACAAAAAAGCACATATTCAACCGCAAATTTCTAAAAAAAACACACATCGACAAAAAAAAAACACAGATTCGTCGAAGATTTATAACAACTTATGGATTTGCCAACGGGTCTAACCGCGGTTTTTTTTTAAAAAAAACGTAGATTCATCGAAAGATTTATAGCAACCCATAGATTCGCCGGCGGGTCCTAACGACCTATTTTTTTAACAAACACAAAAAAAAGATCAAATATCCTGAAATGGTCCTTTCTCCGTTTTCTCTGAAAAAATATGTTTTGCTTCTCTCAACGGATTTTTAAGAAACAGAATCAAAAACAAAAAAATGTGCCGACCAAAAAACCAGATTCGTCGAAGGTTTATAGCGATTCATGGATTCGCCCACGAATTCGAGCAGCCTTTTAAAAAAGGAAATACATAAAAAACGGCCGCACTTTTCTTTTTAAAAAACAAAAAAGCACAGATTCAACTGCAAATTTCTAAAAAAAACACACATCGACAAAAAAAACGCAAATTCGTCGAAAGTTTATAACATCTTATGGATATGCCAACGGGTCATAACCGCGGATTTTTTTTAAAAAAAACGTAGATTCATCGAAAGATTTATAGCAACCCATAGATTCGCCGGCGGGTCCTAACGACCCATTTTTTTTTAACAAACACAAAAAATAAAAAAACGATTAAATATCCCGAAATGCGTAAAAAAAACAACCACGGTTTTCTAAAAAAAACATAGATTCGTCAAAGGTTTATAGTAACCCGTAAATTAAATGCGGATTCGTCGAAGGTTTGTAATAGCCCATGTATTCGCTAACGGGTCCTACCAACCCATTTTATTTAAAGATTACGAAAATCGAAAATTCAACAAAATTTATCAGATTTTTTCCAAAAAAACCGGACTAGAATCTGCGCGGCGCGGCGTAGCGCGCTATACAACCTAGTATTACTTAAGCAGGTATTGGTCAGAACCAGTTCCCCCCTGATGACATATATTGTCCTTTCCATGGTTCCAACTTTTTGCCCATGTTTACAACAGCCCCCCCCCCCAACCACCACGGCACCACCCCACAAGCACATACACAACCACCACAAAAAAACTTCTTATGAAAGATGATGATCACTAATTATCCCAATTTGCAGTTCAGCATTTTACCCATAGTGACCCTATCCTGTAAGGTCCCAGAATGTTTATTACTAATCTAGTATTAGATCTCTAACCCTAGCATACCGACAAGCCATAGTGTCCTTCACCAACGTTCTCCACCCACTCACAGCACGTCAGTTGTACTCTTGCCTAGCATCGGAGACACTCTACCTCAGACTTTAAATATAGCGTCTGAATCAACCATTGTTGATTTTGAGTCCTTCACTGGGCTTTTCTGGTATTTTTTCAGCTTCACACTTCCTAATTATCTACTTTTACCTGATGTAGAGATCATAATATCTTCATATGACAATCTTTCCTGGCTGACTTCACACACTATAGTTGGTACTGTAATTACGTCTCATTGCCCGAGTGTAGCTGTTCGAATTTATATTATAGCCTATGTAGAGGGCTTGTCATCATGACAATCCTCCTTATCAGCGCCCTCTACCCACCATATATATCAATAATTTAAACACTACCTCAATAGCAACTTCCATTCTACATAGCCATAACAAACCACTGCCGTAGTAGTCATTACCATAACCACCTCCGATTTGAGGTTTTACGTTATAAGATATTTTCCCATGCATTGACGATATCATATATAAATATGAAATCATTTAAAAACAAGTTCTCAAATATGGGCAAGGGGAAACTTACCTGGAATAGAGTGATAAAATACATCCTCTTGTAGAAGATGATCTTCTGCTGGATTTCATTTGACTTCTGAAATTTTAAAATATTACAGTTTAGATTAATATCAAGTTATGGCATTTTATGGTGTCCAAACCTTTCCTGATATGATAGAAATTGATACAGATAGATGGCTTAACTTAATTTAGAATTTATTGTTTGGTCGCATTTTAATTTGTGGTATTTTAGTTGTTGTATTTTAATCTATGTGGCTTATTAAAATTTTGGGTTGTGATTTCATATTAGTAAAGGAATTAATTTCTATTTTTAATTATTATGGGAGTTACTATTTTTTAGATGTCGTTATTTAGTTATTCATTTGGTATTTACCCTCTTTTAAATTTTTACATTTCACGCAAATTTTTATAGGTGTTATTGTTGTTTATTATATTTATATAATTATTATATATATTTTTCTCCTCTTTTTATTTTATTTTCTTTTTCTTCTTCTTTTTTCTTTATTTTCTTTTTCCTTTTCTTCCCTCCTTTTCTTTTCCCCTACTAGGCTATCTTATCCTCTTCCTTTCTTCCCTCTTTTCCTACTCCCTCACTCTCTCTCTCTCCTTGATTTCCCTCGATCCGACCCTTCCTTCTCTTCTCCAGTGTCGACCACGCTGTCTCTCCGGTCAACGCCTAGCCTCCGCCGCTTGTCCTTGGCTGGCACAATCCCGGGCCGCCTCTTCCCCTCGGCCCTATGAAAGTTCAAGCTCCATTAATTTGGTTTTTGTGTTAATGACAAATTTAATATTGAGACTAACTCTTTTGATAATCATAATATTGATTAGTCTCAATTGTTAATTAATGACAAATCTTTTTATGAGTCTAACTCTTTTGTTGAGCTTAACTCTTATTAGTCTCTTTTGGATGAAAAAGATGGAAATATCAAAGTCTCATTAAAAATGAAAAACCCAAGGTATGCACTCGTATTCGTTTTATAATATCTTAATGTATATTTTAGATTCAAGTTAAAGGATAAACTCTACCATTATTTAGACCTCAAGATGTGCATAATATTTTCAATTCCATATATACATGAAAGCACACATTTTGGAGGAGTTCATACTTTACCTTGATGTTTCAATAGTATTGATCTACTTCATCTTTCTATATCAAAGATCATTACTTTCAAACAACCTTTTGAGTATATTTAACTTGTGTAGTTGCAGTATACTCATGGCAATATGGGATAAACTCCAAAGCAATCTTAAAAATTGAATATGTGCATATTGATTCAAGTTCAATTATTTATATACACATATTTAATGAAGTTTATCCTACCGTCGATGGTTTAAAATGTATTGATCTCTTTTCACCACTCCACATAATATTTGGATCATTACATTCCATCATATTGAGTGTATGAAACTTGTGTAGTTATATATACTCATGTCAATTTAAATTAAGTTTAAATTGAGTTCGGTTGTCTTTCAATCAACTAAAGAATATTTCATCATGTGTTGATGGTGTCTCTTTGTTGATTAAAGACAAGCGGAAAGTTCTTGAGTATAATGAAGCATTAGTTGCATCAAAGTACTCAAGACATTTTTTAATCATTCAAATTGATTTTGGTTGTGCTCAATCGATCGTAGAGGCATCCATTGTGTGTAAATGGAGTGCAAGTGATAATTGAGACAACCATGTTTGTTGGACTAATCTTTTCATGAGTTGTGAAGTAGGTTGAGTCCAAGATAATGAAGAATCGGGAATGAGAAGTCATCGTGTGTTGATGAGCTTCAAAAAATGATCCTGAAGTGAAGAGAAGGGCTAGAGAAGGTTCATTATGTGTTGATGAACAAGAAGAAGAAGATTTGATCATGGAGAGAAGATGATTGAAAATCATAAAAGCTCCAAATGGATCGCTAGAAGTAAATGTATAACTAGCTAGGGTTAAGGATGTTTTCCTAGTCTTTTACCGGTCTCGGTGTTTGGATGGGAGACCAGATTGCTAGTTAGGTGTCGTACTATTAAGAGGGGTTGAGTCTTTTAGCTTAAACTTCATCATGTGTTGATGAACTCAATCCGGTTCACTCTAGCTCACTCTCTTGTTTGGATTTTGCATGAGCTAAGTATTTGCATGTGTTGCAAATTAGGGAGCTCATGCTTGCTTCTTATTAAATCTTAATCGATTTGGTTTTTACATGGAGCTATGAATTTGCATGTGTTGCAAAAGGGATAGCTCATGTAATTTGGTTTATGTGGTTTTTGCATGGAGTTAAGTTTTGCATGTGTTGTAAAGGTGAGAGCTCATGCATCGTGTTTTAGGTTGTGACTTGATCATGTGTTGATCATCACAAAGGCTAAGTAAAGTTTATGTTTTGTATTTGCAAAATATGTTTTTGCAAAATGTTGATTTGTTATTTACAAATGTGGTTTGCAAATAAGCTAGAGGTTATGGGTTTCAATCCTAAAACATGTGTTGGCATTTGCAAATGTGTTTTGCAAAGTGTCGGGATCATGTGTTGATCCTTACATGGCAAGAGGATTGATCTTATAGCTTTTCGGATTATTTGCAAATGTGTTTTGCAAAATATCGGTGTTCATTTGATCTTGGAGTATGTGATTAGAATTTGCAAATATGTTTTGCAAGAATTGTTTTGATCATGAGTTGATCATCACATGGCTCAATATTTGATTTTGTTGACTCTTTCTAGCTTGTAGTCATGCCCTTCATCAAATTTATGTGAGGGATTTGAAAAATCAGATTTTAGACTTGAATGACTACATTAGAGTTTGGTTTTGGTGATATTTAAAAATATCTATGGTTGCTTAAATCTTGAAAATGGATGAAGATTGTAGCCCTCGTGATAAGCTTCGCATAGAATCAAAGATCACCTAAATCGGAGTTCAGAGTAAAAAGTTATGGCTGTTTTTGTGCTGCGGTGAGAGGTAGTACCGCTAGCACCTGAGGTACTTGAGGGTGCGGTATTACCGCGATTTTCAGCACATCGGCTAGTTTTCTAGCCGTTGGCCGCTGAGGGGCGGTGCTACCGGCCCAAGGGGCGGTAGTACCGGCCTCTTAGGGCATTTTCGCCCACTTTGGCCCCAACGGCTAGTTTTTCTTGTGGAGGCTATATAAAGAGCCTTGGGGGCTGGCATTTGGTGGTTGTTAGTTCCATTTAGTGTTTGGGTGAGGTGTTGCATGTGTTGCACACTCATATTTGATTTTTGAGCTAAGAGTGAGCCCTAATTGCATGTGTTGCAATTAGGAAGTGGATTGAGTGTCTCTTGTGCATGTGTTGCACTTGAGGGGAGCCTTTTGCATGAGTTACATTTGGTGATCACCGGAGTGCATGTGTTGCACTAGGTGAAGTTCAAGCGGGAAGGCTTGGCTTATTACTCTTGGTGTTTGCCGACACCTAGACGGCGTGGAGGCGTCGTGCGCGGTGAGCTTCTCGACGAAAGTTGTAAAAAGCCCCGGCAAGTTGTGAAGGTCGGTGCTCGCCTACCCGGAGCGGGAAAGAGCAACCACTAGTGGATTTGAGGCGGGAGTTCAATTCGTGGAGCTGGTCCAATTCGTTTGGGCTTGCCTCAACATGGATTAGGAGAGACCGGCAAGTCTCCGAACACCACGGTAAAAAGTATCGTGTCTCTTATCTCATTTACATTATTGCTATATTATTGATTACTTAATTGAGATAGAATTGCTTAGTTTAACTTGCTTGTTCAATCTAGCAATTATTGTATAGAGACCAAATTTAGTTAGTGCACTAGTGAGCCTAGTTGATTTAGGTCTTAATTGTCAAAACCTAGTTTATCACTTCCGCATTATCATTGATTAGGTTTTGACTTAGGGGTTGATTAGAGCGAGTTATTTTAGAGAGCGATTAATTTTGTAAAACGCCTATTCACCTTCCTCTAGGCGCATCCTCGATCTTACACCCTAGTCCCGCACTAGGTAGTGCCTTGCGCTGCCTCTTGTCCGGTCTGACATGCATGTCCATGCCGCCCTTGCCTGCGTAGGCCGCCAGGCCTTGGCCGTGGCCACCCGGGCCACCACCTCTTCCATGTGTTAGGCTAGGGTTTGGTACACCCTAGCTCATTCCTACCCCTCCCTTACTATGCCTACCAGATGGTGCATTGTTGCTTTGTGATGTGATAATAAACATGAATATTTTTGTTTTTGGGTCGATGATGAGATGATGATTGTGGGATGATGCTTGGGTTCAGTAGTGCAGTGACGACATCCAACGGCCTCTCGTATGCCAGGGAGTACGAAGGGGGGTCGATGGGCATGCACAGTGCTACCCCTACCCACTAATGCCCCCAATACTGGTTCTCTACCTCCTATGTTGATGCTAATGAAAATGGAGGGTTGCTTAATTGCGATTTAGAGAATGGAGCAAAAAGGGGGTTTGGGAAATGTGAAGCTTGATGGTGAGGATGTGGCCTTGTTCTTGAGCTTCTTGGTTCTTGACCTCCTCCTTGGCTCCTGGTTCCTTTCTTCCTGGCTTTCTCCTCCTAAGGGCTTGTGACTTTGTTTGAAGCTTGGATGCTCCTTAAAGATTTGCTTAATCTTGTGGGGATGTGCTCTTGGCTTGGCTTGAGGTTTGTGCTCCTAATGGTCTTGCTCCTCCTGGTGCCTTTGGCTTTGGGGAACAGATGGCAGTCTCTGGCTTGTGTGGTGTGATCAACTAGGAGGCTAGTCTTCATCCCTTTTAATTGTAGAGCTTTTACCTTTTACTATGGAGGACTTTACTTTTCTACCATGTGATATTTGTGTACTATTAGTGCATGGCTATGGTTACTCAATAACTATATGTTTGTATAATACCGGATGATAAACCCTAGTTAGCGAGAGGTGCCGAATGGCCCCGGACGGCCTAATATCTCGATGAGCAAATTCTAAACTAATTGATGCTAAAAGGGGTCCAACAATATCTCTTTCTTTTTAGTCTTTTGCCATTTTACTTTATTGCCTCTTAGTTATATATATGCATGCATGACTAACATATATCCGGGATTAGGTTTGAAGATTGACTGGAGTTTAGCTTTTTAGGAAATTTTAAACATTGTTGTAATCTTTCTTTCTGCTGTAACTTTATTATTCACTGCACTTTGTAATTATGAATTGTATGACATATTGATAATTAATAAAGTTGATGATTTATTTGTTGAACACTTTAGTTATGTGTGGTTAATTTTCGTTGATGATTTCATTTAGATGCTTAATTACCTGGGTTGTTTCACGAGGTTACTTTCCCTTTCGTTTACTTTAAGATTTGTGCAATTTGTATTGGAAGAGAAAACATAGAAGCACTACTAGGATCACTTCACTTTTGTTGTAATTGATTTTCATACCAGACATAGCCTCAAAACAGTAGAGAATAAATTTCAAATTTGTAATGTTGGACTCAGAATTCTTGATCATCAACAAAATATCATCTGCATATTGCAGATGAGTTATCCCTTTTGGAACAAAATGCTCCACTACCCCCTTGTAAAAAAACCTGCCTCTTTGGCTGAAGAAATCATTGTATATATGGCATCCATGACAAAATTAAAGCAGTGGAGAAAAGGGTCACCCTGTCTGACCCCTCTGTAGGTCCTAAAGTATTGACCCTGTTCCCGATTTATATTGATACATACCCTTCCTCCTTCAACAGTTTGCATCACCCAATTAACCCAAGTCTGTCAGAAACCTTTCTTATTAAGACCTCCTTCATAAACTTCCAGTTAACTCTATCATAGGCTTTTTCAAAGTGTATTTTGAAGATTATACCCTGCTGCTTGGTCACCCTTAGTTCATGTAATATTTCATGCGGAATTAAAACTCCCTCAAGAATATGTCTCCCTTTAACAAAACCAATCTGGCCCCTACTAATTACTTTACGAGATATAGGAGTAAATCGAATTGTAAGTAGCTTTGTGAAAATCTTGTGACAGACATTGAGCAAGCACACTGGCCTGAACTGCTTAATGGAAGTCGCTCCTTTAATCTTTGGTAACAATATTACCATCCCATAGTTTAATCTGGCTAAGTTTAATTTGCCATTCTGAAAATCTTCAACCATTGCCTTGACGAGGAATTTTACCAAGCCCCAAAAATGTTCGTAAAATATCACTGGAAAACCATCAGGGCCTGGCGCTGATTCTGTCTCCATTTCCTTGATAGCAATTTTTTTCTCTCTTCTATAGTAAAAGGTTTTATAAGCCTTTCATTATCACAGTTATTTACACCACCTTACTGCTCCCAAATATCATCAGATAATTTAACACTCCCTCTAGCTTCAGACTCCGAATAACTATTCGTAGAAGTCATAAATGTGTCTCTGGATTTCCTGTTTATTATCATATCTTTTGTCCCCTCCTTCCAGAAATAAATCTGTGTTTTTCTCCTCCTCCCATTTGCAGAACTATGGAACAAGTGAGGGTTGTTATCAGTATCACCTTGTAAAATCTATTGACTCCCTCCTCTTTGTTGCCAGTGTAGTTCCTCAGCTTGATAAACTTGAATTAGCCCTTCTTCTGATGTGTATCTCCTCCCATTCAACAGCAAAAAGCCCCTCAGATTCAGCTTTTTCACCAATAATGTTAATTTGAGCCAATTAGCACCCCATCCTCTTAAAATTTTCCTAAGACATCTCATCCCATGTTGCCAAGAATCTATATCTTCACCATTTGCTTCCCCACATGGACTGCCACCATTTCTGGTAGAGCACTTTTACGATACACAATATTGAATATTAGGCATCCATTCTATTTGATCTAATGGATCAGATTAGTTAGGATTTAGTTATACTTCCACTAGTAGTATTGGTAGTAGAAATCATATAGTGGTAGTATTGTAATTAGATTTTTTTTTAAATTTTGAATGCATGTGTATTTTTTGTGCTTTTGTGTAAAATTCGAAACTACTTCGTGGGACGCGTAGGACAAAGCTCTCGATGTGTAAGTGTAAGGCTACGGCGTCGTCACGAATTAGGTAGGAGGGTGCCAGCCGTGGCGTGGTCACAATCCAGGAGGGCACTGATAGGAAGGCAGAGGCTGCAACATTGATAGGACCAAATTGCCAGCGGCGGCAGTAGACAAAGGGGGGCAGCGATAATAAGTAACGCAACAAAGGGCAGCGGCGGAGGAAAATGAAGGTCAGCAATAACGATTAACGAGTAACGTAGAAAATGATCAAAAGTCCATAATACCCCTGAGAAATATATGATTAGATCTGATTTCTACTACCACTATTTACTACCCATTGTATCCACCGTAAAATTGCACTTCCGGTAAACTAGATCTTTAAAGATATCTTGTAAGAACTATAGTTTTTCAAAGAAAAACCTGGTAGATCTATGAACCTTATCTTCACCTGTGTCCAACAACAATGGATTGTGATCTGATCCAACTCCTGCATTGCCCTCAAAGTACACATAGGAAAAATGTAACTCCCAATTAACTGGAATTAGGACTCTGTCCAAAGCTATCTTGATTGGCTGATTGTGCTTGTTTGCCCATGTGTAACTGGAACCAGTCCTGTGAATTTCTTTCAGAGCGTTGTCAGCTATGAATTCATTGAAGGATTTCATCAGGTTGAGGACAATGTTGTTGTTATTTTTATACTTAGTCTCCCTTATGAGATTGAAATCACCCACTATTATAACAGGTCTATTTACATAAGCTAGCCTATCATCAAGCTCCCTTAAGAAATTGTCTGAATTACTATGCTGAGCAGGCTGATAAACAGTGATAAACTCCCATGTAAATCCATCATTTTGTTGTCTCACGGTAAAGCTTGCAAAGCAATCTCCTCTATCAATTGTTCCAGTACCAAATATGTCCTCTTTAGCTCCAATCAGAATACCCCCAGAGTGACCGTTGGTGCCAAAAGATGTGATGAAGGATCTGTCGGCTACAACACACGAAGAACGCTGTGTTCAGAGGGTTCAAGGCGTACCAACTGATTTGATCTTGCAATCGATAATATGGATGGAAAAATATGATCAAAGCTGATCTAGCGTAATAATCGTCAAAAATCTAAACAACTAAGAAAAAGTTGATCAAACCTAAGATAACGATAAGTCTAAACAGCTGATTAGGACTGATTAGATGGTAGATAAAGGTAGAATTTTCCGAAGAAAGCGATGCACAACAAAATCGAAGAAAACCAAACCTGATTAGCGTAATCGATGGAGATCAACAATCGGCGATATGCAACTTTATTGATCAAGATTGGATTACAGGAAAGATTCTAAGTTACAAGGCTATTCCTAGTTGACAGGAAAATAAAAGAATAAATGCGAGTTTGTTTGGTTGATTGTGTTGTTCTCCTCGCTTGCTCTTAACCATCTTTTATAGCACATTGGCTGATCGTATCATTTTTCGATATGTCATCCACCATGATCCATATCGGCATTTATTCAGACAGAAATCTCTAAGTTTAAACCAATATCGGTCGCAGTTCCAGCTTTAACTTTTCCTTTCATTATCCGATATCGGCTAAAATATCCCTTTATCCTTAGCATGACAATTTAGCTATGCCTTGCCAAATTCTGGTGCAAACAATGACCTATGGCAGGAATCGAATGCCAATTGAAAGCAAAATTTCCTACAAGATGATTTTACTCCCTAGTAGTAAAATCTTTCTTGATAGTTTCCTGAATTCCCAAAATGTCAATATGTTCTTTCCTAATACATCCTTCCAGTTCTCTTCTCTCAGGTAGGCCAAAGCCTCTCATATTCCAGAATAAGATCTTCATGTGTTATCTTGTTTCTTAGTTTTCCCCCTCATTGTTTGGCCCATTGTAGACTTCTTTTTCTCCCTGTTTGAAGCCCTGCAATTTTTATCTTGTGAAACCTTTTGCTGTAATTTTTCCTGCTCTTGTTCTCTATATGATGTAGCCATGTAGGTT